>OZ005656.1:139575221-139682721 GCA_963930645.1 Salticus scenicus | reverse complement strand
TTTAAGAATGAAAAAATATTCGCATACTTACTGAATACTTTTAAAATTTTCTGTAACAATTACGCAACCTCTTACGGTAAATGTAATACATGTTTCTGTAAATTTTTCTTGCTTATTCTATAAAGGAATCTAAAACTAGCTTCTTCACATAAGGTTTTTAATTGATTTAGAAATCTTTTGTTGCATACTACAATACAACCAGCATTTATCTTGATCTTATATGTATATATATATATATATATATATATTTGTAACGCAAAGAACGATCAAACATTTTGAGGCCCCAGTTTCAGTTTGCAGGATGCTGACTTCTAGAACAGAAGAATGCGAACGTGAATAAAGGATGAAACATAAATGTTTGCTTCCCATACATTTAAAACATCTGGAATTAAAAAATAACAAAAGCAAATTTCGTAAAATATATATATATATATATAAATATATATATATATAAGTATGTAATATAAAATGTAAAAAAAAAAAAAAAAAAAAAAAAAAAAAAAAAAAAAGAATATGAATATGAACAATTACTTTGTTTATTGAAATTTTACTTTAAAAGAAACTTGTAATTAATTATATTAGTTAAAAATTAAGAATAAAGTTTTAATTCATATTTTAGTTTGTTAAAAGTACTAATCTAAATGTAGTACATCAGACTCATAAAATAAAATTGCGCATGCATGATTTTTGTGTTATAATTTGTTCTTTGTAGGAGATAAGCTGTGTCGTTTAGTTTAGATAAATCAATAATCTCAGTTTAACTAAATACGAATTATAAATTAATGTTCTGTAAAGTTTCAACAGAATTTTTCTATTTAGAGTTTAAATGTTATTGGTACGTTATAGAGTGTTTCTTATATACATAATTATTTAGTAGACAGAAGAGAGTTATATGGTCCCGTATCTATTATGATATTATTAAACGGTTTAGGAATGTATATTATTGGATTTTAGATACAGTGGTATTTCTCATATATTCCTAAAATTAAAATTGGATTTTGGGAATATTTTTCTGTCTTATAATTTAAGAATTGTAAAAATATTTTGTGACTTACTGTATATACATATTTTATCAACAACTTTAGCAGATAATAAAGGAAATAAAATCTAGTAATGATGTTAACAGTAAAATGTTGTTATATATATATATATATATATATATATATATATTTGCAAAGTTAAATACTTTTAAAATATATCATATGAAGAAAAAAAATAAAAAAAATAAATAAATTATCAGAATTTATTTCACACAAACATAAATGTAAATGTATCAGGTTTATTTATTCTTATTTGTTCAGATAAAAAAAGAACAACCATTTTGAGTACTTTAGCGTAAAATTTATATAAGAATTGCTTGACGGAGCGATCATTTCAAAAACAAAACAAGCATAAGACAATAAACGAAGGTTTTAAAAAATAGAATTCAAATATTAGAGAAAAGAAATGTAAAATATAAAAGAATATATATATATATATATATGTATGTATAGATAGATAGATTACAAAATTTTCTTTCCAATGAATTTATATTTTAGAGTCAGTTTAAAAACAAACATTTAACAAATCGAATTTAATATTATTGACGCAAACATTTTATGATATCAAGTGAAATGATGCAATAATTTAGTATGACATAAAATACAATTTTTTTTTTTTTTTTTTTCAAATTTTGGGTTTTTGAAATATTTCTATGAAATTTAACAAAAAGTTTATAGTTAAAAAATACAATATTTAATTTCAAAAACATTTTAAAACGAATATGAATACAAATTCGAAATTTGAAAAATAAATTGTAAATAATATATATGTAATATATTGTAATTAAATAATATATTGTAATTAAATATGCTTTAATAACTATAATACTGTATAATCAAAAATATGCTAGATGTTAAACATATGGTAATGATGTTAAACATACATTATGGAGCTAGATGTTAATTATGTAATGAGCTTCAAAGCACTCATTATAATAAAACTTTAGCGCCTTTATTAATTATTTGTAATAAATTGAATGATAACGAATTATGATAGAAAAATGCTTTGAAATATAAGTATTAGCTTCGAATATTATATTTTGTTTTTAAAAAGTCTAGAATAAATACATGGATATTAAGAATTAAAGAATCATAAATAAAATTACTAATTATTAATATATACACTATCTACTAATAAGTGTTTGGTCACTTAATTTTTTTCAAATATATAGACAAGTTCGTTAAGAAAAATCTTTAGAAAAGAAAGAAAAATTAGTTAAGAAAAGAAACTTTAGTAGTGTGAAGAACGTGTTATACCTCATTTCAGCAACTGTTGTGTGCTGGCGAGGAAAAGGCGATCAGTAAAAAATTAAACAAAAGTTAAAATATTTTGAATCACTCTGTAAAAAGTAATGATTAAAATGTGTTTTAACTACAACATGTGATTATGAGTTTTGCTCCCATTACCAGTATAAATTTTTATGAGGCTACCACATATATTCATGCAGATATGGCGATTAAAAAAGAGAAAAAAAAAAAGTACTTTTTTAAATATTACATGTTGGGTATTACACCCAATGCAAAGATAATTTTAGAAAATTTCGCATACTATATTAGACACACTATACTGCAATCAGAATGTAAAAATGTCAAATATTTTACGAAATATGAGCAGTTTTATTAAATAATTCTTTACTACGCATGCTCTAACTTTGAACGAATCTCATTTGCATAATTTAATAGCCAAAAGTATTGAAGAAATTGTATGAAAACTACAAAAACATATCACGTAAATTCAAAAAGTTATGAGAGATAGAGTGGAGAGAATTTCGGTTTACTGAAAATAAAAGCTAAACTATTAGGAGTTTTACTCATATTTTTATTTTGATTCAATCAATACCCAATGGTACTAAAGTGTTCGCTAATTAGAAACATTTATAAAAGCCCCTAATCATTTATCTATTTTTTTTAGAAGAACTGAAATTATGTTCCTTTTATCTCGTATATTTTTGAATTCACGCGATATTTGTATATAAATTGCTCAATACATTTGGCTATTAAATTATGCAAATGAAATATTTAAAAAACTAGCGCATGCGTATTTAAAATTTATTTAGTAAAAATACATAAATTTCGTCAGATATTTAACATTTTTGCATTATGATTGGAGTATGCTAGGTCTAATGTAGTATATCGATTTTCCTAAAAAACGGTTTTTCTGTAGGTCTAATACCCTAGGTGTTACAATTAAAGATATTTTTTTTTAACATCATATCTTTATTAATAAGATGTAGTTTCATGACAATTTGTACAGATAATGAGAAAACTCCTCATAATCACATGCTACAGCCAAAACGCCTTTAAAGCATTACATTTTACAGAGTGATCCAAACCATTTTTATTTTTAAGATAAATTTGAGTGTATAAGATTCATTTTTTTATACCAACTATGAAAAAAATTACAGAACCGAGTATCGAGCCTGCGGTCTTCACTTAAACTGCGGATGCTCTTCCACCCTGAGCCACCCTGGCCATTTAGGAAATTAAACTTTGGCAAAGTTAGCCTGTCTGCAAATGCAGATATAACAGAATCACTTTTAACTAAGAATTATTGTAATATTACAGGGACTCTGGATAACGACTTCAGTAAATTTAGAAATATATTTTATATTTTATTTATTTATTTATTTATTGCAACATATAAAATAAGCTACTGTATGCAAATAACGAAATGAATTGTAACCTGGTAGTAGTTAATAATGAAAAAGTAATACACAATAAAAATATTTCACATTTTTGAGAATTAAAAGATTCAGACATGTTGCTGAATATAATCTCAGTAACATAAATTTACTCTGAAAGTTTCGTTTGTAAAAGCACACGACGATATTCATATTAGCTCACAACAAAAGTAATATCGTTACACGCATATCTTTTAACGCAGCATTTGTGAACAGATATATATTTATATTGATGTGGCAAGATTATTATTAAAGACATTATGCCAGTTTGTAACGCTAATTTTATGTTTGTAAGCGTTGTTATTAAGCAAATCACATTCTTAAATTTATACTAAGATTAACAATCATTAATCTTTAATTAAAGTTTAATCATTTAAATTAAATTTTGATTTCTGTTGTTTATTTGGAGATTCAGAATATTTAATATTTTCATCATTTTAAAAGTTTTTTTTTAAAGATTTTTACGAGACATTTACATTATGTTGTTTCACTTGCTGGACCCAACCTTGTAAGAAATTTCAGAAAACTTGTTCAAATACTTATCCATATTCTCTTACAAAATTTACAATTAATCTTAGTTAAAAGTAAATAATTAAGAATCTCAATCTTTATTTTGTATTTTTATTATTTAATTTCTGGATAAAAATTAAAAATGAATGTTTCCATTTAAAAAAAAATTCTAAGTCTCAAATATATTCTCTCTAAAAGTTTATTAAATTAATATTTTATAGTTGTACTTAGTTGTATAGTTGTACTTGTAGTAGTATTTTATAGTTTTATAGTATATACTTTTTTATAGTTGTCTCAAATTTTACATAAGACTTAGGATAAATAATTACCTGTATTTTTCTGTAGAAAATGTAACAATGTGTGATCTCCAAATTCAGATCCCTTCGACTTGTCACTCGCTTTCTTCACGTCAAGCTTTTTAACAAAAATATTGTCTGATACTACTCCAGCTTATTAGAATTATTTCAATAATTTCTCTGATTATTTTACGAACATTTTTCAACGTCATGCTTTGTCCTTTCTGGTAATCATTTAGAGGAATTATTCATTGCACGGTGCTTTTCCCTCTAAAAGTTTTAATTAATTTAAATTATTTTGTTGAGATTGCTCAGTACATATATGTAAGAAATTGAGAGAAAGTGTCATTAAGAGGACTCTCTACTAATCGTTCCCGGAATCCAAATTCAATATTATTCTATGGAGAATTTTGCCCCATTATAACTCTTTAACTAATGCACATTTTTAAATTCCATTTTCTTATTCAGAAAATTCACAAGTATTAAACAATTTATCTGTTTCTAAAAATCGATATTTTAAATTATTAATATTTTATTTTGATGTTGAAAAATGCAAAATTTTATAATGTTACATTTTGCGTTTTTGAGCTTAAAAATGAAAAAAAAAAAAAAAAAAAAAAAAAAAAAATCAATTTTTAGAAAGCGATACATTGTTTAATAATTGTGAGTTTGGATGTGATGCAAAGAGAGTGTCCTTAAATAAAACATCATCTATATACACAGAAGATTAGCAGACTTTTCCAAGTGGTATCTAACACTGAAAAATCAAAACTATTATATTTCTGCAGTGTCTGTATAAATTTTAAAGCTTATAAAGAAAAAAAAATGATAGTAATCTAAAACGAAAAATGTAATATATATAGTAATTACATAAAATAATCTATACGAAAAAAAACAATTGTCTTAATTCACCTTTATTAATCAAATTCCTCTTTATAATTGAATACTTATTCTTGTCTATGAAAAATATAAATATTGACGAGTATAAACTCGATAAGGAATTTTAATTTGTATTTAATACTAATACAAATAGTAATTTTACTATCATATAAATAAATAGTTTTATATGTAACTGGATAAAATAATTTTCTGTATCGAATATGTTAAAAATTCTTAATGTAAATTATCACTAGATTGCAAAAGTAATAGAAATTCATGCACTAAAATTAAAAAACAATTCCGTGAAATGTTCCTTATTTTATGTAAAAGGTGCATAAATTAAACGTTGTTTTCTGAAAGAGTCAAAATTTAATAAAAGTTTAACATAATCCCGTATATTACACTTGACATTAAGTATGAGAAAAAATCAAAAGCTTTTGAAGTTTGAGGGGAAAAAAAAAAGAAGTTTTAGTATATAAGAAAAAAGTATATAAAAATAGGGAAAAACACTTACAAAAAATTCATTTTGTGCTGTCAGTATCTTATTTTTTTTTTTTTTTTTTTTTTGTCTAAGGAAAAAAAGTCATAGTGTTTAAAAGTTTATTTTTTTAGGTTTCTTTTTTCATTAGAATATATATGGATTATTAGTTAAAACGCCTTAAACGGTGTCTATATATATATATTATTTTTTTTTATATATATATTTTCTTTTCTGCGGTTCGAAGAATTTACTCATATAAAAAAAAAAGTGAGATTATTTTTAATTTTATCGCTGTGTGATAGTTATAAATTTTACATAGAAATTTATTAAAGGTATAAGTGTATATATATATATATATATAAATATATATATTCCAGTTTTGTTTTCAGCTTATTATTATTAAATAATTTTTTTAAACTTTAAACTAAATTATTCACTTAAGGGCCCTCTTCACTCACCGCCGCCGGAAGCCGAAACTAATGTTATTCAATAGGAAATTTTTCTTTACATATAACTTATTAACTAATACATATTTTTAAATTCTGTTTTCACATTCTGAAAGTTCCCAGCTGTTAAATTTACGCACCTTTTCTGAAATATTATTTTTTTTATATTTTATATTTTATTTTGAAGCTGCAAAATACGAATTTTCAATATGTGAATTTTTTTCATTTTGCAATTTCGAAATAAAATATTAAAAATAGAAAAATTACATTTTTAAAAAAGGTCCGTCAATTTAACAGTTGGGAATTTTCTGATTGTGAAAACAGAATTTAAAAATATGTATTAGATAATAAGTTATTTGTAAAGAAAATTTCCCCATTGAATAACATTGGCTCGGGCTTCCGGCGACGGTGAGTGAAGAGGGCCGTTAACCCTTTATTTGCTGCTTTATGAAAGAGATAAAAATAAATAAATCAATAAAGTACTCGACTTTTTTTTTTTTTTTTTTTTTTTTTTTTTTTTTTTTAATAAAAGCTACTAAGAGTGTACTTTCACAAATATATCTGCAAGAAAAATTATGAATATTACCTTATCATAGTAATTAATGATGAATTAATGGAGAAATATTACATAGTGCCATTGGCACACAGTAGTAAAAAAAAAAAATAACAGGACCTTAAAAATTTGTAAAAAAAAAAAAAAAAAAAAAAAGTATTTACTTTTAGTACTTATATATTTATTTATTTTCGAAGATTGTTGTTAGAATGAGTATTTATATTTCTTAAGCAAGCACTTTCGCTCTGTAGTTTCTCTGCTTCATCGTCAGTGACACGTTAGTGCACAAGACTCTAATTTAGAATTTAGAAGTACACTCATCTGAGAATGAAAACCAAATGCAATCCTGCAGATCCACCGCACTTTAGGAAGAAAAAAAAATGAGGAAAATGAGTCAAAAATTCATTGAAAAAAGCTGGGTATGGAAACGAAAAACTCACACACAATACCTCAGGGACTATCCATCATTTTATCTGTCAGACCACAGTATTCCTTAACATTTTAAGGAATTTTTTTAAATTTTTATATATTATTCACGTTTAGTATGGAATTTTTGCTATTTAAAATGTCATTAATAGGTTCTGTACAACTGGTTTTTGCATAGAGACATCTAAATATCATAAATATATTGACTATCATAAATATATTAACATTGATTGTGGGTATACAAAAATTACGTTTCGTATAAAATATGATATGGTTAACCTTCAGATTTACATGGCTACACTAAAATATTCAGGTATATTAAGGACTGCATTTATTTTTTTTTTTTTTTTTTCATTAAACATTTTTAACAATTTACAAGAATTTATAAGAAGTATTGTAAATCCAATCAGTCTATTTGTACGATTTTCTGCCCATCTGTCTGTCCGTTATGTGATAACGTAAGCAAAGAACACTGAAAGTTATACGATACAAGAAGTACATATAGTTGGAAAGTTTTAATAATCAATGCGTAAGACATTTTTTTTTTCGTTCTTGTTTAATTTCATCACTATTCTGGAATAAATAACTTGTGTTAGTCTAACCAATTTCTTTAAGGAAATAAATGCTGACTATATTTTAAAACTTTAAAATAAATTGACATATTTTGAAAGTGAATACTTGAAGAAATAATTAAAAAATAGTTTGAAAAATGTAGCTGTAGCATATTTTCTAAATATATCTGTGACAGGAGTAATTTTTCGAAAGTTGTAAACTCTTTTAAAATTCTCCTAACTTCAACAAATTTTCATTATGAAGGAATTCAAAATTATTTTGAGCTGTCAATTTCAACATATTCTCATGCTTTGTAAAGTGAAAAATACGTATATTTTTAAACATTTTAGAAAAGTTACTTATCTAATGGAAATTTAATGAAAATGTAAAAGAAACTTAATTTTCTTCCTCGACAAAATATTTGTTTTTAGAATTTTGTTCTTGAGTAAAAAAAAAAAAAATAAAAAAAAATAATAAATAATAAATAAGTATAAAAATACACGCATTCTAGACAGAAAATTAAATTTAAATTTAAAGGTTGTAGGAAAGAGAATTATCTGTCTCATAAGTATAAAATTATGTCACATATTAATAAAAAAAAAATACAAATAATTCTTATATAATGATTTTTTTGTTAATTCAGTAATATTTTTGTATAGCCTATTGTTTAATTAAGTTTATGAAATATAATTTCCTGTTGTCCCATATGTAAATATTTGATGTTATAATATATCTTTTATTACATTTGTGTTTGCCTTATTTTTATTAATGCTTTTTTTAAATGCAAATATTAGTAAATAATCATGCAGGTTTGTTTACAGTAACTAGTTACTTTTATAATTTTTTTTTTTTTTTTTTTTTTTTTTTTTTTTTTTGCATTTATTCAAATAAAACTTGAAATATATAAATTTCTTCCATAAAGATAAAACTTTCAAGAAATTTTCTTTACGTAACTTAATTTCTAAAAGTCATATAATTCTCATTGTGTGCAGATTATTTTTAACAATATGTTAAAAGAAAAATTGAATCGTATAATAGGATAATTTTTAAAATCGTTTGCTAATTTATTTTATGCATTTATAATTCCATGATGCTTTCCACATTATTGTATTTTATAGTGTTGTGCGAAAGAAAAAAAAAAAATATATATATCACTTTTTTGATTACATATATTTGTGTGCGAATGTGTGTGTTTGTTATATAAATATGTGCCTCATTAACTTTTTTAATTCTTTAGAATTTCATACTTTTTTAAATCTAATAAATTGCCACATTCATGTATTCATTTATTATACTAAAATAATTTATTTTCAAACCAAGAATTATATTATCATGAAGTAAAACTTCCATTAATAGAAATGACTTAGATAGATGCACGTAATAATATTTTAATAGAACGCTGAAAGATAAAAACAAAATTCTGACTGTATCTCAAGAGAAAATAATCCTTCTCTGCAAGTCGGATTTGTGAACCAAATTCCTTTTTGTAACATCGATAGGGCAGCGATTGCACTCAAGTGGAAATTCTCTGCGGATTTGAATTTCTTTTCAGGTTGTGATTATTGAAATTCTCTTCCCTGCAGGCAAAAATACTCATGTCCATATGTTCTGCTAAATTGATTTCAATAAAAGCCTGTCGCGGAAGGACTTAAAAATAAGTACGTTTATATGAGGTATCTTTTCAGTTTCATTATCTTTATAAACGTCTCTTTTGTTTGAAATTTCTATTTCGATATGAAATGAATGTTGTTGAAGTTTATATGTAAAATGCATTTAGTTTTATTCTAAAAAAAAAGAACTTTTTGAAAGTTGATAAGGATAAGTTTATAAAATATTCTTCTTTAGTTTTAATGGTCAAAGATAGCTTTTATCTTTTCCTTCTTTTTTTTTTTTTTTTAAATATCACACCTCCACATACGAGTTTGTTACATTGTTTTTTTCTTTTAATCAATAAAATAATACTAAATCTGATAAATAGCATTTGATTTTTTCCGTTATACGTAGTTATACAGTTATTAAAATTCTTTATTGTTCAAACACACATGAAACAACATTAGATTTTCTCGAATTATAGTGGTTTAAATATTAAATGTAATGTGTATTTAAAATAACAATTTCGTTTTATAAAGTTATATATATGCTGATTAAATGTTTCATTAAAGTTTGCATTTAATTAAATTTTACGCAAATATTTATAGTTTACATATTGCATTAAATTTTCCACTACATTATCACATGACAATAAATTCTGGAATTCATTTTCTTTTCCTAAATAATGCGTGATATCTCTAAAGAGGAATATAATTTCTTTGAAGATTTTCTTTTAATTGTTTTTCTAAATTTTTAAAATAAACTTCGGAATGCAAAGTTAACTTTTATTTTGTAAGTTTCGTATATATATTTGTTTTGATAAAAAAAAAAATAAAGATTTTGGATAGTAAGATGATATTTGACTTTAAGGAAAATAAACATCAAAATTTTTATTATAATAAAAATAATTATAACTATTTTTATTTAGCGTATTCGATTCTTTTTTAAGATTTACTAAATAACAAATGGTTATAAAATATTACATGATAAGAAAAATTGTTAAATGATATTCTCTCACGAAAAAAAAAAATAAATAAAGAGAATTAGTTAAAGGCGAGTCATATATAGTAATATTAAAAAGTTATATGTTTTTTCTGTAAATATAATAGATGTAGTGCAAATAAAAGTGAACTTGATATTCGTTACATGCATTCTATACTGAAAATTATTTTGTTTCATTTAAATTTAGTTAAAAAAAAACAAAAAAAAAAAACAAAAAAAAAAAAAAAACGCCAAAGAAAAGTTATAAATATAGTAGATTTTATAAGCATTATAACATGCTTGATAATAATGTTGAAAAAACAACAACAAATAAACAACAAGTCCTTCCGGCTTATTCGGAAGGGTAGGTTGATTTCTTTTTCCTTATCAAACAGCCGTCTTTTTGATTCAAAATGGCGGCTACAAATTATTAATGCACTTGGTACAAATATTGATGTAGGCTACGCACATATGGAGTTTTAAGCAAATCGGTTCATAAATACATTCTTATGTGAATTTAAAATTTTTAAGTGGCCGGCGCTTGGAAACAAAATGGTGGGTTAAGTTGACAAATATATGAAATGTATTTGTGAGATAAGTCTACTGTACACATATAGTTCGAATTAATTCAAAATCTCAAAAGTCATCGTGTTGAAGAATTAAGTGACTGCCACTTCGATCAAAATGGCAGAGAAAGTTGCTCATCTAAGATATCGTTGCAAATTTGAATTTTTTTTTTTTTTTTTTTGTAGAAATTCTTTCAAAGAGGCTTAGTAAGTTGATAAAAGTGTTAGTTTTCTGCATTTCTAGTTTGTTTTTGCATAAAAATAGCCTAATATTTCCTCAAAAACGCATTAAGATCCAGTAACCCAGGTAATAGATTTGTCGCCAAATTTGGCGACTTTTCCACTGTGGCGACTTTTTTGGCGACTTTTGGCGAGAAAATACTTATTATTGATATACCAAAGATGGACGCAATAACGTGATTAGTTTACGAGTTACGTGAATTTTCTAGATTTTTGTTGTTTGAATGATAAATCCAATTTTCAACTTTGATTTGAATTGATTAAGTATTTCTAAAGTTACCGTGATAACAAATTTTCAAGTGGTCGCCACTTGGAAACAATACAGTGGAACAAGTTGCCCAGCAAACACATCCAAGATATTTGAAGCATAGGTTCACTGTCTAACTGTGGTTTAAATCAGTGTCATGTTTCAAAAGTTATTATTATGGCAAATTTTCAAGTGGCAATTTAAGTGGCTGCAACTTGGAAACAAAATGACAAAACAACTTGCCCATCGAAATCATCCAGTATATTTGCATGATAAGTTCATTGCCCAGTTCTAATTTAAATTAAATCAGTATTTCAAAAATTATCGTCATAAGAAATTTTCAGGTGGCACCACTTGTAAAAAAAAGTGGAGTAATATGCCCAGCGAAATTGAGTGAGATATTTGAATGATAAATCCACTACCTAAATTTGATGCGAATTGATTCTGTATTACTAAAGTTACCATGATGACAAATTTTCATGTAGCCACCACTTGGAAATAAAATTGCGGATCAAGTCACCAAATGAACTTATCCTAGATATTTGAACCATAAGTTTACTATCCAACTTTTATTTGAATCAGTTTAGTATTTTAAGTTATCGTGTAGCATATTTTGAAGTGGTAGTGTGATTTCAAGTGGCTGGAACTTAGAAACAAGATGTCGGGACAAGTTGCCCAGTGAAAACATTCAAGATAATTATATGATAATATCACTGTCCAAATTTGGTTCGATTTGGAGTATTATTTCAGAAGTTATCGTGATTTTAAAATTTCAAGTGGGAGCCTGATTTCAAGTGGCCCCGCTTAATTTAAAATATCTGCCACTTTATTAAAAATGGCGGATATAATTTATTAATAAACTTCATTGAGATCCTTACGTGGTCTGTATTTACATCACAACTCAAACAATTTCGGAACACGCTTTTTACAATTTAAATTTGAAATTTTGAAGTGGTCTCCACTTGAAAACAAAATGGCGGTGCAACTTGGTTAACAAACTAATCTAAGATATTTATAAGATAAGTTAAGACACTGTTCAAATTTGGTTCCATTTGGAGTATTATTTCAGAAGTTATCATGGTTTTAAATTTTCAAGTGGTGGCCTGATTTCAAGTGGCCCCGCTTAACTTAAGATATCTGCCACTTTATTAAAAATGGTGAATTAATAAAGAAATTTGAGACACTTGTATAATCTATGTATACATCAAAATTAAAAAAAAAAAAAAATTGGAATTCGCTTTTTGCAATTTGAATTTGAATATTTCAAATGGTCTCCACTTGAAAACAAAAGGGTGGAGCAACTTGGTTAACAAATTCATCTAAGTTCTTTATAAGATAGGTTAAGACACTGTCCAAATTTGGTTCGATTTGGAGTATTATTTCAGAAGTTATCGTGATTTTGAATTTTCAAGTGGTAGCATGGTTTTCAGTGGCCCCGCTTAACTTAAGATATCTACCACTTTATTAAAAATGACTGAAAACATTCATTAATAAACATTATTGAGACACTTATGTGGTCTATATTTACATCAAATTTAAAACAAATCCGGATACGCTTTTTACAATTTGAATTTGAAATTTTCAAGTGGTCTCCACTTGAAAACAAAATGGTGGAGCAACTTGGTTAATAAACTCACCTACGATATTTATAAGATAAGTTAAGACACTGTCCAAATTTGGTTCGATTTGGAGTATTATTTCGGAAGTTATAGTGATTTTAAATTTTCAAGTGGTAGCCTGATTTCAGGTAGACCCACGTAACTTAAAATATCTGCCACTTTATTAAAAATGGCGGATAAACTTCATTAATAAACTTCATTGAGACCCCTATGTGGCCTGTATTTACATCAAAATTCAAGCAAATCTTGTTTTAAATATGCTTTTTACAATGTCGGTTTGAAATTTTCAAGTGGCTGCCACTTGAAAACAAAAAGTCGGAGCAACTTGGTTAACGAACTCACCCAAGATATTTATAAGATTAGTTTACTGTCCTAATTTGGTTAGATTTCGAGCATTATTTCGGGAGTTATCGTGATGACAAAATTTTCATTATAGATAGATAGATATATATATACAACCTCTGACAATAAAGTTCGGTGAATGAAGTTGGAACGGCTGATCTGGTAACATTGGCGAAACAAAACGCTGCACCTGTGTAGTGGCATATGTTGACCATCTGCCCCCACCGTTGTTCAGTTGAGCGTCGTTTGTGTTCCGTGTAAGACTTGTTTTACAAAGTGCTTGTTTAGTGCGTTGGTTCTTAACTGAGAACAGGGAAATGAAAAGATCAATTTAAAGTTTTGTTTTAAGCTTGCAAGATACCAAAAGAAACTCATGCGATGCTGGTACGTGTTTATGAAGATCAAGCACTGTCCATGAAGTGTGTATACGAGTTGTTTACCCGTTTTCGAGAGGGCCGGGAAGGTGTTTCTGACAACTCCCGTAGCGGAAGACCGGCGACCTCCATCAGTGACGAAAACATTGAGAAAGTCAAGAAATTAATCACGAAAGATTGTCGATTGACTGTGCGCATGATAGCTGATGAACTGCAGATAACCGTGAATCCATGCGACAAATCGTTACCCAGAATTTAGGGATGAGTGTTGTCGACACATGTTGTCGTCTTGTGCCACATCACTTGACTGACGATCAGAAGCAGGCACGTTTAGAGGGTAGTGCAAATTGAACATCCACCATATTTGTCAGATCTCAATCCTCCTGACTTCTTCCTATTCCCACGACTCGAACTCGCTTTGAAAGGAAAGAGATTTGACGATATTCCTGACATCCAATGACACGTGACGAGGCTTTTGAACAGCATCCCAAAAGAAGACTTCTTTCAAAGTTTCCAGGACATGTATAGCAGATCTCAATGGTGCATAGTTATGAGAGGTGACTATTTCGAAAGACAGTAAGGTAACTTTAGTTAATATTTCATCTATGTTAATGTTACAGGACTATTCACCGAACTTTATTGTCAGAGGTTGTATATACGAGTATATAGATAAACGAAGTGATTGCAATAGGTCGATTTCTAAAGAAATCAACCTAAAAAACAACAACGAAACAGCAGTATTTATATGCGTTTACACGAGACAAATTTAAGTAGTATATTGCTATGAAACATTTGTCTTTCTTACGTATGGAAAAAAAAAAAAATTGTAAATCAGCAGGTAAACCCTAGGCGATATATGCATTTATATATATATATATATATATATATATATATATATGTGTGTGTGTGTGTGTGTGTGTGTGTGTGTGTGTATGTATATATATTTCTCGAATATACCCGAAACAACTGAGGCAAATCGAAACGACAGTTACTTGTACCACAAAAATAAATTAATCAAGAACACAAACTGATGCGGTTCAGATATATTATTAAGAAATTGAAACTATACGTACCCTTTGAAATTTTTAACCTTTAACGTGCTTTACCTATACGATCACTCAACGGAAATACAGAGGACAGAAATAAAGGCCAATAGACCAAATAAATTAATAAGTACTCTTGAACATTGTTAGAAATTGTTAAAAACGCTTAAACAATCGGAAGCTCTCTTTTTTATACTATGGCAATATTGACAATGATTCAAGACTGTCCGATGAGAAATACTTTCGCAAACTTAGTTTCAAATCAAATATAACATAGACTTCCACATTAGACTTCACTAGACTTCTTCTATAAATTGTATCTGATCTCAATGTCGCTAAAACTGTAGTCATTTCCCCAAGATTATTGACAAAGACGAACTTCTGAAGTAAAATTCAATGAGAGGCCCTTAGTTCTCTTTTGTATGTAAATCTATTGTTTTAAAAATCCCAAATGCTGGAAAGCAGTTTTAATTTTTGCAACAGTCTATATAGATTGAAAGAGAGATCATATCAATCGATTTAGGATGTCTAAAAATTTGCTTTTCTTAAGTAATCATATTTTTATTCAAAAGATTGTTTAAAATTTTAAATATAATGTTTAAAATTAAAATTAAAGTGTTTCTTCTCTCTCTCTCTCTCTCTCTCTCTTTTTTTTTTTTTTTTTTTTTATTCTAGATTTATTTTTATATGTTTTGTAAAATATTTAGTCCCTTTTTTTTTTCATTTCTTTAAAGTTTCAAAATTTAAAGAAGGGAAGATAAAAATGCATTTTGTGATGGAATAATTTATTTCCCTCATTATAAATAAATTAAATGTCTCCCAAATGTAAAAATAATACATAGAAAATAAAAATCTTGACATACATATACAAGTTATAGTTTGCTTAAATATTAGTTATATTAATACAGAAAATTTTATTATATATATATATATATACATGGCTGCAAAGTTTTTTAATTTATTCCGGAAAGTCGTTAGTCCCGCCCTTTTTTCACACCGTAATATTTGTAGAAAAATTTTCTACAATATATGAATATGATTAAGTATGAAGAAAATTTCTCTAAAATGATAACGGTGTGAAAAAAAGGCGGGACTAAACATATTCCGGAATAAACAAAAAACTTGGCAGATATGTGTATATATATATATATATATATATATTTTATTCAGAAAATAAATTTGGCGAAGATTTCTCTTTCGAACCGATGAAGCGAATTAAGTTCAATCGTTCTCAAAGTCAGAATCCTACATTAACTTCGTCACTACTGACGCGAAAAATATTGCAAATGTCACCTTTTTCCTTTCAAAGGTGATTGATTACTGCTGGCGATGTTTGAGAGAAAGTGATGTTAGAAACTAAAAAAAGATGGAAAATAAAACATACTGGAAAAATATACAGATTTTGCATTTTTTTTTTTTTTTTTTTTTTTTTACATATCTAAAAAAAAAAAAAAAAAAAAAAAAAAAAAAAAAAACTTTAGTTTGCAGATTTTTTTTCATGTAAAAGGGTCAGTGAATTTTACTTATATAATTATTCTATGCAATAAAATGTAAAAAAGAAGAATTAGTTTATTTAAAAGAACTTAAAAAAGTATATTTTTAACATTATTCTCATAAGCGGAATTTGGTTACTTTTAAATTTATCTTTTAAAAACTAATTAAAAAAAATCATTAATATTTAATTTTATTACAATATTAGAGCTAAATAAAATATAAAAGTTAATAACAGAGTGTTAAAACAGTAACCATGGTACAACAAACAAATGTAAGTTTCAAAACTATACACTCTCAGTCTCGACTTTGAAAACAAAACAGTTACATATATATTCTACAGTATTATATCTCTTCACCAGTGAGTAACCGGGGATATTATAATTCATGCAAGATACAATTGCATCGTCATAAATTATGATGATATGATTGCTATTATAATGATTCCTTTCAAAGAAGTTTATTTATTGTTATAGGAGTAACTATGATGTTACAAACAATAATTTCTATCAAATCTTTACACAATCAGTTTCTAAACACAAAACAGTTAGATATGTATTCTAAAATGTTCTATCTGTCCTTCAGTGTATAAAGTTGGATAATAGAATTGGTTTCAGATTGAATTATACCGTTAGGAATTATAATGATATGATTGCTATTATTAATTATTTATTTTAAATATTTATTACTATTATTATTATAGTAACTCTGATAATATGTCAATAACGAATCTCAACTCTTTACATAATCAACCAAGTTTTAAAAAACTAATCATCAACATATGTCTTAAACAACATTAAAAATCGTATTTGCTTAAATTCATCTGTTTGAAGGTAAAGATTCCTTCATATAAAGAAATCTATTACAAGATCTTCTGAAAAAATGCCTGAGGTTTAAAGACATTCTTTTATAGGAATTAAAAGTAAATAAATTCCAAGAGTTTGTGAATCGGTAAGCACAGTCAATATAAAAATACTATTTTTAAGACTTTCCAAAAAGTTGAAAAGGTGAATCACTTTGGTTTTTCTATTTGTTCGACTGTCTGTCTTATTGTTCGCACTCTAAGTCACGTAAATATTCATGGAATTTCTTGAAACTGTTAAACGTTATTCATATTCACTATCAGATCTTCCCTATTGAAAATGGAGTGAATATATCTTCTAGTTTTTTACAGGGATACAAGAAAGTATCCCAAAGAATTGTCTTCTATGAGAGGTATTTCTATAAACCATATTTTAATACTTTACACAAATCTTAATGAAATTGAAATATGCTATCCAGGTTTTCTACCAGATGTTCCCCATTTAAAATGGAGTTAATATAGTTCCTGGTTTTCCTACAGGGACTCCTGAAAACATTGAAAAGCATTGCGTTCTATGAGGGTTATTTCTGTAAACTGAATTTTTATAATTTTAATTTGGACAAATCTTAACGAAATTGAAATATGTTGTTCATACGCACAATAGAATACTTTTTATAAAATATAGTGCTATTGATTGTGAGTGTACTAAAATAATGTTTTGTATAAAATAAGATATGGTTAGTCTACAGATTTGCATGGCTACACTAAAATATTCAGATATATTAAGGGATACTTTTTTTTTAAATTAAGCATTTTTAACAATTTCCAGCAATTTTTAAGAAGTATTATGAATCCAATAAGTCTATTTGTACGACTTTCTGTACATTTGTCTGTCCGTTATGTGATAACGTAGGCAAAGAACACTGAAAGTTATACGATACAAGAAGTACGTACAGTTGGAAAGTTTTAATAATTAATGCGTACCGCATTTTTCTCGTTCATGTTTAATTTCAATGCTATTCTTAAATAAATAACTTATGTTAATTTAACCAATTTCTTGAAGCAAATAAATGCTGACTATATTTTACAACTTTAAAATAAATTGTCATATTTTGAAAGTGAATAATTGAGAAAATGATTAAAAATTGTTTTAAAATGTAGCTGTAGCATATTTTCTAAATATATCATTGACAGGAGTAATTTTTCGAAATTTGTAAACACTTTCAAACTTCTCCTAACTTTAACAAATTTTCATTATTAAGGAATTCAAAATTATTTTGAGCTGTCAATTTCAACATGTTCTCATGCATTTTAAAGTGAAAAATACGTATATTTTTAAACATTTAAGAAAAGTTACTTATCTAATGGAAATTTAATGAAAATGAAAAATAAACTTAATTTTCTTTCTCGACAAAATATGCTTTTTTAGAATATTATTATTGAGAAAAAAATAAATCTAAATAATAAATAAGTATATATATACGTGCATTCTAGATACAAAATTAAATTTAAATTTAAAGGTTGTAGGGGAAAAAATTATCTGTCGTATAAGTTTAAAATTATATCATGTATTAAGTTAAAAAAAAACACAAACAATTCTTATATAATACTTTTATGTTAGTTTAGTAATAATTTTCTATAGCATATTGTTTAATTATGTTTATCAAATATAATTTCATATAGTCCCATATGTAAATATCTGATGTTATCTTTTATTAAATTTTTATTTGCCTTATTTGTATTAATGCTTTTTAAATGCAAATTTAATTAAAAATCATACAGGCCTGTTTATAGTAACTAATTACTTTTCATAACAACTTTTTTACAGAAATTGAAATAAAAATCGAAATGTATAAATTTCTTTATTTTTAAAAGTCATATAAATATCATTGTGTGCAAACTATTTTTAAAAATATTTTAAGAGAAACATGAAATTACATAATGGTTTAATTTCTAAATTAGTTGTTAATTCCTTCTATGCACTAATTCCGTGATGCTTTCCACATTGTTGTATTTTATGGTGTTGTTTGAAAAAAAAAAAAAAAAAAAAAACACTTTTTAGATTACATACATATGTGTGTGTGTGTGTGTGCGTTGTATAAATATGTCTCATTAACTTTCTTAATTTTTTAGAATTACATACCTTTTTAAAAACCCAATAAATTGCCACATTCATGTATCCATTTACGTTAAGTTATTTTTAAACCAAGAATTATATTATCATGTAATACAAAATAATGAAACATTCATTAATAGAAATGACTTAGATGGATGCACGTAATAATATTTTAATATAATTCTGAAAGATTTAAAAAAAAAAAAAAAAAAAAAAGGAAAAAAAAAGAAATCTGACTGTATCCCAGGAGAAAATAATCTTTCTCTGCAAGTCGGATTTGTGAACCAAATTCCTTTTTGACACATTGATAGGGCGGCGATAGCACTCAAGTGGAAAATCTCTGCGGATTTGAATTTCTTTTCAGGTTGTGATTATTGAAATTCACTTCCCTACAGGCAAAAATACTCATGTCCATATGTTCTGCTAAATTGATTTCATAAAAGCCTGCCGCCGTAGGACTTAAAAATAAGTACGTTTATATGAGGTGTCTTTTGAGTTTCATTATCTTTGTAAACGTCTCTTTTGTTTGAAATTTCCATTTCGATATGAAATGAATGTTTTTGATGTTTATATGTAAAATGAATTTGATTTTATTCATCAAATTCTCATTAAAAAAAAAAAATGAAAAAAAGAACTTTTTGAAAGTTGGTTTGAAGAAGTTTATAATTTTTTGCTTTTTAAGAAAAGATATCTTATACTTGTCATGTATGTATTTCATTTTAAAATTACTTACTTTCAAATTGATTTTTAACGTATTGTTTATTTATCTTGTTTTAATTTTACGGCATCTGTTTTTTTTTTTTTTTTCTTTACAATTTTGTACTTTATTCTTTTTCTCCAGCTTTTATGGTCAAAAGTATCTTTTTTCTCTTTTGTTTTTCTTTTTATATCACACCGACACATAAGAGTCTTTCTTCTTCTCCAGCTTTTATGGTCAAAAGTACATTTTTTCTTTCTTTTTCTTTTTCTTTCTTCCTTTTATATATATATAAATATACATATCATCTACACATAAGAGTCTTTTAGTTTTTTTTTTTTTTTCTTTTAATCAAAATAATAATACTAAATCTGATAAATAGCATTTAACTTTTTTATTTATACATAGTATTCATTGTAATTTCTTATTGTTTCTAACATACAAAAAACAACATTAGATTTTCTCGAAGTTTAGCAGTTTTAATCTTAAACGTAATGTGTATATAAAATAACAATTTCGTTTTATAAAGATATATATACTGATTGAATATTTCATTTGCATTTAATTAAATTTTATACAAATATTTATAGTTTACATATTGCATTAAATTTTACACAACATTTTCACATGGCAATAAATTCTGGAATTCATTTACTTTTTCTAAAGAATGCGTGAGATCTCTAAAGAGGAATATTATTTCCTTAAAATATCTTCTTTGGAGATTTTTTTTTTTTTATTGTTTTTCTAAAATTTTTAAAGAAACCTCGAAAAGCAAAGCTAACTTTTATTTTTTAAATTTCTTATACACATATATATTTTTAATTATTTTTTGAATATATATATATAAATAAGATGAATCAGAACTTTTATGTTTTTGATAGTATGATGTTATTTAACTTTAAGGAAAATAAACTTCAACATTTTTATTAAAATAAAAATAATTATAACTGTTTTTATTTAGCGTATTTAATTCTTTTTTAAAATTTACTAAATAAGAAATGATTAAAAAATATTACATGATATGAAAAATTGATTTATTATATTGTCTCACGATAAACAATTGAGAATTAGTTGAAGGCGAGTGAGATATAGTAATATTAACTAGGTATATATATTTTCTGAAAATATAATAAATGTAGTGGAAATAAAATTGAATTTGATGCATAACATGCATTCTACGCTGAAGATTGTTTTGCTTCTTTTAAATATAGTAAGAAAAAAAATAGCTAAAGAAAAGTTTAAAATATAGTAGATTTTATAAGCATTATAACATGCTCGATAATAATGTTGAAAAACAACAACAACAAAACAACAGCAGTTATATGCGTTTACAAGAGACAAATTTAAATAGTATATTGCTATGAAATTTTTTTCTTCCTTACGTATGAAGAAAAAAAATTAACTATTGTAAATCAGCAGGTAAACCCTAGTCAATATATGCATTTATATATGTATATGTATATATAATTCTCGAATAATTTCGAAACAACTATAATTTTCTTGTGGCAAATCGAAACGACTGTTACTTGTACCACAAAAATAATTTAATCAAGAACACAAACTGATGCGGTTCGGATATATTTTTAACAATATCTAACTATACGTATTCGTTGAATTTTTAAATCTTTAATCTGATTTACCTATACGATCACACAACGGAAATACTGAGGGCAGAAATAATGTCTGGTAGACCAAATAAATTAATAAGTACTCTTAAACATTGTTGGAAATTGTTAAAAACGCTTAAACAATCGGAAACTAGAAACAACAATTTATAATTATAGCCCATAAAGTATTTGATCATTTTAGCGTATTTCTGTAAATCTTAATGCTAAACATTCCATAAACCATAAAATGTAGCGCTTCTTTAACATATGAACTGTAAATGTCAATTTCGTTATGACTTCCCCAGGACAAATTTACTTAAATATAATTTATAACATTGCCTCTCATAAAACGCAGAAAACCGGTATTCTTTTAGATGCCTCTCTACACAATACGTTTCGTCACATATACCAATTTGAATAAAGAACATGACATAGTGAAGTTTTGAATAATATATATATATTACTTTGAAAAAAAAAAATCTGGAAATATATACGGACGTTATAGGCAGACAAACAGACAGAAAGGGTGTCAAAATAATGGTCAATATGGCCCCTTTTTAATTTCTTCTATACGTAATATAGAGAAAGTATTGGATTCGCGAAAATTTTCGACCTCCGTTTTTTGACGGATCGACACGTTTTGGGATGTCCTGAACACGAATTGATAGTTTTTAGAAAATGTCTGTCTGTGTGTCTGTCTGTCTGTCTGTCTGTCTGTCTGTATCATTTTTTTTTTTGTGGACGCTGTATCTCACGAACCAATGAATGAAATTTAACCAAACTTGGTATTTAGTTGCACCCTGACATGAACTGGTGCCCATTAGATTTGGGGATCAATAGCTCAACAGGTGGCGCTGTGATCGCATTTTATGCAAATTTTTAACATGGCAGCATAGGACAAAATTCCGTATAAATGGGCATAATGAGAGTTATTTTAAACTTGTGATTCTAAAATTAATATGAATTATTGATAATAGTAGTAGTTAACTAGGAAAAAAAAAATGTGCATGGGGGCATCGTTTCCCCCCCTGGGGGGACGAAATTTTACCAAACTTGGTATTTAGTTGGTCCCCGACATAAACTGGTGCTGATTATATTTGGGGATCAATAGCTCAACAGGAGGCGCTGTGATAGCATTTTATCTAAATTTTTAACATGGCAGAATAGGACAAAAATTTGTATAAATGTGGATAATAAGAGTTATTTTACACTTGTGATTGTAAAATTAATATGATTTATTGATAATAGTAGTACGTAACTAGGAAAAAAAATTGTGCATGGGGCGGTCGCTTCCAAATTTTGAAGATGGGTATCATTCGAAAGATCTCGTCAATACCTTTAAAACGAATGGTTGAACTATAAATCTGTGATAATTTAAAACAAAGTTATCGATTTTTTTTTTACTTTTAACACCCCCCCCCCCCCCCACCAAAAAAAAAAAAAAAAAAAAAAAAAAAAAAAAACAGAAAAAAATTCGCCTTTTTTTTAAAAAAATATTGTTAGTGATTGAATATGTATTAATTTTTACAAAAAAAAAAAAAAAAAAAAAAAAAAAAAAAAAACTTAGAAAAAAAAAAAAAAAAATCGTATTTTTTTTTTTTTTTTTTTAATATTGTTACTGATTGAATATGTATAGGAAAATATAGAAGAAAGTCTTGTGGTGGCCACAACATACTACCTCAATAAGGAACACCCCATAATGAATTTAAATAACATGTATCAGTTTCAACGATTTCCATGAATATTTAAAGAGTTTCAGATATGAAAGCCAGACAGTCGGAAAGGCAAACAGATTAATTCAAAACACAATCTGTTTTAGATATTTTTATTACGTACTAAAAACACTTAATGGAAACGGGAATGAAATTCTAGCAATTTTCAGTATTGCTCATAATGTAACTTAATATTTTAGTGTGGCCCTATAAATCTTATTGTTAATCATACTTTATTTTATAGAAAACATTTGTCTCTGTACCTAATTTTTCTTTACTTAAACTCATCTCGTTTAACTGATCTTATCAAGCAATTATTTTTTTCTCTCAGTTTTTAATTTCACCTTTTTAAGATTTAATGATTTAATGTCTGATTATCAGCTTATTTAATCCAACTGTTATCTTTTTTTTTTTTTTTTTTTTTTTTTAGATTCCTTACTTCATTAACGGAGTTGTAATATTTTCGAGGGGTTACTCTATTATTTCGTACTTGTTCTTACAGGCTTCTAAGGGGTGTTCCTGATGTTCGATAACATATGTTACGAATATGTGTATCACATTTAGAATAGAATGTAGATCGAAAATAACCTAAAAGTTATTAGCATGTGAATCAGATTTATTCAACTAATATTCTGAAAATATTCCAATACAACTATCTCCTTTATGGGGAAAGTGAAGTAAACACCATTAAATACACACCATAAAAGGAATATAATTTATTCAGAAATGATAATGAATAGCTTATACAGTTTCTCGGGGTCAAAATGCATAGCTTTAACAGCGAGTACAAACGAAATACTCTGGAAAGGAATTTCTCCTTTTAATAGTTTGGCAATATTGACAATGATTCGAGATTGTCCGATGAGAAATAATTTCGCAAACTTAGTTTCAAATCCAATATAACATTAGAATTCTCTAGACTTTTACTTTAAATTGTATCTGATCGTATTGTCTCTTAAACTGTAGCCAATTTCACAAGATTATTAACAAAGATGTACTTCTGAAGTAAAATTCAATGAGAAGCCTTTATTTCTCTTTTGTATGTTAATCTATTGTTCTAAAAATCTTAAATGCTGGAACACTGTTTTAATTTTTGCAACAGTCACTATAGATTTAAAGGGAGGTCATATCAATCGATTTAGGTGATATAAAAATTTGCTTTTCTTAAGTAATCATATTTTTATCTAAAAGATTGTTTCAAAATGTAAATATAATGTTTAAAATTAAAATAAACTAGTTTCTCCATTCTTTTTTTCTCTCTCTCTCTCTTTTTTTTTTTTTAATTCTAGAATTCTTTATATATTTTTTTGTAAAATTTTTAGTCTTTCTTTTTTTTTTTTTTTTTTTTTTTTCAAAATTTAAAGAAAGGAAGGTAAAAAGGCATTTTGTGAAGGTATATATATTTTTTCCTCATGAAAAATAAATTAAATGTCTCCCAAATGCAAAAAGAATAGATAGAAAAATAAAAATCTTGACATACATGTGAAACTTATATTTTTCTTAAACATTAGCTATATTAATACAGAAAATTATATTATTGATAATTTCCTTTTTTTTTTTTTTTTTTTTTTTTTTTTGTTGTTGTTGTTGTTGTATTCTGAAAATAAATCTGGGAAAGATAATCAATGAATCGCATTAAGTTCAATCGCTCTCAAAGTTAGAATACTACATTAACTTCGTCACCACTGACGCGAGAAATATTCAAATGTCACCTTCTTCCTTTCAAAGGTGATTGATTACTCCTGGTGATGTTTGAGAGAAAAGTGATGTTCGAATCTAAAAATAGATGGAAGAAAGGACTTATAGTCAAATGATATACGGCGTTTTTTTTTTTTTTTTTTAAACCTATCTAAAAAAGTTGCTTTCGCAACCTATGCGCTTAAGATATTTTTTTTTTCCAATCTGAACATTTTGAAATATATATACATTGATTTATTTATATAAAAGGCAATGTCTATTTGTGTGTGTGCGGACAGCGTAGCGCAAAGATGATAAATCAGACACAGTTAGGTAATTCGACATGAAGGTAACCCCAAAAGCCCCTAGTGCACCTCGAAGCCTGATTTTAAAATTTTGCATTAGTTTTCTTATAAGTAATTAAAATGTGAAAATAAGTATTCATAATAGTTATAAAAGTAGCCATTTAAATTTTATCTTTAATTTAATTGTTGAAAAAGAAAATAAGTAAGAGTTCTCTTTTTTTTTTCCTACAGTAATATCTTATACTATTAAGTGAGCAATATTTGTATATTTATACGTATATTTCACTGTTCTCGAAAACGATAGCTCGGGCAGTCACGTGATTTAACACAAAGATGCCCTCCGAAGGGTCATTGTGAACATAGAAGTCAGATTTTCGAATTTTTGATCAGTTTTCTTTTATATAATAAAAATATGAAAATAAAACTTCCGATTTCTATAATGACGCAGAATGGAGAATCTGTGGAGAGATTTTATTGGTTTATTTGATTTTCTTTGATTTGAGTGTATTTTACAAAGAACTACAGCTACGTTATGAGAAATTACTCGAGATTTGATTGGTTTATTTGATTTTCGTTGATTTGAGTGTATTTTACGTTGAACTAAAGCTACGTTTTGAGGAATTACAAGGGATTTGATTGGTTTATTTGATTTCCATTGGTTTGAGTATTTTACATTGAACTAGAGCTATGATTTGAGGAATTACGAGAGATTTGATTGGTTTATTTCATTTTCATAAATTTGAGTGTATTTTACATTGAACTACAGCTACGTTATGTGGATTTACAAGGGACTTGATTGGTTTATTTCATTTTCATTGATTTGAGTGTATTTTACGTTGAACTAGAGCTACGTTTTGAGGAATTACAAGATATCTGATTGGTTTATTTGGTTCTCATTGGTTTGAGTATTTTACATTGAACTAGAGCTACGTTTTAAGGAATTACGAGAGATTTGATTGGTTTATTTTATTTTCATGGATTTGAGTGTATTTTACGTTGAATTAGAGCTACTTTTTGAGGAATTACAAAAGATTTTATTGGTTTATTTGATTTCCATTGATTTAGTGTATTTTACATTGAACTAGATCTACGTTATGAGGAATTACGAAATATTTGATTGGTTTATTTGATTTTCATTGATGTGAGTGTATTTTACGTTGAACTAGAGCTACGTTATGAGAAATTAAGAGAGATGTGATTGGTTTATTTGATTTTCATTGATTTGAGGTATGGGTGTCCGTTTATTTATTTTTCTTTTCCTTTTGGTTTTAACATGCTTGACAGTGATTGCTGCGAAAACTCGTTTCGTGCGTTTTCAGATTCATGCACAGCAAGGCAGGGATGTCCAGAGATGTTTTCTTGGATTTAACATGCGTGATAGTGATTACCGTGAAATAGAGATTCGTGTATTCTGAGATTTATGCACAACGAGGTAGGATGTCCAGTGATGTTTTTTTTTTTTTTTTTTTGGTTGTAACACGCGTGATAGTGGTTGCCGCGGAACCGAGTTTCGTGTGTTCTGAGATTCATGCACAGCAATGTAGGGCTGTCCAGCGATTTTTTTTTTTTTTTTTTTTAATTTGCGTGAAGCGTACATACGTGCTTTATAGTGATTGCTGCGAAAACGACTTACGTGCGTACTCTGATTCGACCATTGAACGAATAGTGGCATTTACTGTACGAGTAACGGCTTCAACTGTTTCCAGAATATTCGAAGAATTAACATTTCTATTTGACTGTTTTCGAGGAGAATATTCGTTTTAATGCACAGTTTTGTTGCAGAGATTCGAGAAGTTCAAAAAATGTTTGATGTTGTCAAGGAGATCCCATACTAAAACTGTGAAGAAAATAGTCGCCAATCGAAAGATATTTATTTAAACGTTTCAATTATTCAATTAAAAATAAATCTTTTAACTATAGTGCCCAGCGAAGATGACGAGCCAGCTTGATTTTAATTAAACGTGAAAAAAAAGTATATATATATATATTAATTTCACAAAAATTGACGTCAATATAACTTTAAAATTTTTATACATATTAATAAAGAGCTAATATGATCATATATTTATTTTAATTTTACTAGTTTTATTCATAAATTCACATGAGTGATTTTTATCTTTTGGCGCTAAAGATCGTTGAATATTTTTCGCTAAGAGCATTAATTTAGGAATATTCATTTTACGTCAAGTAGCGCATCAAAAATATAATCAAATTATGAAATATCACTAAATGAAATAAATAAATAAATAAAAAATAATGAAATAAAATAAACATACATAATAGCCACATAAGTAATCTATTTTTAACTGAGTAGAAAAGATAAATTCTCAAAAAAAAAAAAAAAAAAAAAAAAAGAAGGTTTAGCAACAGGAAATTTATTTCATTAAGCCGTGTTTTAAACTAAAAAACTTTAAAAATATAAACAGAATATGAAGGATTCTTTTAAATTAACGAAGAGATGCAACCGATAAAAGTGTTAACAAAATTGTTACTGAAAAATTTCCCACTTTTTACTCAAGCAAAAACATACACACGCAAAAATAAAATTAAATTAAAAAAGAAAGAAACAGAGAGAGAAAGGAAAGGGAAAAGGATAAAAAATCCATCATCAATATGGCAACAAATATTTAAAAGCCGCAAAGGGGTGATATAATAAAGTTGTATACGATAATTAGGTTTATATATATATATATATATATATATCTATTTATATATATATATATATATATACATTCACTAGCAAACCCTTGCAACAAATTTGCACTTGTTAATTTATTTTCTCCTATTTTGCATTTAAAACTTGAAACTCATAATTCTTATACCAATTTCCCCACCCAATTTGAATTGTAATTCACCAGAAGTCAAATTATTATTAGAACCATATTAATATTGTGAGAGAGTAAAAAAAAAAAAAAAAAAAAAAAAAAAAAGTCATTCAAAGAAAGATATCAAAATAAAATTCGTTTGAGGACCCAGTTTTCATACTTTTGCAGAAAATAGAGTCGTTAACAAAAGTATCCGAACACTAGCAAAAATTCCTATATAAAAAAGTAGTTTTGTTAAATAAATCCTTGTCGAATCATGTTCTTAGTCAGTCTAAGAACATGACTCGACAAGAATTTATTTTAAAACACAGTATTAACTCTACTTTTTTCATATGGGAATTTTTGCTAGTGATCGGATAGTTTTGTTACCGACTGCACAGTTTTAGTACAGTGCCCACATGGCGACATTTTCTAGTATAGGGCCCGAGTGGCTATTTTTATTGCCATGCTGGCAAAGCTATTTTACTTATTTATTTATTTTGACATATACATACAATCGGTAACAAAAGTGTCCGAACACTAACAAAAATTCCTATGTAAAACAAGTACACTTCATACGGTTTTGTTAAATAAATGCTTATCGAATCATGTTCTTAGACTGACTAATTAGAGGATTCGACAAGGATTTATTTAACAAAACCGTATGAAGTGTACTTGTTTTACATAGGAATTTTTGCTAGTGTTCGGACACTTTTGTTACCGACTGTATATAAGGGTACCTCTTTTGATTATACTTTTTATTATTGCGTTTTTCAGTCAATGTTTGACAATAATTCATATTCTGTTTATATGTTTAAAGTATTTTTAGCTTTAAAATGACGCATGCAAAGATTGTAAAGATGCAATTTTTAAAATAAATTTTCCTATAAAAAGGTCTCATCAGACAAATGTCATCATTTCTCTGATTAAGTCATTGAACAAAATTCGCATGCTTAAATATTGCTGATAAATATTATTTTTTATCCCCGCATCTTTTATTAAATATGTTGCTATCGTATCGCTTCAACAAAATTCAATCGTAACTGAACTACGTTAGAGAAATATTGTATAGATTTATTTCTACACTAATCACTACTCTAATTAAACGAACAAATTATTGGGCTGCTCTCTGTACTCAGATGTATACGTGCATTTGTACGTTGTCGGGGACAAACATTTGTTTAATTTAAATTAACATTTAAATATACAGTCGAACCTCGTTAACGTGAATCTCAAGGAGGATAAAATAATTGTTCATGTTATCAGTAGTTCGTTATATCACTAACTAATTTTCATATAACAAAACTAATCTTCATTTTGACAGGGATTGTGGAAGCAGTTCATGTTTAAAGTAATTCACCTTAACAGTGTTCACGTTAACGAGCTTCCACTGTATATAAATGAGTAAACTCACTGATTCATTGATTCACAGACTTAACACATCTGTGGCAATTCTATGGGAGATAATGTTACAGATTTTGTTAGCATGTAGGTTTTGGTCCCTGACCCCCACTAAGGCGGGATTTTGCTAAATACCCCGCCGTCACACCCTGGGTGGCAGAAGGCAAAAAATCTTTGTAAGCATAACTCGGCAGGAACATTTTTCACAGTAAAGAAATTGCAGATGGAAAAACTAGACATGAGTACAAAAAAAAAAAAAAATCTGCGGTTTTTAAATTTTGAATATTTAAGGGGGGGGGGGAGGAGGGATGGGAAAAACGATTTTCAGAGACAATTTTTTTGCAAAATACGGATTTTCGAGTAAACTCTACCAATCATAGCTGAAAGATGTAAAAAATCGCCAGGCGTCTTCTTGAGGTTATTTCGAAAACTTTATTTATTTATTAATTATTATTATTATTATTATTATTATTATTTGCGTTTTTCGATTTTTGATTTTGGGGTGGGGGGAGTTACGAGGAGCAAATTCTATCGCCCCTTTCAGTGCTGAATTCGTCTGGGGAAATTTATAGGAACTGAGGTCACAAATTTTAGTGTGTGGCTTATTTACATTGGCCCCATTTTAACCATATTTTGCAAAATCCCTCCCCTTCCTCCCTACGGGACCGGGTAGAGAGGGACGCAATTTGTGCAGGAAAATAACTCATTCTTACATAAATGCTTGAAATGGTCAAATTCCTGGCAAAATGTTCACCTCGGAATGTGTTTGTACCTTGTTATAAAGTCCTTCTTCCATACTATGAATATATTCTTTTGTTTTAAGAGTTCTCTTGCTTTTATTTGATTTATCTTGATTATTAAGTGATGGTGGTTTTCTCTTCTTGGTTGGAGTGTTTTCAGAATTTTTAAGTAGGAAACTTTTAGAGGAGTGATGTTCTTTATATTAAATTGTAATGGTTCTGGTGTTATCCATTCCGGTAAGTTACGCAGTAGAACTTTGATTGATTCTTCTTAATTACGGGTTAATTAAGTTAGCACTTTAATTAAACGCTTCATTGGTATTGATGAGCTTTTCTATGGATATCTTATTTGCTGAGTGTTTAGTTTTTATTATTATGTTGTGTCTTGTGAAGCTGGCATTTTCTTTGTTTAAGGGCTGTTTATTCTGCAGGAGCTCATTTCCGATATTTGTTAGCTCATTTGAAATCGCTGAATATTGTGTAAGTTACAAGATTAATCTTATCAGATCAGTATAAGCTTGTGGATTATTGGGATTAGAAGATGGAGCTACCCCAGCAGCAAATGCAGATGAACCTCTGCCTGATGAAGGATCCAGTGAACAGATAAGCATGCAATCATTCCATTTACTTTAGGTAGTTTCTGTGATTGCTGAGGTTATTTGAGGCAGAAGTTTCTGCTTCTCGTAACTTGTTTGGTGGAGTAGCAGTTACTGTAGATAGCCACGATGTTCAGCCAATACCTTGTCTCGGTGAATAACTTCCTCATGGAGAAAACCAATGACTATTGAGACTGTACCACTAAGATCTTGTGAAAGTACATTGTGCAAATTATGCTGTAGAGTTGTTGTCTTTTCAAAATTTTTGATAATGTTATGATCGCTGAATTTAATTTTAGAAGGTTTCACTGGAGGATGCAAAAGGATCTTGGTTATTGGAAATCGTCATTGACTCGGATGAAGACGGCAATGGTAGGGAGGTTTTATTAAATGTGTTGGGTGTTAATATTATATTCCTATTATTACTTGGTTTCCAAATGTTTAGAAAGAGGAAGTAGCAAGGAGGCTTGCTCTTGGATAGTTGACTCCGTTTTTTTCAGGCGATTCTGAAAAACTTCAATTTCCGTAAAAGACAAGATTGAGGGGTATTGAAACGGTACCTCTCTGATAGGAGTGACCGCTTGTGATGGGAATGAATGAGATAACTGTCTCTGAGGGAACCCAAATGAGCTGCTCTGTAAAGTTTTTCTTGGTCACAGTACTTTTTGAGACAATGGGGTGGTAGTAAAGAAGGTGTATCTTTGGGTACAGCGTCTAGAATAAACAGTGTGGAAAACGGCGAATAAAATTGTACTAAAAAATTAAGCCTGTCAACAGATGTCATTGTAATCGAAGCTAGGGTCACGACAACAAAACCGAGACTCCCTATTGGTTAATTATATGCTTAGATCACGTGATTAAACTGACGAAACTGGGAAAAGCCAATCAGGTCTTCGATTTGAGCAATAGCTTCGATCACAGCGACATCTGGGTAAGCTTAATTTTTGTAGCATCATTTTAACATCACGGTTATAGGCGATTGCCACACTGTTTATTCTAGACGCTGAACTTTGGGCAAGTTAGTGTGAGAAGAAGTGTCTCTTATTGTCTGCTCATGGTGAAGAAGAATGCGACATAATGGAGGAACTGGAATGTATCATTATTTTAAATTTTGCAGTCGATCTTGTATTGGTGGATCTGGAATAATGTCGATTATGATTGAATCATCCCCATTGTCTTTGGAGACAATGGAGTTATCCGTAGAGCGAGATGACATTGTGATAACTGGTTTATCCAATATATTTAGTGAAATTGTTAGGAAAGAGCTGAATGAAACTTTGTCAAAAATCATCCAAGCCAGAGAAAGCTTTACCAACCACAACTATGTCTCAGGGAAAAAAAAAATAAAAATAAAAATAAAATAATATATACATATATATATATATAATTTTAAATAAAGTGTGCCCCAAAGTGAGTAAATAATAATAATAATGATAACTTTTTTTTTTTTTTTTTTTTTTTGGGGGGGGGGGGGTAAACGGTAATTGAAAAATGTAGTCTATTAAGAAAAACAGGAGTGAACATAACCGAGAACCCTCATCACGTGCACATGGCCGCAAGTAAAATAGAAGAGTGATAAGTTAGAGAGAAGAAAAAAAAAAGAAGAAGAAGAAGGTGATAAGTCTGTAGATGTTGAAATAAGGAGCGAAATTTTTATGAAATTATAGAAGCACGGATTATTACAACATATGTGATTTAGCAAGAATTTTCGGAATTCTTTGTATCGATAAAAATTATGCTTGTATAGCTTAATCAATCTTATATTTAGAATGAAATCAACGACTATATAAATGTTTCATTTGACTAAAAAATGGCCAAGCGTCACACGTAGTATGATCAGGTAAATGCAGTAGATGTTTTCTATCATTTTAAAGTGTTTTTATTCAAGGAATTTGACTGCTAATCTTGCCGTATGAGAAGACACATTATAATGGTGAATCAGGAATCCGATACATTCACTTCATGAAAATTTCCTGTAAAGCACATGTATACCTTTTATAAGTTATTGCCTTCTGTCTTACAAGCTTTATGGTTTGACGAACCCTGTAATTCTGAAGAAAACGAAAGCATTACTCTTTCCTTGCTCATTGTCCTTTTACAATTGTTGAATTAAGGTAATTTTTAATAACCCATATTTTACTTTCTTGGCGTGTTGAACGTCAAAAACTTTGTGTATGTTCCATAACTAGTTATAATTTTAGAAATAAAGACATGTTCCTTATCATTAGATAATTCGGGTTTTCTATACATTTTCTGACTTGCTCCTCTATTTAGTTTTCTGTTAAATTATTTGGGACTAAACGACAAATTTATATGTCACACACAGTTCTTCAGGGATGCCTTAATCTATAGCTGTGGATTCAATGATTAATTTCCTATGCATCATTAAGTAAGTAAAGTGGTAATAAGTTATTAAGAGTTTCCCTATGACCGATATATTTTTTTGGGATTGCAATAGACACAGGTTTACTTATGTTCTTTTCATCCAGGAGAGAACTTCGACGACTACGAATATACCATATGAATACAGGACGTCAAAAATTTTCTTTTTGATTAAATTCCTTTAATCACGTCAACTATTTTTTTTTCTTTTTTTCAAGATTTAATCTACAACAATTATATTACATTTGTTGCTACAAATTATCGTCTGTGACTACAAAAGAGATAAAATTTACGTATTTAACCAAGATCTTTTTTTAGCACCAGCAGCGCGCCACAGTCGAATAGTGCTTATAAATTTAGAACACAGGCAATTTGAACGTATAATAATGAAAAATCATCGACATACTTATTGTCATTTTTTAAAAACTTTGTAACTGGTATTGTTGAGGCAATTCCTTATAGTAAATGAAACACATTTTGCTGTAAATTATTTTTATAGCTTGTACTTTAAAGAAATATGATGACTAGTTAGTTTACATAAGGTTTTCAAATTGATAAAGGAAATTTTTTAGAAGTTTTTTGTTGCATAAACAGAACCAGCATTGATCATATTCTTATAATATGTGTAATGTGACACGTTTAAGATACCTGAAATATTTAACATTTAAATGAATGCTACAAAAAGTAAATAAATAAATAAATAAATAAATAAATAAATAAAAAATAAAAATAAAATAAATAAATAAAATAATAGAAAAATAAAATATTTAAAATAATTAAATAAATAAAATAAATGTAGAATATTAAATGATAAAAAATATAAGCTGATAAACTTTTTTGATAATATTAACTTTACACCAAGTCTGTGAATTTCTTCGTTGCGAAATTTTAAATACACGTAAATGTACAAAAAAAATTATTTATTGCATTTTGTATTTAAATGAAACTTGTAATTAATATGACAGTTATTAATTAAGAATAAACATTGAATACAATTTAAATTTTCAAAAAGTAATAAATTGAAGGTAGTATATAGGACATTTGAAATAAAACTACATATGCAGGATTTTTATACTATAATTTGTTCTTCTTGCAGTTTAGTTAAAGAATACTCTCAATTACACAAAATATGAATTATAAATTTATGTTGTATAAATTTTTTATGCAGAAATTTTATAAGGAGAGTTTTAATGTTATTAGTATGTTAAAACTTGCATTATTATTACCGTTTTAATGCATAATTATTTGATAGACAAAAGCAAATGTACAGCTGCATTTCATGGTTTCATAATTGCCATAATTTAAACAAACGTTTTCGGAATATATCTTATTGGATTTCAAATTAAAATTATACATTTAATATTTTTTCTTAAAATATATGTATTTATTTATTTATTTATTTATTAATTTTTTAATTTTATATAATTTATTGATAAAAAATGATTTTTTCATTCTTTGAGTGCAGTCATTACAATAAACTAACACAAATTTCCCTATGCATGGTGTTTTTTTTTTTTTTTTTTAATTATTATTATTATTAGCTTTTAATAAGATTATACAAAACCTAGATTTAACTATCTTTTATGACAAAGTATAATTAATTTTATATCGCTGAATAAAAAGATCTTTCTTACATATTCCTAATATGAAAAGGAATTTTTAATTTATTTTTAGCTTTTTAACCTTAAAAACTGTAAATTTCTTTGTAACGTATTGCATATATAGTTTAACAAAGCTTATTCAAAACGCGTAAAGAAGATAATAATCAAATATATATATATATATATATTTCCAATGACTAGACAAATATAGAAAGCAAAATTATTACAAAGAATCGGATAAGAATGAAAAAAAAAAAAAAAAAAAAAAAAAAAAAAAAAAAAAAAACAGCAAAACGGTGACAATAAGTCGAAGTGAATGAAGTCATTGCCTTAAAAAATCTCTGGCACGCCAGTGAAGCACGGTTTCAGAGTTGCCACGAAGTGAAGCGCATCGATGGAGGTGTTATCTATTCGTTGGTTCTACTGAATTGCAGAGGGCACAACCAGGATTTGAAAGGATTCCAATGCGATGGAGATCTTCTGCCAAAGAATCATATCCAGTAAAGAGATAATAAAGTAAATAATAGTCACGATTTTAAAAGCAAAATGTCATTAGAAATATTTTTCAAAGATACATATATATATATATATATATATATATATATATATATATATATATATATATATATATATATATATATATATATGTATGTATGTGTGTGTGTGTGTGTAAATAACTTTTGCAAAGTTAAATATTTTTTTAAAAATATCATTAAAAAAAAAAAAAAAATCTTATCGGAATTTATTTTACAAAGTCATAAATGTAAGTAAATCATGCTTATTTATTCTTATTTTTTGATATAAAAAACGAAAAATCATTTTGAGTACTTTAGCGTAAAACTTATTTAAGAATTGCTTCATTGAGCGATAAGATCAAAAACAGAACAAGTATAATATGTTAAATAAAACTTTTAAAACACCGAAATCGAATATTACTTACAAGAAATTGAAAATGTAAAAGAAAAAATATATATAAAAAAATGCTTTTCTTTGTTTTCGAAATATATATATATATATATATATATATATATGTGTGTGTGTGTGTACATATACATATAGATTATAAAATTTTCTGTCCAACAAACTTCTGTTTTATAGTTAATTTAAAAACAAATATTAAACAAATCGAATTTAAGATTATTGGAGCGAACATTTTATGATATCAAGTGAAATGATACAATTATTTAGTATGATATTCAATATAAATTCTTTTGAATTTAAGGTTTTTGAAATATTTCTATGAAATTTAACTAAAAGTGTATTGTCATAGAGTACAATATTTATTTTCAAAAATATTTAATAAACAAAATAATAAAAGAAATTCGAAATTTGAAAAATAAATTGTAAATTACTTTATAATATTATAATTTAATATACTTTCATAACTACAATATTTTGATAGAAATATATATTCTATATGCTAAAAATATCTACAATATGAAGCAAGCTGTTAATTATTTAACGAGATTCAAAGCATTTATAATAATAAATCTTTAATAATAATATAATATAATATAACAAAATATAATATAATGTAATAATATGTAATCTATTATAATATTAAATTTGTATGAATTTTTTGTAATAAACTGAAATGTGACGACATATGAAAAAAAAAAAAGTCTTTCTAATATGAACATTAGCTTGGGATTTTATATTCTTCTATTAAAAAGTTTAGAATAAAGACGTTAATAAAACGAATTAAACAATCATAAATAAAATTACTAACCAGTATTACATAATTAAGAACCAGAATATCCGTTCTGGGCTTGACAACTCTTTAATGTATGCAAGCTATTTTTAATTTAAAAAACTTGTGTTAAAAAAGAACAAAACACTATACTTTTATAAAAATAATTCTAAAAAGCATCTATTTAATTATTTATTTAATTATTATTATTTTTTTACTACAGCTTGTTTCAGATTAATAAATTTTGAGATTATAAAATTTTCAGACACCAAGGTACGCACATAAGTAAGTAATTACTTTTCATATAAAATAGTAAATATAATATCAAGCTAACCAACACAGTATTAAATAAAAATAACTAAAATGCATCTATTTTGAACCACAGGTTTTAAACTTTATATAAAGTATTTAGCTTACTAGTAATTTATCCATAGCTTACTAGTAATTTATTGATTTGTTTTTTAAAAAGATATTTATTTTTTTATTTGTTTTTATTAATCACATCATATGATCCAAGAAGTTTTAAATTGTACAAAGCAAAACTATTTCTCTATGTGTGTGTTTGGAAATATTTCTTTTAATTTTTAATACATTATTTTGACCTTAAATTAAATTATATTTCATTTTATAAAATCCAAATTTATGTAATTCTATGTTATGTAAGTCTGTGTTGAATAAAAATTCTTACACTAAATAATAGAACTGGTGAAGGTGTAAGCTTTGAATACTTAAAAAAAAAAGAAATATTATAAGAAGGCCATGCGATCAAGACATATTATTAAAACATATAATTGGTATTCTACATATGATTAGCGCCAGATTATATATACGTGTATTGAAATATACGCATGTGACTTCACAGATGGAAATAGAGACGTGGGTTATGCCCTTACAGTTATTTGCTATTTTTCTATGTCCGTTACAAATAAATATTTTGAATCGAGCTAAAATACTTATTTCCATATTTGGTTAAACTAGTATAACTACAACTATTGAAAAAATAGCGCAGATGATAAACTCTGATTGTAATTAACCCTCATTTTCAGTTGAATATGAACTGTGAATGATTTATATTGTAAAATACACTATTATGTATACGGAGATTTGATATGACTTTTATTATTATTATTTTTTTTAACTATGTTCACCAGTCCTATGTTTCTGTATTTTTTATACATAATAGTTATAAGCTTAATAAGCAAATAAACTGTATTTTTTCGAACGTGTTACTCCGAGGATTAGTATGAAAAATATTCCCCAAAAATATACTTGTCATTTTCCCCCGTTTTCAGTCAAGCGAAAATTCTGAAAAAAATATATAGGATGCTATTCCTATGTACGTATAAATAGTTTCAACCTCAGTAAGATAACACGAGAAATATAGAAAAAAAAAAAAGATTTAATACGTAGGGTTGCCACCTCCATTATTGACTAATTGTTCGTTGTCGAAGTCTAAAAATCAGTATAAATATGTTTCAGATTAAGAACAACAAATATAAGGCAAGAATTCTTCATTAGACACTGATATAGTTTTCATATGTTTATTCGGCTATACCCTTTTGTAGATGAAAAATACACTTTTGTACTTTTTAACTTGAAACTTTTAGATTTTCAGAAATTTACCTGTATTACCATACAATATTTCATTATACACTCCATATGAGGTGTTGATTATTGTTATTCTTCACATTTTTTTCGTATTTTCTCTACTTTTCTTTTATTTATCTGAAGGTAATATACTATAGATTTTTACATTAAAGTATTTAAAAAATAAATAAATTATATTAATAATGATAAAATAAAAGTGTAAATTTTGATAAGTATAATTTGAGTAAAAGTTAAATCTATGAGAGATCGCGCGGTACTAGAGATTGTGCACATAGGGGATCGGAGGGAAAGAGTAGAGTGGGCGAATTAAAATTTCAGGTGATTGTACAGCATGAATAGGGAACTGCCGACTAGAATCTGCATATTGACTGCTTCAAGTGTTTAAGATGTTACGTTTTTAATTTGTCTCGTTCTCAAAAATAAATGCTTGAATTTTCATAACCCTTTCTGAGAATCTCAATACAATGGTAGTAGTAGAAAATATTTTTAAATTAAACAATTTCTTATAACCTACTGACCTAGCCTAACGGTACAAGCACGACGATTTCCTCTAAAGGTGAGTAATTATTTAATAAAACATATCGCAATCTCTCCTACTGAAATGGGAGAGTTTGCGCTTTTGCTGTTTCGGAGAAATTACGCGTTTAAAATTCTATATTAACAGAGATTTCGCAGCTTATTGGTGATAACGAGACAATGATGATGAGTTTGTTTAATGCCTGGGACTGTACCAAAACCTAACTTCCATTAGTCATTAGACTAGTTCAAACGATTTGAGACGGCGCAAAACCTTTTTGAAGACTATCCACAGAATCTGAAATTGAACATTATTCAAAAGTGGCATATTCTACAAAAGCCACACCTCTGATGGGATTTACCTCTAGAATGCTGTTAGACTATGAGAAATTTATACTGAATGATTTAAAGGTTAATGTATGTTTATTTAGTTTTGCAAAACTTTCAAGTATAATGCTCAAATTTTGAGCAGCTGTCCGCTGCTTAAATATAAGAGATAAAACTAAATGCAAGCAAAAAATATCAGCCTACTCAATCTTCTTTTTAAGGAATGTAATCGTCTAAATTTCAATAATAAAAAAGAAAAAAAATAAATTAAATAAACGTAAAGAATTTTAAAACGTAAAGGACTTTTTGGAGGAATACTTTGAGGAAAAAAAAAGACTTTAATAAATTGTAAAAGTGGGCGTATTCTGATCTTAAAAATGGGCGGGACTAGCCACATATCATTGCACTCACTGTGTGCTAACTTTTTTTTTTTTTTTTTTAACTCAGAAATGCCTGTTCGAGACGGATACAACGAGAGATTCGGTCAGCAAACAAGAAACCATCCTAGCTGAAAAGGTAATGCACTAATTTTAAGTTAAACGTGTTAACTAGTAACTTAATATTATTTTCTAGACTTTTTCTTTATCTAATTTTGATCGTTATAATTATTTTCTTTAAATATTTTAAATCATAGCAGTTTAGCACACTAAAAGATTTGATATTATAGTCTTATACTTTTATGACTGAAACCAACCATTAATATTCCTCGATAAAGTAATACATAATTAAAATTTAGACCAAAATATTAGAGTTTCAAATGTATTTATTTTATACGACATATTATCACTCTCGCTATCCAATAAAGATTTCTAATATGCTTCATTGTATTCATTTTCTGCTAAATGAATTTATTTCACTTTCATATTTTGAATAAATATTACAGCTCTTTAAAAACAAGTTTTCTATTTCTCACTTGACAATGATTTAAAATCTTAGTTGAATTGAATTTTAATAACATTTTCAGGAGTCTTGTGAATAAGTACAAATTTTATAGATTTCCTTAAATTTCAATTTATTGCACAATAGTCAAATCCTTATTCCCCTTAGAATTAGCATTTCCATTTCCATTTGTATAAAATATTTAAATTGATGTTGTTTCTGAAATAATAATAGTTCCAATAAGTTACAAATTTAAAATGATTGGTAAAAATAAATTAATTTCCTTTAGGAAGTAACAAAAATTGTGTTCTTTTATGATTAATAATATATATATATATATTGGTATTTTCCTCAATCTTTTCTTTTCTGAATGTTACAAAGGTATTAAATTACTCAAATTATGTATTATTATTATTATTATTATTATTATTACTTCCATTACCCGATTATCGTAGGTAATTGGAGTATTGTATTCGGTCCAAAAGTTCAATTGAGTTTTCAATTGAGTATTGAGTTTTCATCTGATTTACACGTTTTAAGGTCTCCTGAGTCAAAAAAAAAAAAAAAAAAAAAAGTTTTCGCAATTGGTCAGTGTGTGTATATATATGTATGTATGCATGTGGGGAATCTTCTGGCTATCTTATCTCTGAAACTGATAAAGATGGAACTACGGAACTTCAAAATTTAGACAGGTCTGGTGTACAGATCAGTTTTCCAAATTTTGGTGATAATTGAAAAACCGGAAGTGGGTCATCTGAAAGCGGAAGTGGGAACGTAAGTCCATATCTCAAATACGGCTCTAACAATATTTATTAAAGCTGCTATATAAACACTCTATTAGATGCCCTTTCGAATGAGGCAGTTGGTTAGCTCTGGAAAATTAATGGGCGTCATGTATAAATAGCTCATTTGTAGGACTTGCAAAATACATTCCTTTAAAAATGGCTGTACAGATTTTTTCAAACTCTCCATATTAACTCCCTCTTAAATATCCTTTTGTATGTAATTATTTTTGTTTCTCCGGTCAGTAACTTAGTCTACAAAATTTTATTAAAAGGTGGTATCTCAAAAACGGCTCTAACGATTTTCTAGAAAATTGTTACTCCATTTTAGATAATTTTTCTCATGTATTACGTGGTTATTACAGGAAAAAAAAATAACAGCCATCTTGCTTAAGTAGGTCAACTTCAAATCTCGGATTCTATTTTAAATAATATGCATACGGGGTTTAAGTTTTCACACATCCGCACAAAGTTTTTTCACATCCGCTTCATTTAATAATATTTTATAAAGTGCTTAATGTATTTAAACCATTTAGCTTGCGAAATTGAACTTTTAAAGAAAAAGAAATCAAATATGTAAACGAGCAATCTTGAACGATTTGTACGGGACTTCTGCTTAATTTTTTAATATGATTAAAAAAAAAAAAAATCCACCTGAATTCCTACATATTAGTGTAAAACAACCAAAATTCTGGTATCCATGTAAATAGTTTGTTTACCGTTAAATCTAAGTTTAAAAAAAAAAAGAGAGAGAAGAAAGAAAAAAGAAACTGTTTTCGAATTATCATAGGCTGCTCTTTTTGCACATTTATCAGACATATTTCAAAAAGAAAATATACTAAAAATATACACATAAAATTTTAAATGGAAATGTATATTAAGCTTTAATTATTCTGTCAATAACTTTAATATATATATATATATATATATATATATATATATATATATATATATATATATATAGAGAGAGAGAGAGAGAGAGAGAGAGAGAGAGAGAGAGAGAGAGATTTAAATAAAGATAAATGATGTCATGAAAGTGAAATGTAACAAACAACAAGAAAACTTATCAAACAATGTTAATAAACATGAAAATTAGTTAAAATTAAGCACTATTTAAGCCAGAAAAAAAAATTATGCTGTGCCAATCTCTTTAGTGTTTAACTTTAACTAATTATGTTTATTATCATTGTTTGATAAGTTTTCTTGTTAATTGTTACATTTCACTTTCATGACATCCTTTATCTTTATTTAAATATACAGTAAGACCCCGCTTAACGCGGGGGATACGTTCTATCAAAGTAGAGCGTAATGCGAAACAGCGCGTGCACAATTTCAGGGAATCCCTGTACTGCTGCGAGCAATTTCGTGGAATCCACAGGGGAAATAAAAGAGCGCTAAACCGAAACAGCGCTAAATGAAACAGCGTTAAGCGGGGTCTTACTGTATTATTTTTGTAAACAATTTTGTGCTGCTTTGAGCGCCTTTTCTATACAAATTAATTCTTGTCATTTATTTTGAATTTATTTATATATGTATTAAAAGATAAATTTACAATTTCTTTGATGAATGCTACATATATGTACTGCTAACCAACGAAGATTTGCTGTAGATGATTGTACCTCGTTCGGTTGGTCACTGGTTTGTGAATCCATAATCCCTAATTTCATGTCCAGCCTGCTGGAGAGATTCGCTATGTTTGAAAATTTTTGCATAAGCATTTTCTGTATGCTCTAAAAAACTCTATATCCAATTTTTAACCGGTAATTTGACAACACGCAATCTTATTTTCATATTTTCTTTTATACTTTGTGAAAAATGAGGTCAAAAATGGCTGCTTTAAGTCTCTTCATGTGCCTTAAATCCAGTCACATTCATGTCTTAACTTAAGATATCTTACGTGTCTTATAATTTAAGACACGATTTCGTGTATGAAAATAATGAAACTCATTTAAGACACTTACGTGTCTGAATTTAAGACACCTGAATTTGCAGTGTATCAGGCGAATTCACAATGGGATAATGGGGAGAAAACCCCTTCGAAAGCCCTATTTTTGAAGGACTTCTTCAGTAATATTGTAGCAGAAAAATCAAATGTTTTATGTAGGTTACTCTTAATTCATATACACTCCCTAAGTAAAGGTTTATTAAAATTCGAAATTAAACAGGGTGAAATGCTTAAAAAAAAAAAAAAAAAAAAAAAATTGTAAAATTTTGCTTTTTCCAAAATTTCATGCCAAGTGGCTAAATATAATTAAAATCAAATATGTTTTTTATAGCATAGAATGCCGCCACTTTCGAAAAACCTCCCAAATGGGGGACTACTGTCTTTAAAAATGATGTCATTTCTTGGAAGTTAATAGATATATATATATATATATATATATATATATGTATAAAGTGCATTTTAATGGAAAAAACTGCTTTGTTTTACTGGGATTGTATTTGTTTTTATTTACTAGCAATAGAATAAGTAGTAAGAAATACGAATCTCTACTCTAAAGTGCAATACATCTAGCAGTTCAACACGTTTTTCGCACTGCAAAAAATTTAAAAAGAAAAACTGAAAGTAAAGCTAATTAATTTGTATTCTTGACCAGAGATTGTTTATTCTGAGTTCTCTTGAAGACCAAGCATTTTTCAAATCTGCTGAAAAATTCTATTGGAAATTATTGTGTTTCGAGTTTGAGAAAATGCAGAAATGTTAGGTACTCCTTTCACAACGTTAAGGTTAAAGTTTTTTAAGGTTCTAATCTTTTTCTTTAATTAGGGCTTACGAAGAACTATTCCGCTATATCTGAAGCTTTTATTGGAAATCACTGCGATTTTCTACATGCGAAGAACAGTAGAACTGTTAGACCCTCCCTTTTCCTCCCTTAAGGAATAAATTTCTTAAGATTCTAATGTTTTAATTTAATTATAACCTAACAAAAAAACATTTTGCTAATTTTAAATCTTTTATTGGAAACAACTTTGATTTTCAAAGTGCGAAGAACGGGTAGAACTCTCAAACGCCTTCTTTACCTCACTTAAGGACAAAATTCTTATATTTTATCTTAGTTAGGGCCTAAGAGATAACGTTTTGCTAAACTGCAAGCTCCACATGGCAACCACTGCGTGGATACAGTGAAAACGTTAAAAAAATTCAACTTCCACTTTCAATTTCTTAAGGTTTAAATCTCTTAAAATCCTTTTATAGAAAATCACTAACACATGAAAAGATCCTACTGTCCTAACGGTGTGATTTTCGCTTTGAAAATTTCTACACGACGTTGATAGTGAATCAGCGATATTTTGTTATTATATATACAGTTATCAGAATGCTTTTCATTCTTACATATAAATACAAATTCAGACGAATACGTCTGAATAACTATTTTAAGGTCTTTTTAAGGTCTTTTCTTAGAACATGAATTTTTATTTTTTAAGAGTGTTACTATTCGAGAGTTATGGCTTACAAAAAAAATATTTCTGAAATAATTTATTTAGAATTTTTGAAATAATTTATTGTGAAATATACATGATTTATAAATATACGTGTTACTGAGATACATATATATTAAAATGATAAAAAAAAAAAAAAAAAAAAAAAAAAAAAAAAAAACTTGATAATCACAGTTTATAATTACAACATATTTCAGAGATTATATTTCATATAATAACCAACTAGCAGGCTTTGCGCGCTTCGCTGGACATTAAACTTAAATGAGTTGTCAAAATCCCATATCCAACCTCAGGAGTCTGGGACCACACTGCTTTCGGCAACAACTTACACACTTCTTACTTCCCCTTCCTCAGCAGGTGAATTCGAAGTTTTGCAAAATCCCACTAATGTAGATAACGCGTACACTTAATCAATATCCACACACCAAAATTCGCCATTCTAAGGTAATTCAAAGCGAATTTAAAAGGGAAAACACGTTTTTACACATGTTTATTGCCCTCCGACTCCGAGAAGGGGGGAAGGGTAGGATTTCAAATTTCGTAAAATTCCGTTAGAATAGGTGTCGGATGCATACAAACAATTTACTCACCAAATTTCGTGACCACAGAATCCTTAATAGAAAATATTATAAATAAATAAATACAAAAAGCACAGCTTTAGTATGGGACACCTTTGTGACTTTAAATATTTTAAGCCATTTTTGCAATGAATTGAAATGGCTATCTCAACTGTGCAATTAAAGATGTTGGCGAGAAACATCCGAGCTACTTCAGTGCCAAATTTCAATTTTTGCCAAAGGGATCCTAGACTAATGCTGTTCCATACAGAAAATAAATAAATAAAATAAAATAAAATAATAAAATATAATGAAATAAAACTTTTTTCTAATATTTTCAAAATAAAACTAAAAAATCTTAATAAAATTCAAATTATAACAATTTACAATTAAGGGGAGAACATAAAAGAACCCCATAAGGTGCATAATAAGAACGAAAAATTTTGCTGCTTAATTAAATAAAATATTAAAATGATGCCGAATATATCTATTAAAATATTCATCCACATGCAAATTCCTGATTAAAAAAAAAAAAAAAAAAAAAAAAAAATCGCCAACTTTTGTAGGGTAACTATTCATTTTTCTCTCTAATTTTTATTATTATTCACGTGAAATAAAAAACATTTCCTTTAATTTCTGGAAATATATATTATATATATATATATATATATATATATATATATATATATATATATATATATATATATATATATATATATATATATATATATATATATATATATATATATATATATATATATATATATATATATATATATGTATATATATATATATATATATATATATATATATATATATATATATATATATATATCTTTATATATATATTTCTTTTGTGCGTGTGTATGTAACTGAACTCCTCCTAAACGGCTGGACTGAGTTTAATGAAATTTTTTGTGTGTCTTCAGGTGGATTCGAGAATGGTTTAGATTTACAAATGAAAGTTCTAACTTAATTAGTTCGTTCGTAATTAATTTTTAACCAACTCTTTCAACAATTTTTGCACCTAGATGGCGTAAGTTGTCGTAAACACGATGTCAGAATTTATTTAATGTTGAAATGAAAAATGAATTTTTAACCGTATCTTACGAAGTGTTTAAAATATTTTCTCAAAGTTAATATTTTAGAATCATAAACACGATGTCAGAATTTATTTAATGTTGAAATGAAAAATGAATTTTTAACCATAAGTGTTTAAAATATTTTTTCAACGTTAATATTGTTAAAATGTTAAAATTAGTTAAAATGGTATATTCTTTTAAAAAATTTGTCAATATCCGACGGAGTTATTTTATGTTAAAATGAAAAATGAATTTTTAGGCCATTATTATTTGTGCAGATGGAAAATGTACTAAAAGTTTTCCGAAAAATTTCACGATCACAAATGTTGACGGATATCCAATATATCGTCGAAGAAATCCCGATAATGGCGGACAATCTTATCATCTATGGCGGTCATCTATGTCAACAACATAGATATTGACATTGATAACCGTTGGGTGGTCCCATATTCGCCTCTGCTGAGCAAAACATTCAATGCTCATATTAATAGCAAGAAATTCAAACTTCTTCACACACCATAAATTTTAAATCAGCACAACCGGTTTCGAAAGGACGTAGCCTTTCTTCATCAGGTGCAAACACGTGCAACTGCCTTGGAGGCAAAAGCAAGACTGAAAGCAGGACAAAATCCAGAGGGGGAGGAGCAACGCAAACAACCAATAGGAAGAAAGACGCAGGACAGGACCAATCAGAGAGGAACACACGTACACACACACCACAAAATGAGGAGGGAGGAAAGGAGTAAACAATTATTATTTTTTTTTTCAATAATATTAAACTAATAAGTAAATTTAATAAAATTTATCCATTAATTATTATTATTTTTATTTAAATTAGATTTATTTTATTATAACTAATATGATGTTATAAACATAATGAAGGAAATTATTTAATTGAATTAAACAAATTTTTCCAGGCTGTAGACAGCAAAGTGGAATCAGATTTTTCATTGACAATTTTATCACGATTAAGGTAAATAGCTAAATTTTCTAAAAAATCCAGTTCGGAAACGCGTTTGGCATGAAAGATAATTTTGGCACTCTTAAAATTAAAACTATGATCAAATTCCCAACTGTGCTTCGCAATAGAAGATTTAGAAATTTCTTGATTAACAACATACGGAGAATGTTCACGTAAACGACATTCAAGATTTCTTTTAGTTTGACCAGTATAAGATTAATCACAGTTATTACAAGGGACATTATAGATACCCCATTTTTGAAGCTCAGGAACAGGGGATTTGGTTGAAGGGAATTGGAATTTATAAAATGTTTATAACATCATATTAGTTATAATAAAAAAATTCTAATTTAAATAAAAATAATAATAATTAATGGATAAATTTTATTAAATTTACTTATTAGTTTAATATTATTGAAAAAAATTAATAATAATAATTGTTTACTCCTTTCCTCCCTCCTCATTTTGTGGTGTGTGTGTACGTGTGTTCCTCTCTGATTGGTCCTGTCCTGCATGTTGCTTCCTATTGGTTGTTTGTGTTGCTCCTGCCCCTCTGGATTTTGGACTGCTTTCAGTCTTGCTTTTGCCTCCAAGGCAGTTGCGCGTGTTTGCACCTGATGAAGAAAGGCTACGTCCTTTCGAAACCGGTTGTGCTGATTTAAAATTTATGGTGTGTGAAGAAGTTTGAATTTCTTGCTATTGTCTGTACGCCAGTTTTTTTAATTTATTTTTGGTGCTCATATTAATGTTTAGTTCTGCAGTTCAGTGAAGAGCATCAAATACATTTGCAAGTATGTGAATAAAGGCAGTGATATGGCTGTATTTCGAGTTGAAAATACCAATGTGAATGCTCCTCCGGTGAATAACAACGATGAAATAACACTTTACCAAATTGGCCGGTACGTCAGCTCCAATGAAGCTGTTTCGCGTATCTTTGGTTTCCCAATTCATGAACGGGATCAAGCAGTTCTTCATTTAGCCGTCCATCTTGAAAATGGCCAGCGCGTATATTTCACGAGCGAGACAGCGATTGATCGTGCTATAAATCCACCAAAAACTACACTCACCGAATTTTTTTAATTGTGTAATCGTGCGGATGCTTTTGGTGCTTTTGCACGGACATTACTCTATTCAGAAGTACCACGCTATTTCTCATGGGCTCCAACAAAAAAATGGATGCCCCGCAAGCAAGGCACGCCGATTGATGCATGTCCCGGTTTATTCAAATCAAACACCTTGGGACGAGTATTTACAGTCAATCCAAGGTGGACTGAGTGCTTTTATATTCGACTGTTATTGGTTAATGTCATCGGCCCTTTGTCATTTCAAGATTTACGTAAAATGAATGGACAACAGTATCCAACGTATAAAGATACACGCCTTGCACTCGGCTTGCTGGAAGACGACAACCAGTGGGAGTGTATGCTTGCTGAAGTAGGATTGAACTGTACAGCAAAACAAATTCGTCTGCTATTCGCTATACTGTTGACAACATGTTTCCCGGCCCGAGCAGAGACATTATGGGATAATCACAAAGATTCAATGACTGATGATATATTGCATCAACATCGTTCACGGAGCAACGATCTAACGATAGTATTCAGTGACGCTATGTAAAATGAAGCATTGATTGCTATTGAAGATCTTTGCATTATCATTGCCAACTTACCACTCAGTCATTTCGGTATGCATTCAACAAATCAAAATGCATCTGATTTAATAAGCACTGAATTGAATCGTGAACTACAATACAATACTGTAGGAATGGCAGCGATTGTTGCTCGCAATGTCCCACTACTGAATGAAGAACAAAGAACCATTTACGACCGCATCATGCTCGCAGTTTTGGCAGGACAAGGTGGATTCTTTTTTTTTTTTTGGGGGGGGGGTGCACCAGGTGGAACTGGCAAAACATTCCTTATTTCGCTAATTCTCGCCGAAATACAATCAAATAATGACATCGCATTGGCTGTTGCATCACCTGGCATTGAGGCAACTTTATTGGATGGAGGCAGAACAGCTCATTCATTATTTAAACTGCCACTAAATATTCAAAATAACCCAGACGAAGTGTGCAACATAAAAAAACAATCGTCCATGGCCACAGTGCTGAAATAGTGTAAAATTCTTATCTGGGATGAATGCACTATGGCACACAAACATTCGATTGAGGCGTCGAACAGGACATTGAAAGATATAAAAAACAACGACAAACTATTTGGCGGCACTCTGTTACTCTTTTCAGGTGATTTCAAACAAGCACTTCCCGTTATTCCGCGTTCAACATACGCTGATGAGATCAACGCGTGCTTAAAATCATCGTCATTGTGGCGTAATGTTGAAAAAGTACAACTGAAAGTAAATTTGTGCTTTCAAAATCTTCAAGATCCATCCGCTGAAACATTCTCAAAACAATTGTTAGATATCGGCGATGGAAAAGTTACTAGAGATGAAACTGGATGCATAAAATTACCGACCGATTTCTGCACAATCATTGATTCTCAAGATGCTCTTATTGACCAGATATTTCCCGATGTACACAGACGATACACAAATCATGAGTGACGGGGAGAAAGAGCAATTTTAGCAGCAAAAAATGTGGACGTCAACGAATTGAATCTCAAGATACAACATTTGTTACCAGGAGACTTGGTGTCATACAAATCTAATGATACAGTTTGCGATGCCACCGAAGCTGTAAATTATCCAACAAACTTTTTAAACTCATTGGATTTACCAGGCATGCCACCGCATATTTTACAACTGAAGGTTGGATCTCCGGTTATTTTGCTTCGTAATTTGACCCCACAACGGTTGTGCAACGGCACGCGATTAGTCATAAAAAAATTAATGAAAAATGTTATCGAAGCCATCATTTTAAATGACAAATTCCGAGGTGAAAATATATTACTACTGCGAATCCCTATTATACCCACAGATGTGCCAATTCAATTTAAACGCCCTCAATTTCCAATTAGATTGGCATTTGCAATGACTATCAATACGTCTCAGGGCCAAACGATGTCTGTCTGTGGCTTAGATTTGAGCACATCATGTTTTTCACACGGACAATTATACGTGGCTCTCGAGTGGGCAAACTATCCAGTTTGTTTGTATTGGCGAAAGATGGGATAACAAAAATATTGTACACTCTGTTGCATTAAGGGATTGATATTGTTTTTTAGTAATATTGTTATAAGTAGCGATATGTATATAATTTTAAAGAATCAATTTTAATAAATAAAAAAAATAAATGATTGGTGTTTTGTTAATTTTATATTATTTCACCGTTCACAGCGCTCCATACATCTTCCACTTATATACCACATCCTTACACACTTACAATAAGTTAGTTATTTTTTTCTAGCAAAATATTCTCTAGAAATAATTTATGACAAAACAACGTTTGTCGGGTCAGCTAGTATATATATATATATATAAAATATAAAACCTTCTACCGAATCTGCGTTAAAAACGGAAAAAGGGGGAAAATAAGTTAGAAATATGAGACCTATATTTATAAATTTGGTACCAAATGAAAGGGGAGAATGTTTTGAATCCAAGGGTGCAAACAGTTTTTCGATGCGACAATTAGATTTTTTTAAAAATAACTAAAGTATGAAATTTAAGTGGCGACGGAAAAACGTAAAAAGTGGAAAATAAATTAGAAATATCAGACCTATCGTTACAAATTCAGTACCAATTGAAAGGGGTGATTTTTCCAAATCCTGGGTTGTAAACAGTTTTTCGATACGACAATAGGTTTTTTTTTTTTTTTTTTTTTTTAATTAACTTAATACTAAAGTATGGAATTTAGATGACAACACTTCATTTCAATATTTTCGTAATTTGTAGTGCGAATCACGCGAATAAAAAAGTCTAACTTAAAAATTTATTTTTATATTTTACTAGCAGGCTTTGCCCGCTTCGCTGGTCACTATTTTTAAATGAATCACTATACTTACTGAATTCTTAAAATTGCATTAATTTTTATCACGTGGAAAAAAAAAAAAAAAAAAGCGAAACATAATCTGATTAGGAAAAATGTCGCACCGGGTTCTCACTGCCTTCCGAAAAAATTCCCCAAGTGCTCTAACTCTTATTTCCCCCTTCGACCCCCCCTCCCGTCTATCCTAATAATTTTACAAATTCAAAAATATCCGCAATCGATTTGTAAATATCAAAAACCTCTATGCACCAGTTTTGAACGATCTATCTCTATTTTTATTTTTTTGCCCCACCACTCTCCACCTTCCCAATAATTTTAAAAATTCGAAAATATCCGCAATCGATTTGTAAGTATCGAAAACCTCTATGTACCAATTTTGAATGATCTAACTCTATTTTATTTTGTTTGCCCCTCCGCCCCCCCTTCCGTCCGTCCTAATAACGTTACACTTTCGAAAATATCCCCATTCGACTTGCAGGCATCTAAAACCAATCTGTACCAATTTTGAACGGCCTAACTGCATTTCTATTTGTTTTTGCCCATAGCCCCCCCCCCCTTACCGCCCCTCCTAATAATTTTACAAATTCAAAAATATCCGCATTCGATTTTGAGTATCGAAAACCATTTCTGTACCAATTTTGAACGATCTAACTCTATTTTTATTTTTTTGCCCCCCCATCCCATCCCCCCTTCTCACCCCTCCTAATAACTTTACACTTTCGAAAATATCCCCATTCGACTTGCAGGCCTTTAAAACCTATCTGTACCAATTTTGAATGCCCTAACTGTATTTCTATTTGTTTTTGCCCATAGCCCCCCCCTTCCCGCCCCTCCTAATAATTTTATAAATTCGAAAATATCCGCAATCGATTTGTAAGTATCGAAAACCTCTATATACCAAATTTGAACGATCTAACTCTATTTTTATTTTTTTGCCCCCCCCCTCTCCCCTCCCCCCTTCTCTCCCCTCCCAATAACTTTACACTTTCGAAAATATCCCCATTCGACTTGCAGGCTATTGTAACCTATCTGTACCAATTTTGAAAGGCCTAACTGTATTTCTAATTGTTTTTGCCCCCCCCCCCCCCCCCTTGGGGATCAAATTTCGAAAATTCCAGGAATTGGTTTTTAGACATTTATATTAGCTATATTTTAAAGCAAAAATTTTACGGATATCTGTTTCTTTGTTTGAGCTATGAAGGATATTTTGAATTCACGTTTTGCCCCCTCCCCCCCCCCTTGGGTGCCGAATTTTTTCAATTTTTTTCTTTCCTAAACCATCCCTGACCTATAAGGAAAAAAACAAAAAAAGAATGATCGAAATCGGTCAAGCCGTTTACAATTTTATAATGGACATACAGACAAACATTCATTTATATATATATATATATATAGATAGATTATAACAAAAAAAACTTTTTATAAACTGTGTTTTTAAATTTTCTGTTGAATCATAGAACTAACTACATTAGCACTTTATCAATGCGTATGAAATCTTTAAACCGATAGTGACGTAAATTTTTGTGAGATACATAATTTAATTTTTTACAATTTTTTAAAGCTCACGTTTAATTAAATTATTTATTTAATCACGTTTATTTATTTTTATGTCGAAAGAAAATGAACTCGTAAATTTTTTTTGGCAACAATTAAATTACAGCTAATATTTTAATGGCTATTTATAAGGTATTAGGAGGTTATTATTTTCATATTTTAATTAATAATAAGAAAACTATTCGATTTTTTTCGAATTTTTTTTTCCTACACCATCCCTGACCTATAAGGAAAAAAACAAAAAAAGAATGATCGAAATCCGTTCGGCCGTTCTCGAGTTTTAGTGAGACTAACGAACAGCAATTCATTTTTATATATATAGATTAGTTCCCCATCATACTATACGAATGGGGAACTTAGGTAATCGTGAAAATTTTCCACCTCGTTTTTTTAACTTTTTTACACGTTTTCAGGTGTGAGGAATCCGAAAATGACGAAAGTTGTATGGTGTTTGTCTGTAGGGTGTTTGTTAGTGTGCTAGTCGCTAGTCCGTTTGTTTGTTAGTCTGTGTACACGATATCTGAAGAACTAATTGTCGCAGACAGGTCAAATCAGTTTTAAAATATTACTTTCGACACTGGCAAGACCTCTATTCGTTTGCAATGTTCGAATTAAAAAACTTCGTATGTTATTAGAAATTTACTATTTTCTTAACATGGGAGAATAGGACAAAAATTCACTTAAACATGCATTAAATAGAAACGTTTTACTTTAAAAATGTCAGACCAATTTTAAAATATCAGTTTTGTTACCGGAATGAACATCAGTAACTATAAATATGCTACCTTGAAAATTTCGCAAGTTATTGGAAATTTACGAATTTTTCAACATGGCAGTATAGGGCAAATTTTCACATAAACGTCAATTTTGAGAGATACTTTCATCGTAAAGATGTCAGACTACTTTTCAAATATTATTTGGGACACTGGCATGAATATTAATGACTATGAATTTTCCAATATAAAAATTTCGTAAGTTATTAGAAATTTACGAATTTCTTAACATGGCAGAATAGAGCGAAATTTCACATAAACGTAAATCTTGAGGGATATTTTCATCATAAAGATGTCAAACCACTTTCTAAATATTATTTAGGATACTGGCATGAATATCATAGACTATGGCTTTTCCAATTTAAAAAAATCGTAAGTTATTTGGATCTTACTATTTACTTAACATATCAGAATAAGGCAAAATTGAGCATAAACTTCCATTTTGAGGATCATAAATACATTTATGATATTTGTTTGAACATGATTGAATACAAATATTCTAATAGGAAAATTTCGTAAATTATTCGTAATTTACGATTTTACCAACATAGCGGAATTGTAAATTTGTCATATAAATATGAATTTTGAGGATTATTGCATTGGAAATATTAGTATGAAAACTAAACAACGGAATTGACACTGATAAAATAAATTAATAGATTAGAATAAGATAAATATATCAAAGTGAACAGTGGATAGCCTATGAGGCGGGGATTTCATTCTGTTGCTGTATGAAACTTTGGTCAAATTCATTTCTTTTAACATGATTATAATATATCTCGCACTAGAAATTTATGAGAACATAAAAACGATGGGGAACTGAGCAGAGCCCACCTTGCCAACTAGTTTTTCCATTCAATGCGTTTTACTGACAAAATCTTTATGGCACAAGGGCAGGCGTTTTTTACCCACAATTGAAAAACTAATCATTTTGAAAATTTCTATAGATATAATTTTAAGTGGGGTGAAGAACTAATTTCTTACCAAGTGCCATTGAATTTCGTACCGCGGTTCTCGCGTGATACCCGGACAAAAAATTCTATCATTAATAAATAATTCTATCATTAATTTCATGGAGGCTTTAAAAGGTTTCGATAAAAAAAAAAAAAAAAAAAAAAAAAAGAAATTTTCATCGCCATGGGAAAAAAAAAAAAAAAAAAAAAAATGTTTATTTACAAGTTGATATTGAGAACTAAGTTTTATTTTGACATGTGGATAAGGAAGCGATTTCACTTAAATAGATATTCTCCATACCGATAAATAAACCATTTCATGGTAGTGATGATTGAAAATTCGTTTTCCTGCAGACATACTGACTTCATATCAGTATGTTATGCAAAATGGAAAAAGGAAAAGACACTCTCCAAAGAATTTCAAAAAAAGTATGCTTATATAAGAAAAAAACTTTACAGTTTTATTTCATTTCTTTAACATGATAAACGTCTTTTAAGATTGAAATTTCAATTTGATTTCAAAATGTGCATTATGTAATATTCAAAGTATATATTGATTAGGCATTTCTGTAGTACTTCGAAAGTACTCAAAGTAAATAAATAAATATATATATATATATACTTTTATTTTTTAAAGAAATAAATATTTTGGTTGGTTGGTTGGTGTCGTGTCCAATTGAAGTCAAAAATAATTATTCCGTGTGCCAAAATCACGGTCTTGGCAATGTCTACAATTTTGTCACTATAGAGATTTCCCAGAAAGGGAAATTCGTCAAAGGCCTGTAAGCTTCTTATGATGGCCGGGCAGTTGAAAATGTGTTCTGGAGTGAGTTACTCCGCCAGGCAGTTCCTACATGATTTGTAAGTTCTGGTGCCATCTGTATTTATTGTCATTCCACCAAAGTGTTGGGTTCTAAGTCTGGAGATAGTCTTTGTAAGCATCCTGTCTGCATTGATAACACATAGTTGATGTTACTTTTTGATTTGTTTTTCTTTCAGTCTGTGTCTAGCAACTGCATTAGCGTCACCTAAAGTTACGGTGCTGCAAATTTCCAAAGTTAGGTCCCTCGCCTCCTTCGCCAGCTTATCTGCTTCCTCGTTCTCTTCAATACCAACATGTGCAGGTGTCCACTGGAAAGTACAGCTTTTCCCAAGGTGGCAAATTTCCTCTAAGTAGTGATGGGTATCTTGTGCAAGCCTGGAGTATCCATTCTCTATCGCTTCCAGGGCAGCCTTGGAATCACAGAAAATGACGAGTCCACTAGCTTTATCAGTATCATTCAGAGAAATACACATTTGTAAGGCCTCAAGAATTGCTTTTAGTTCGCAAGTAAAATTAGAAGCGATGTTTCCTGCTCCTATACCTTTTTGCATTTTCATGTCATTAGTCAGAGTGATTGATATTCCTGCTCCTCCACTCAAAATAGTCTCATCTGAGGATCCATCAGTATACATCTGCACTAGGTAGCGCCCCAAATAAGTTTCGATAGTTTAAATTCCTTTAGCTTTAACTATGGCCTCCGGTTCTTTTTTCAAGCAGTGATCTAGTAGGTTCAAATTCATAACAGTATTTGAGGGAAGGCAGGAGAACAGGTTCCTGAAGCAACATAAATCTTTGATCCAATTCAAGACTTTCTCGTATTTCTTTATCAAGCTTCATGGTAGATGATCTTTTGAGTCTTGATTTGCAATTCCAGTTAGTTGTCACTCTGCGAGAGATATGATTTATATCTAGACTATTAGCCTTGTTAATAAATTTAACTGTTTGGTACCTTCTTCGATTATCAAGTGTCTGTAGGCCGCACTCTTGCTCTGCCTTGGTGTTATTAGTAGATGAGACAGCTCCAATAATTATCTTGGCTGCTCTGGCCAGAATCTTATCAAGTTTCTCGAGTGCAGACACAGAGGCATGTGCCCAAATTGGTGCTGCATATTCCAGATTGGGTCTTACTAATGAAGCGTAGGTAGTTCTGAGAGTTTTGGGGTTAACTCCGCAGTCAGTACAACAGAGACTTCTCAGGATGTTTAATTTCTTAAGTGCCTTGTGTGAAATGTTTTCGATATGCTTCGTGAACCGAAGTTCTGCATCCAGGGTCACACCCAAATATTTTGGGTTTTCCACCTTAGTGAGAGCACACCATCCATGGTAATAACTGGGTTAAAGTGCTTTCTATGGCTTCTATCTTTTGTGAAAATCGTGTAGTTCGATTTTTGTGGGTTGATCCGTAGCTTCAGTTCTCTTAACCAATTCACTATACCGATTAATGATCTGTTCAGAGAATTTTCTGACTTTTTGATGTCGCTACATGTGTGCCATAAGACAATGTCGTCCGCGTAGCATGCAGTATTGGTTTCATTGTCAATATGCTGGTGGATGTTGTTAACATATAGAAGGAAATGTAGGGGACTGAGTACAGAGCCCTGTGGAACTCCTCCCCACGTTTTCCTTTCCTTAGAGTTAGCTCCATTATACTTCATTCTAATCTTCCTGTCTCTTAGGAAGTCTGCGATCTAAATAAAGGCATTGCCTTTTATACCATGCTTGTATGCAATTTCTACCAATTTTTTCCTCCATACTGTATCGAAAGCAGATGTCATGTCAAGGAATACAGCAGTTGGCTTTTCTGAAGGGCTATTTTGTAGACCGTCTAGAACACTTTGACAAAGATAGAAGAGTTGGTCCTCTGTGGTGTGTTGTTTTCTGTACGCTGTCTGATAGAAATTGAGCATATCTGTCTTAATAAGTTCGTCCATAATTCTATGATGAATTATTCCTTCTGTAATCTTGCAGAGAATACTGGTTAGTGCGATAGGTCTATAATTTTTACACTCAGATTGCAATTTTTCTGGTTTGAGAATAGGGACTATGATTGACATTTTCCATGCCTTTGGAAGTTTTCCTCTTTTCCATGACAGATTAATTATTTCCAATAAGCATTCCATAGCTGTTTCTCCAAGGTGTTTAATCATCTCACCAAATATCAGGTCGCCTCCTGGTGATTTCTTTGCATCCAATTTATGAATTATTTATTTATTTATTTCTTAATAATGGCATTTCTTGCAGATCTTCTGGTTTTCAACCTGCTTTGGTTAATTGCTTACGGACTATTTTTGAAGAAATTATTTTGCCACACACTTTTTTTTTCTTTTTTAAGTTCTGAACATGATACAAATCGATTGTTTAAACATTTGCTTTTTAACTTGCTTGTTATCTTGCTTGGATGAGCAAGGTGGCCGCCTAATGCCAAATTTCCAGTTTAAACTGCCAAAAAAATTATATTTTGCTAAAAATCATTTTAACAATATTTCGTTAACATTTAATTATTTTGCCATCTCAAGTATTAAAATATTTTTTGATTTTCATTCAAAAATTAATACATTTTGTGGCATCATTAACCGCCTTATTCTCACCATTTTTGAAATAATTTCTAAAATTACAGTTTTTCTGACAATTGTATTTTGTTTTTAACACTGGACTCAATGCTAAAGTGTATGTGGAAGACAACATAATAAAATCTCTTCAAAAATTAGCTTTTTAAACGATAAAATTGGCGGTTGTTGAAAGTGAAAAGGAAAATATCCAAGTGTGGCTTTTGTCTTGTCGCTTAGTGTATATATATTAATAATTTTTAATATGTAGTAAAAGCCGAGCAACATATTTAAGACCACTGAAACCAGACAGACCAATAAGAATAAAACTTCATCACATTATAATTACCTGTGTAAACTGATTTTACCGAGTTTTCATTAACTCGCTTTCTTGTTTGTTTGTTTGTCCATTCCAAATCTTGCAATCGATTTTTAGCTAACTCCCCGACTAGCTAGGCATTTGAAACTTTTAGTATAGCTCAGAACACAGTGACAATGCATTTTTTTAATACTTTTAGGCAATTATTTCGGATCCCTGCTGCTTTCAGTAGCGTTTATATAATTCAACAGAAAATTAATTTAACAAACTTCTCGACTATTTAGACGTTTGAAAATTTTGAATAGCTCAGAACAGGATGACATTTTTTAATACATTTAGCCAGTTGCTTCGGATTCTCGATGCCTTTGGTATCGTTCATATGATTGGACAATAATATGACTTTCCGACTAGCTAGACATTTGAAACTTTTAGAATAGCTCATAACACGATGACAATGCATTGCTTTAAAACTTTTAGCCAATTGTTTCGGGTCCCCGCGGACTTTGATAGCGTTTATATGATTCAAAAATCATATAACATCCCGACTAGCTAGACATTTGAAACTTTTAGAATAACTCAGAACACGATGGCGATGCATATTTTTAATAGTTTTAGCCAATTGTTTCGGGTCCTCGCTGTCTTTGGTAGCGTTTATATGATTCAACAGAGAATTTAAAAACATGCTATATAAACCGTTCTTTTTATCTTTAATTAATTTAATTATTGAAGAATTAATTTTAATTTTTAAATTTTGGAATAATAAATTTTACTTTTGATATTTTACTTAATTTAATGTCAAACCTACATTATTCCTAGATAGATGCTATTTAAGTAAGGTTGCATGTGCGTTAAAACTACATGAAACCCTCAAAAAATGTTTAAACAGGCAATATGAAAATGAATGATTGAAAATTTTTTTTGACAGATTATTTTTCAATTAGGGATAGAACATTCACCGTTGAGCACCAATGCACGATATCGTTTGTTCCTGTTTATATAGTAGCAAAACTTTATCGGTCCCCCCATCATACATGGAAAAATTTAAAGTAAATGTCAATAATAATGTGGTAAAAAGTATATAGTTCGAGAAATCAGACAACCAATAATAGTAATAAAAAAAAAAAATAATAATAATAATAAATAAAAAACCAAAAAATAAAATAAATAAATAAATAGTAAAACAATAAATAAATAAATAAATAATAACAATAAAAACTCACTTACAGGAGGAAGCATTTGCAGTCACATGGATGACAACAAGTAAAATAAATTAAAGCCTTAGTTGTTCACGTCAGACGTAGAAAAAATGAATCTTTCAAGCAACATGAAGTATTTAAATTGAGTTTAACCGCATATTAAACACTAAAAAACATTTTAATTAAATCAGATAATTATTTTGTTCAACTTTAGAAGAATTGGTTCACTGTTCAGTATAATAACTTAAATTAACACTGAATTTCATTTTTACTAATGCTGCAAGTTCATGGGTTTGAATTGCTGTTAGTTTGATTAGTTTAACCCCATTTGGTGATGAATGTTTACACTAGATTTAGCTCTCTCTCTCTCTCTCTCTCTCTCTCTCTCTCTCTCTCTCTCTCTCTATATATATATATATATATATATATATATATATATATATATAACTAGCTGTTATGCCCGTTATTCGCATTGGAATTTAACTATTATTCACAATATATTGTAAAAAAATATTTATCTTAGTTGAAGTTACATTACTATAATATGCTGATAAAGATGGAGTATAGATTATTATCTTAGTACAATTTGCCAATTTCCTCACTCTCTCTCATATATATATATATATATATATATATATATATATATATATATATATATATATATATATATATATATATATACATATATATATATATTAGTTTGCATAAGTGTTTGTGCACTGATATGAACATAAAATTTCTCAACGCTCATAAAACATTTTGATAACAGGGGATCACTTAATATATATGCGTTATAAAATAGAAAAAATAATTATATTTTGGCATAGTTTTAGTAGACCAACTTTTGAAATTTGGCACCAAAGTAGCTCGGCCGTTTCTCGCGAAGGTTCTCTCTAACGTAACGGCGATAGCCAATTTAATTCAACACCAAAACGAAACAAAAATTTAAGTGTCAGCAAGAGGATATTGTAGTAAGCCTAATTCATTTACATAACACCGTTCTTTTTCATAAATTAATATAACTTTACTTAAAAATTTCTTTAATTCCCCCCCTTCCCTGAATGTGGAATCTAATGTGTATTAACATATTAGACTTTATCCATAGACCTGTTATTACACTGGACGAAACAATGATTTATTAGAGGAATATAAGGAAGAGTGCCAAAGATGAGTCAAACAATTGCAGGGAAATATTTTAGTAATTATCACGTTAATGGCGAATATTTGTTTCATTTTTACTTCCATTACCCTACTACCGTAGGTAATGGAAGTATTGTATTCGGTCTGAAAATTCGATATTGGGTTTTCACCTCATTTACACGTTTTAAGGTCCCCTGAGTCCAAAAAGTGGTTTTAGCAATTGGTCAGTGTGTATGTATGTGTGTGTGTGCGTGTGTGTGTGTGTGTATGTATGTGGAGAATCTTCTGGCTATTATAGCTCGGAAACTAATAAAGATAGAGCTACGAAACTTTAGAATTGAAATACGTCTGGTGTACAGATGAAATTTCCAAATTTTGGTGAAAATTGAAAAACCGGAAGTGGGAAATCGGAAACCGGAAGTGGGACCGTAAGTCCGTATCTCAAAAACGGCTCTAACGATTTTCATCAAACTTGCCATATAAACACTCTATTAGATGTCCTTTCGAATGATATAGTTGGTTAGTTCAGGAAAATTGATAGGCGTCCTGTATAAATAGCTCAATTTCAGGCCACGCAAAGGCGTTCCTTTAAAAACGGTTGTACGGATTTTTTTCAAACTCGCCATTTTAACTCACTTTTAAATATGCTTTTGTATGTAATTATTGTTTTCCTGTCAATAATTGAGTTTAACCGGAAGTGGGACGTTGGAAACCGGAAGTGGGACCGTAAGTCCGTATCTCAAAAACGGCTCTAAAGATATTCTTCAAATTTGCTATATAAACACTCTATTAGATGTCCTTTCAAATGATATAGTTGGTTAGTTCAGGAAAATTGATAGACGTTCTGTATAAATAGTTCAATTCCAGGTCTCGTAAGGGCATTCCTTTAAAAACGGCTGTATGGATTTTTTTTCAAACTTACCACATTAACTCACTTTTAAATATACTTTTGTATGTAATTATTGTTTTCCTGTCAATAATTGAGTTTAACCGGAAGTGGGACGTTCGAAACCGGAAGTGGGACCGTAAGTCCGTATCTCAAAAACGGCTCTAACGATATTCTTCAAATTTGCTATATAAACACTCTATTAGATGTCCTTTCAAATGATATAGTTGGTTAGTTCAGGAAAATTGATAGACGTCCTGTATAAATAGTTCAATTCCAGGTCTCGTAAGGGCATTCCTTTAAAAACGGCTGTATGGATTTTTTTCAAACTCACTTTTAAATATACTTTTGTATGTAATTATTGTTTTCCTGTCAATAATTGAGTTTTGGTAAAAGCTGGTATATCAAAGACGGCTCTAACGATTTTCTTGAAAATTGTTATATAAATCCATTTATTTCTTATGTATCACGTAGTTATGAGAGGAAAATTAACAGCTTCCCTGTTTAGGTAGGTCAGAAGTTTAGGCAGATCTAGAAAATTGGTGTTTCAAAAAATAACTCTACCATTTTTTTTTTTTTTTCGTATTTTTACCTTGCTATATGTAAGCTTTGTTTTATATGATTTTACATGTGTATAAAGTTTATCTTACCAGAAAAATGGTAGGTTTCTACTTCTTTAGGTCACTATCACTTTTATACCTTCTGATCACATTATCTCCAAACAATGCATATAATATTTGTAACAGTGGGTAATGGAAGTCGTGTGGTTGTTTCACACCAGATTTTTTTTTATTTATTTATTTAAAGATATAGCAAGCAAAACTTCTGAAAAACATTAAATTTTCAGGTTTTCAGCTCTTATTTTTATTTTTATTTTATTTTTATTTGTTTCATTTAACACATTATTTAGGCATAATTCCCATTAGTTATCATAGATATATACAGACATATCGAAAAAAAAAAGACGTGCGAAATTTTTATTACTGAGAATACAGTTAAAGTTTAAAAAATAATAGTGACAGTTTCTAATAAATTAAAATAAATGGGAAAAGACGGAAAGGGCTTAAATGTAATTAAAGAAATGGAAGTTTCTAAATGCAAAGAAACGATGCAACATAAATTAAACTACTGAATATTTATTGAAATTATAAAATAATGTATACATTGAGATAGTCTATTATTTATGATCCAAAAACAAATAAATATATAAGTAAATATCTTTCTTTTCACGTAAAAAAAAAAAAAGAAAAAAAAAAGAACGAAAGAAAGAAAAAGAAAAAAAAAGAACGTGAAAACTTATTATAATTATTATTATTATTATAATTATTATTTTATCGTTCTATAGAAATGAGACAGCTTCTGCATAAAAACTCATGTTGGCAAAATGTGAAATTTGGCTTCGAAGTAAGGTCAGAGGGTTATCGCTAAGACCTTTACTTACGCAATTCAGATAGGCATTTTGATCCATCGTCAAAATGACAACAAAAAATTAAAAGTCGCCAAAGGCATCCTATGCTACAGCTATACCAAATAAATATACAGAAAAATAAATATATATATAGTGATTCTAGAGATTGAAACACAGTTACTGAATACCTTTATACGGAAGAAAAGATTAAAGTAAGTCCTGTAGTACGAAACTAATTTTTTTTTTACAAAGTATGTAATCAGATTTTTATCTTCCTTTTATTTTTTAGATAATACACGCAATTGTTGCATTTTAATTTAAAGAAATAAATACAGCATTTATAAGCACTTTCAAAATAAAATAAATAAATAAATAAAAATAAAATAAATGAATGAATAAAAAGCACGAAATAAATAAATAATTAAATTTATAGAAAGACTTACTAGGGAATCATTGTCACTTGCGATTAAATATGTTTTAATTACAATCAAACTAACTTTTAAAGTAAAATATAAATTTTAAAAAATAACTTTCAGAAATGAGGAAAGATATCGTCTGCGTAACATAATGCCTAGCTTACATAAAAATACAAAATAACAACGAATTCAAAGTCGAGTTTCTTGTCAAATATTGTCATTTAAAGTGTCAAAATACCCACCTATAATATTAAATTGATACTGAAGCATTTTTTGTACATATTTCTGTAAATCTAATTAAAGTTTTGGAAAGTTCAATGTATATAATTTTAAGTTTAGTACAGTGTTAAAACTCAGCCAAATGTTATTGCATTCTGTCACGCCTATTTCTGTGATAATCGGTCGACTAAAAAAATCGGTCGACTGTATATTTATTTACTTATTTTGTTAATTAGCATACTTTATTATTATTTTTCATAACTAGTAGTTAACAACTCTTTTTTATCAATTTAAGTTAAAAATCGGAAATGTATTTTATTACATAGTAAATAAAACAAGCATTTATTTATTTATTTATTTATTTATTTTAATAATTTCAGTATCATACCCATTCAACAAGCCAAAGAACGCCGCCACCCATCCTCCGTATGCAAACATCTTCCCACCCAAACATATATATATATATATGCATGTTGATATAAAAACTGATTTTTAAAAATCTTACTTAAAACTAATTTGTGCCAATTTTATTCCTTTAAATATTAATTTCTTGGTCTTGGTCATAAATATTGTGAAAAATGAAATGGTAAGTCTATTTGATAAAATAAATTATTTTAATTTACTATCTTTAAACTAATACACTGAAACGCTAATATTAATACAGTGATATACAGAAATATCATTTTAACCTATCTTAACCAAAAGAAAACATTATATTACAGTGATGAAATTAATTATGTTAATTTTTTTTTTATAATATAGCTACTGATATTTATTATCCTATAGATTTTTGCGCAGTTACATTATACAGAAGTACTTAAAAAACATGTGATATATATATATATATATATATATATATATATATATATATATATATATACATATATATATTACACATGCTACATTTCATTATTTAAATCCTGATAAAATTTCTACATGTGTTATGTTAGTCTCATTAGTATAATATAGATGTCGCTGATACATTTTATTTTCTTGGACTGAATGTAACAGTATTTTGAAAGGAAGTCAGATAGTCTGATGTAGCTGTGAAACTAACCCGATATAATTGTGTTTTGAAATTTATTGTGGAGGTTACGGAATTTACTTAGTTATTTAACTAGATATTTAATAATTATTTTGATGCAGTTTGTGTAAATTTCAAATATTTCTAGTTTGTTTCATTTTATTAAATTCGGTTTGATATTAGCCTCAACTTTACTTTTTAGATAAACTGTGCGCTTTAGGGGGAGAGTTGAGCCTCATAAAAGCATTCTATAACCCCGCCAGTATGTTTTTTAAAGCAATTTTTTGGGGATAAGTTTTACTTTAGTTTATAGTTTTCAATTGCTGGTTTACATGTTTTTTTTTTTTTTTTTTTTTTTTCCCAAGTGGTTTTTGTTGTTTGATTTTGCAATGTTTTGTATAATTAAAAACATACTATTATAACTCATATGTGATATCATAATCTCTCTCTCTCTCTCTCTTTATATATATATATATATATATATATATATATATAATAAAATTTAATATAGGATGGAGTAAAACTTGAATTATTAAGTATATAGAACTAGAACAGCGTTTTTATAAATCAATGCGCAAATGCAGCAAAAGGAAATATAAAACTATAATAAATAAGCAAAATAATAATGAAAGTCAGATGAAAAAATAATCCCAAAACACATGAGGACCTTCATCAGGGTAGATCACCACTGTAGGGAAAGGAATATGAGAGGTTTCTGACGAAACGCTGGTAATTCAACCAAAATACACGTTTCTAGCCCGCAAATTCTCACAGATGGAGGCAAGACCATGCAGCAAAAGAATATTGATTAATACAAAGCATGAAAAGCAATTAAATTCAGAAATCAAGCACAAAATATAATACATCAATATTAAATACAAGAATATATTAATACATACCTGGACAAACTCGAATAGTCATTACAATATGGAAAATTGAAAACCACCCCCCATTATAAACATAGAACCCGCTTCAGCTATGTATTTATATATTTAAGGGTATGTATTCAGGCATGTATTTATATATTCTTGTATTATTTATATTCTTGTATTTTATATTGATGCATTTTATTTTGTGCTTGATTTCTGATTTTAATTGCTTTTTATGCTTTGTATTAATTAAAATTCGTTTGCTGTATGGTCTTGCTTCCATCTGTGAGAAGTTGGGGGCCTAGAAATGTGCTTTGGTTAAATTACCAACGTTTCGTCAGAAACTTCTCATATTCCTTTTCCTACATGGGGGAGCTCCCCTGATGAAGGCCCCATTTGTTTTGGGATAAATTTTTCATCTGGCTTTAGTTATTTTGCTTATATGTATATATATATATATATATATGATGGATATCATAATAAATAATTTTAATATATACATACAATACAGAAATATAGTGAGAGAGAGAGAATGAGGGAGAGTGCACAGATAGACAGAATGGTCGATTAAAATCTATCGAATATTTTATCTAATACAAAATTTATAAAATGAACACGGTATTTTGTGTGTTTCTGTTTTTAAAATATAAGTAAAGAAATAGGCTTTTCAATTTACTTTTAATTACTGATGTATTATTTTACATATTTTATGAATCTAGAACAACTGTGTAAATGTTTTTATTATAATTAGCTTTTTACAAAATGTACTCTGTACTTTAAATATTCCAGTAATATCGAGACTAATTAAAGTTACATTCATTTAAAGGCTATATATTCATGTAATATGACTTATGAAACAATTAAAAATGTAGTGTACTTAAAAATAATCAATACATTAAAGACTTGATGATTAAAAAATTTGTTACACTGAAAATAAAAATTATTAGTATTTTATTATAAATATATTTCGTCGCTGTACCGTTTCAAAATACTTATATTTAAAAGATATTTGTATATTAATTGAAGAATGATACTACCATAATACTAATTAGTCGTAAAACTTTTAATTAATAAAGCAAGGAAAAATAGCATCTTTATAATTATGAAATGACTAAATAAAGAGGCTAATTAAGATAATTATGGATCAGCGCGTTTATTTTTTAAAAAGTCAGACAATTAATAGAAATAGTAAATTAGATTTACTTTCGCTTTTATTCAAAATATGCATATTCTTTGATACAGTAAATCAAACTGCTTTCTTTTATAATGCATAATAAATAGTTTTCCCACATTAATTAATTAGTGTATTTTTTAATTTTATAATAATTTAAAAAATGTATACTTTGTTACAGAATAGTTTGGATATTGATATTAATATCATCGGTTATTAAAAATATTATTCAATTTCATTGATTAATGTGAAAATTTTACCAAATAAAATGTAAAATGTTTTAGCATATATTTATGAATAAACATCCTACAGTTTTTCCACTGCCTGTAATTTGTATACCAGTAATTTAAGTGTAATATTTTGTTAGACCACACATCTGTATATTTTTGGTAATTATTATTTTTAGGTTAAAGTGGGGAAAGCGCCCTTAAAAAAAGACGGGGCCATGGGAATACTAATCCTATAAATTCTCTAAAGGTATATCCATCATATGTGCTCTGAAAAGTAATGGAAATATAAACATAAATCCTTATTACCTTCCTAGTAAAAATATACAAAACATGATATATACAGAAACATTGAAGTACGCTATCTACCAATAAGTGTTTGGACACTTTTTTATGTAGATATGTTGTCAACTATTTAGAAAAAGTTCTTTAGAAATCATCTTTAAACTTTGGTAGTGTAAAGAAAAAGTTATTTACACTACCAAATTACGCTGGCCAACCAGTCTTTGACCACAGAAGCTGCCAATTTTCCCCCATCCATGAATAAGTTACCCTATGATTTACATGCTGCATCGTTTGCATCTGAGTGCCTGGCGAATGTAATAGGCAAGATCAGACCACCCTCACTCGCTTCCTCAGTGGTCAACTTAGATCTTTAACATTTTTAGGTGGTTCCAAGCGTTTTGAAGTCTATGCCAAGTGTTATGTTGAACAGGCTTCTTCTGATCATATTCTTGAGTATCTGGGGCTTTCTAGGCAGAATTTTACAGACAATCCTCTTTTGGTACTAGACTTCTTTAGGTTGCGCAATTTCATGGACCTGATTTAGTCTTACTAGTCTTTGGAGATGAGCAACAGTAACATGTTATACTTTATATATTTCAACAAAAGCTGTTTCCTGAAGAGGAAAAGTAGACCAGAAAAAGATTAACAAAAATCGAAATGTTTTGTATCATCCTGAAAAAGTGTTGCTTTAAATACGTTCTTGCTGTAGCATGTAATTATGAGGATTTTTTCATTATATGTATAAATTTGTGTGAGGCTATTTTTTTAATTAAAACACGTAGGGTATTAGACCCAGTGCAAAGTGACTTTTAGGAAATTTTGCCTACAATTGTAGATGTAGGAGAATGCAAAATGTTGAATATTTTGCGAAATATGGGCATTTTCACTAAATAATTTTTAACTATTTATGTGTTAGTTTAAAAAAAAAAAAAAGTATAATTTAATAGCCAAATGTAAGTAATTTCCATGCCCCCCTCTCCCCCCCCCAAAAAAAAAAAAAGAAAAAAATATCGTATCAATTCAAAGAGTTATGACAGATAGAAAGAACAGTATTTAAGTTCAAAAAAAAAAAAAAAAGGAAGATAATAAGGTGTTTTATCAATATTTATTTACAATCAGCGAACAGTGCATTACCATTGGGCATTAACTGCATGAAAAAAAAAGGGGATTAAAACACTTTATAATTTAGCTTTTATTTTGTGAGAACTGAAATTCTGTACATTCCATCTCTCATAATTTTTTGAATTAACACGATATTTATTTTGGGTTTACGAATAAGTTGTTCAATACGTTTGGCTGTAAAATTATGCAAATGGATTTTTTTAAAGTTAGCGAATGCGTAGTTAAAAATTATTTAGTAAAAATGCTCATATATTGTAACATATTTAACAGTTTTGTATTCTGATGCTTCTGAGTCTAATGTGGTATGTCAAAATTTCAAAAAAATGTCTTTGCGCTGGGTCTAATACCTTACGTGTTATAATTAAAAAGGATTTTTTTCAATATAAAACAAAAACCGTTATATTTACACGTATATATGTGGTATTCCCATACAAATTTATACAGATATTGAGAAAAATCCTTTTAATCACATGGTACAGACAAAATATATTTAAAACATTACTTTTTTCAGGGTAAACCATAACATTTTGACTTTTGTTTAACTTTTTACTAGTGCCCTTTAACTCGTCAGAACACAACTTACGCTGAAATATAAGAGGTATAACATGTTCTTTACACTATCAAAGTTTCATGAGGAATACTAGATAACTTTTCTAGATACTTAACAAAACGTCTAAATTCAAAAGTGTCAAGATACTTATTGGTAGATAGAGTATTAACGGAATTTCTGTACACAAATGTATTTTATGTTTTGTTTACATTTGTTACATCCATTCACATAAGTTGCATTATGTAGCATATGTTACATTCATTCACACATGTGTTAATATACATTTATGTCATAAGAAGGATAAGGATAATTCATTATTTTTTATTAGTTTCCATAAAATGATTAAAACGTTTTCTTTTTTTAGAATTTTAATAAAATGCACAAAACATTATTAATTATTATTAGTGTATAGAGGGTAAAATTAAAGTGTATTGAACAGATGAATAAGTTGATTTAAAAAATATTATTTAGTTAACAGAAACTCTTGTGAACTAACTGGTTGAATTTACATTTCTATTAAAATAAAGATACTTTTGAAATTTTTTTAGCTATCACACGCTATATAATGTATGTTTGTATTCAGCTTTTATTGAAAACTTCATAAAGCAACTGTAAAAAACACATTCTATGAGTATAGAAATGTTTTAAAATGTTTCTGAATTATACAACATAGAACATAATATAGTTTAAAACATAATTGTATATTTCCCTGTAAAGTTTTAAGATAAGATAATAAAATGTTTACAAAATTGACATATGAAAGAATTTCATTGTAATATATTTTCGAAGAAAAATCATTAGTTCAATAAAATAAAATATTGCTATCAATTCTTTATTTAATTCTACAATAAATTTAAAATATTTAAACAGAGCAGTTGTTTGCAACTTTTGAACTTATCATTAAACTCTATACAAAAGAATAAAATTCTTCATAAATTTATTCGCTATTTCTTGCTATTTATCATTATTTTTTCTTTTTTATCTGATTATGATAAAAAATGTATATATATATATATATATATATATATATAAATCAATATATGTATTGCTTGATACATATCGAGAGTTCTAAAATAATCTAAAATATAGTAACATTTATTATTTATAAAATATTGATTATTATTTCGCTTGACACAAAAAAATAATTATGCGTAAAGTATGTCTAACGTTTTTAGTCGAAAATGTTGTACCAATATTTTAGAGTTTAAATTAATCATTAAAAAAATGCTCAAAATTTATTATCATCTTCATTTTCATATTATTCATATACAAAAATAATGAATTTTTCATAAAGAAATAGCTATGATTTTTCGTATTTTCTATTTTTTGTTTTCCTAACAAAGAAATTTTTTCAACAGAAATCAATATCAAAATATACATATAGATTTTTATTTAGATTTTAAAAGGAAAAAGAAAGAAATAATTCTAGAAAAACAGTTACTAAAATGGCAGAACATTTAAGATTAATATATAACAATAAATATAATAGTTATATGTTTATATATTGTGAAGTACCTTTCTGTAAAAAATATGTAATTTTAAAACTATAATTTAAAAATCTATAATAAAGTTAACATTTTGGCATTCATCCAAAGATAAAATAAAGATTTTCATTTTTGTCCAATAAAAACTTTAATCTATATATTTAGAAGAAAAAATCATTATTCCTTTAATGTCAGTTTCTTACAGTTTTCCAGGAAGAAGATTTTTATTGATAATGCATATAACTAATGACAGACAGTTTAATAATAGGTACTGATTTCAATTACTTTGTTATAAATGATTTATAAAAAAGATACTCTTTCGAAAGTTTTTTGGAGAAAATATTTTTTCTATATATTATTATAAAATTTAAAGACAAGGAAAAAAAGTTAGATTAAACACCAGTATTTCTGAAAAATCAACAAAGGTTAAATTACCAGTGTATAAAAAACGTAGGATTCAATAGTTGAAGTTATACGCTTATTTTCTAATAGATATTTATATTATATATATATATATATATATATATATATATATATATATATATATACAGTGAAATACGTTTAACACGAAAACGCTTAACATGAAAAATCGGTTAACACGAAATAATACAGCGGTCCGAACAGTATACTATGCTATTTAATACATTTTTGTTTCTTTTAACACCAGACAAAAATCGTTTAACACGAAAAGAATTCGTTTTCGATCTTCAGTGGTATGTTTGCTACAACAGAGATGCCAACATTTTAAGTTATTCCGAAACATTTTTAGACCCGCCTTTATTTCCATACCACTTTTTTCTTAAGAGTTCTTATTTTATCATAGTTATATATTTAAGGAAAATAGTCTATAAATAAAGTGGTACGGATTGTAGGCGGGGCGAAAAATGCTCTGGAATAAGTTAAAATGTTGGTAACTATGCTACTACATGTTACCGTCAATGATCATGTGTTTATAGCACCAACAATGGGATTTTTGACATCGTTCATCATTAAAATAATTCCACTTATGTAAATTTTGATGACGAATCTGACAACTGAATCAACGATACAGTTCCTGTCCCTTCTGCTTCAGAAATGAAGAAAATAATGAGTATCCGCAGTTATTTAGATGCACATTCAAATTCAGATATGAATAAAATAATGTATGATCTCGATCAGTTTTTGAACAATATGGTCCTGAAAAAGAAGTAAAACATATGGGATTTTTTTCTTCCAAAAACAATAATATTTGTACTTGATTTTTATCCTAATGGATGCAAGTTAGTAGTAGTTTTACAGAAAATTGAAATAATAATTGACGACATGGAAAACATTGGCCAGTTTTGTACTTTTTTTACGAATCTTTTTACACGAAATTCTTTTAACACGAAAAAATATTTCGGTCCCCTCAGTTTCGTGTTAAACGTTTTTCACTATATATATATATATATATATATAGTGTGTGTGTGTGGGGGGGGGTATTTCATGGACGACTGTACAATACTTATTGAACCAATCGCGAACGCCATCCCAGAAAAAATCGAATTTTGTTCATTGAACGTCAATATGACTTCTAACAGATTTTCTGGCCGTCACAAAGCCCAGATCTTAATCCAACAGAAAATACTTGGTACAAACTGGAAAGGAGCATCCGACAACAATCTCCTCTTCCATCCAATTTTCCGGAATTTAAAGTCTGTGTTGCCAATACATGGCATTATTTTAAATATACACCAAAATCTTATAGAATCAATGCATCTTCCATATGGACTGCTATTCGTGCAAAAGGAAGACAATAATATATTAATCTGAAAATTTCTATTTCATTGTCCAGTGTGTGTATTTGATATGAAGAGAAATTTATTCGTATCCAGAAATGTGACATGAATATTATATCAGGCTGGATGATGCATATCTCTCTCTCTCTCTCTCTCTCTCTCTCTCTCTCTATATATATATATATATATATATATATATATATATATATATATGCATTTATTAAGTTGAATACATTTAATTAATTGCGTCAAATTTTCCTATTTATAGAAAAAAAAATATTATTTATGTTAAAGAAAACTTTGCACTTTACTTAACTCAAATAAAATAAACTATTTTTTTCTGTTTTTAAGCATGACCCCATTATGCTTACGATAAAATTCCCTTATCTAAGAGAATATAAATTAAGTTATTCTGACTAAGTTTTTTTTAAAATAGCTTTATTTTACTTTCTTTCTTCTCCTGTTTTAATTAAATTTTCATAAAAATATTCAATTGGGGTAAAGTTTTATAAGAAAAAAAAAAAATTATGTTGATTTGTTTATTTATTGTTTAAAGACGTTCACTTTATCGGTGAGAGCTTCCAAATTACATTCAGAAAAAAAGTCAATAAATTGTGTTCTTTAAATTAAAATTAATTTTTTGAATACTTTTTTTAAAACATGCAGTTATGTAAGTATATTTTAAAATTTCACCGTAAATGACTTATAAAAAATAATCTGAAAGAAACATTAAATTTAAAAATTTTGAAAATTAATTTAATATATCTAATGAACATAATATTTTATGTTTCAAAAATGATATATATATTTTAAACCTAAGGATCCTATTAAATCGAATTCCTACTACAAAAGTGCTTTTATAATAATGTATACATCTATATATATATATATATATATATATATATATATATATATATATATATATATATATATATATATATATTATATATGTACATATTGGGAGTCTATAGATGCATTTTTTACGAAATTATGAAATTAAAATTTCCCTATTAACTTAAGTACTAAGGTAAAGTAACTTAAGGACTCATAAAGTACACAGATATTAATCAGAATTTTAAAATTATAAACATTTCTTATAATTAGCTCCTCTTTTCATATTCTAATAAATATATTTCAGAACTTTTAAACCGTAATATAGATTGTACATGTACAATATTTCCGAGATGTTTTTCTTTTTACCCCCCCAAAAAAAAAATCTTACTCGTAATTAAAAAAAAAAAAAAAAATCGTCCAAATTAATATGTTGTAATGCATTTGTGTGTTTCTAGCATAGAATTTTAAAATCCTTTAAATCACTTTAATAGAATTTAGTTTTTTTTTTCTTTTGAGGAATATCAAAAAAAATAATTGAAGGAATGTATTACGAGACACAGAGGTAAAAACGTTCAAATGAAAGAATTTTTGTAGCTTGAAAAAAAAATTTTAAGTGGCATGTGCACGGTGAAACGACTTCATTTTTTTTTTTTTTTTAATTCGGCTAGAGTACACGTCATACCTCATATAGTTAAAAGAATGTGAATCATACTTTACTAGTAAAATCCACAAAGTAAAAAAAAAAAAAAAGTACACCTTAGTACAGTTTTTTTTTTTTCCCCTAGCTACTATGATTTGTGAGTTCAAATAGATTTTTCACGAATAAGGGCTTTTTGAACTTGGGTGATCTAACTGGATTTCCAAATTAAATATATGAGAAGTGAAAAATCCCTAATGGAATTGAAACTCTGAACAAATCTAAAATCTTGCTCCTTATTGTGCCGATAATTTGCTTACTCCATTCATAAAAATGAACTTTTGACATAAGTTGCCGAAATTTCAAGTTCTCAACCTATGCTATAATTACTTTTTGTCTTTTTTGCCTGCACATAATAAACATATTTACTACAAATACTCATGTCGAAGGAAAAATTACATGTGTGCTTCAGAATAACGAATCCCTATTATTTTATCAAGTTTTTTGAAAGTTTTGTAAAATATTATTCAAATCTATTCTTCTTATAAGCAAGAAACTTACCATTTGAAAAAAAAAAAAAGTATGTCTAATTATTTATGCACCTTCCCCCCACACGTACACACACACACAGATACACACAATATATATATATATCTGAAATTATGTGCTAAGTTTCAAGTTATTTGTATCATTTTATGATACACAATAATTTTCATAAATTCGGATGCCTCTGAAGAAACAACTTACTTTTGTCGTAATGGCAGAATTCGCTTGCAATGTTTTCTAGAAATGTGATATTTGACATCTAAGGAGTGGAAACTGGTTACGTTGTCGGATGAATTACGTGATACCTTGATTTGCACTGATAGAAGATGTCTAATTTGGTGAGAACCTCATAAATCCATGAACCTCTCTTGATACGTACGCAATTTGTAAGGGGCTGGTGTGGGGAATGTTTTGCGATATTTAAATGGTGCCCAGTTGTTATTTGAAGGTAATCAATAAGCTATGTAATACCTGGACATATTGGCAGACCAAGTGCATCCTGTAATGTCACAGTTTTATTCTGAAGATCACGATACACCGTGGACCATAATGCAACTACCAGAAGTGTTCAAAATTAATGTAATGAACATTAAACTGATTACCAACAGCTTTCCTGGTCGCCGATAAGTTGAGATTTTAATCAAATTTTGGAACAATAGTATGTTGGAAATGAACTTCCGACGGTAATCAACACATCCATCCGATTATTAGTATATTAAAGTCTGTGCTGCCAATGGATGGTATTTTCTAGATGTAAATGTACTCCAGAACCTTATACAGGGTGGTTCGACAGCTGATGTCCAAACGGCACGTGTATATGTACAGTCGGTAACAAAAGTGTCCGAACACTAAGAAAAATTCCTATGTAAAAAAGTACACTTCAGACGGTTTTTTTAAATAAACCCTTCTCGTATCATGTTCTTAGTCAGTCTAAGACCATGATTCAATAAGGATTTATTTAACAAAACCGTATGAAGTGTAAATTTTTTACATAGGAATTTTTGCTAGTGTTCGGACACTTTTGTTACCGACTGTATGCGTGTGTCAGTTTTGGAGGAGTAAGAAATATATAGGATGTGGGGTCGAAAATACAATAATTGCAGTGCAAATACATCGTGACCGTCACACAATTAAAATATAACAAACGGAATTAAAATAATTTCATTTTACAGTAATTGTGTGAGGTATAGCAAAGATAGCTTCAATTAAAATTCGCACTTTGCGAATAACACGTGAATGTGAAGAATTTAGGATTCGATTGAGTAATAGAGTTAGTTCTTATGATAAACTAAATTGTAATATGTTAATTTTATAAAGTATTTTGGAAAGTGATTGATATAAAAGGAGAAGGAAGATTGCTTTTGAAAGTTAGTTGGAAATAGAGTAAAAGAAGTGAGTTGGAGGGAAGTTAGTAGAAGTTAGTCGGAAGTAAGTCGAGTAGATTGTGGTGTCAGGGAATCCTCCCGCTATCGAAAAGTCACTGAGCCACGAGGGTTAATGAAGTTAAATGTAGTAGTTAAAATTATTTGTGGTTGATTAAGTAAAATTAAAAGTATTTAAGAAGGTTGCCCAACTAAGTTTACAAGTTATTAAATATAATTAAAGTCCAACGCCCACCTTTTCTATTAAGCTCAAATAAAAGCTAATTATTTATTTTATATATCTAACTCTGTTGTTATTTCATTCCAGTAAAGTTAAATAAGCAAGATTCAAGTTCCATGCTCATAAATTAATTAAGTTAACTTAAGTTCATATTTAAGATCTAGTAAGATCTAAGATCTAGGAGTTAAGATCTAAAATTGAGAATATGGCATTCGCTTATTCTCTACAATTGAAATACAAAACACACTAGAAAAATGTTACAAATCGTAAAAATGTGGCCCGTTAGCATCGCTGCACGATTCCGAACGCTATTTCTGTCTTGTTGCGTGCATACAAGTTGGCCAAAATTTATCGCCCTCTAGTTGACTACAATTACGTTTAAAAACACTTAATTCTTAACTATTTGTTGCTCCTAATGACCCTACACAGCCACACATACCATTTGGACATGGACTTGTGAAGCACCCTGTATAATTTATGCCCTTATCAATATGGAAAGTTATTCCTACCAACAGTTGACCAAAAAATATTAATCTAATGTTTCAAATTCATCGGTCAATGTGTGTATCATAAGACTCAAATATGGCATCACGTTTAAAGGAATATGTATGTATACATTTATATTTTTTCGGAAATTGGATAAACTGTATTAGTTGCGTTAAATTTTTCTGCTCATTAATTAAAAAAAAAAAAAAAAAAAAATACAATCTTTATAACGTACATAAAAGAAAACTCGACGCTTTACTTAAATCAAACAAAATAGCATTTTATTTCTTGTTTTTTTATGCATGACCACATTATGCTAACAATAAAATTCATTTATATAAACGAATGTAAATTAAGTTACTTTGACAAAGTTTTCAGAAAAATATCTTTATTTTGTTTAATTTCTGTCCCCGGTTTAATTGAATTTTCCAAAAACTGTTCATTTGAGAAAAAGTTGTAAGGGAAAGAAAACAACCATTTATTTTATTGATTACATTTATTTGTTCATTGTTTAAAGACGTTCTGGTTATTGTTGGGAATTTCTCAATTAGATTTACAAAAAGTCGATAAATTGTGTCCATTTTCATTATATATATATATATATATATATATATTGAACTTAAAGAACGTAAAAATAAAATAAAATTGCTTCAAGAGTATTTTACATTTTAAAAATTTTATAAATAATACATTATTTATTTATTTTTAATTTTTTTAATCAAAAATTTGCGTAATTTACTCGACGATATGCTCAGTGTATTTTTTTTTTTTTTTTCAGTCATTAAAGATAAAATATTACTTCTAAGTACAAAAGTGCTTTATATACTAAAATAGAAATTATAAGAAACGTTGAAGTTTATAAATGCATTTTTAAAGAAATTACAAAAATAAATTTTCCTATGAATTTTAACCTGATAAATTATAAATATATTAATTAGAATTTTAAAGATATATATATATATTCAGAATAATCACCTTTATTTTACATTCTAATAAAAATAAACATTTTAGAATTCTTAGTACTTTATATAGATTGAGTTTAGAGAAAGGAGGGGTGGGATTTGAGGGATTTCAGAAATTGGATGAGAAGCGACATCATCCTACTCATCTAATTCCTAAAGCTACTGTTACGAGTCTTCGCATGATGCAATTCTACATAACCTGGCATCTAACTCAAGTAGTTACAGCTCCTACAGCAGCACTCTGGTGGCACAACAAAATCGATTCTATTTTGTTTCCCTGTTTGCTAACTTAAAGTGCATCTTTCAAGTAAACTTCCACCAGACATCGGAAATTACCCATTTTTTTCTCATGTACAACGTCACCTCCTTGCAGACCTTAAAGACTTTCCTTTGCTCCGATGGATTCATTTATGAATTTTGCTTTTAACACTGTCCACCTGTAATTACCTCAAGATTGCTTAACTGTAACTGGCAAATACTACAATGTAAACTGTTAAAATGAAACCTAGTAATGTAATTTCTGATGACCTTAAATTTTAAATTAAGCATTGAAAAATCAATTAATATTTATTTTTTAATTCATGGTATTTTTTACTGAATGCGTATTTCCGGATAATTCTTGCATAACTAACAATAAGGAAAATTGTAAGTTTTTTTTTTTTTTTTTTTGTTATAATTTCAATTACCTAAAATGGGCTGGTTTGTTAGATTTTTACGTCGCACTAGTGCTGCGCGTTGGCCAATTGGTGATGGTCTAGGACTCACCCCAAGAGGTTTCCGGAGACATGCCATCACAAATTTGATCCTCGACGGAAGGGATGGCTCTCCCGCTTCGGTGACCCCATAGGTAATTTTATTTTATGGGATCATTGAGGCCATTGCGGCCCGATAGATTTTACGTACACCAGCCAATATTAATGACTGTATTCGGCCGGCTCGTGTACCGAACCCGCAATCTTCCAATTACCAACCGGACGCTCTACAGTCTAACTTACCGAGGCCCTACCTAAAATGGGATGTATTACATTCACAATACAATATTATTTAGAAATTTATAAAATATTTCAGTAGAAAATAGTCTTTTAATATAATTTTATTTAAATGCTATATTTTTAATATATTTCAAACAAAAGCATTGTTTTTCAATTGGTTCATTTTGCTTTAAATTGGAAAATGCAAATTTGAATGACAAAAGACTTTTTTTTTTTTTTGAATGGCCTTCGCATATTTGATAAAAATAACTTTTTATTCATTTCACAGTTAATGAAACGTAGTACAGCATATTGCTTTATAAAAATCCCAAATGAAACGAATTCAAATTTAGTATTTTATTTTTTAACAAGTGGGTAGTATGTTATACATTTCTTTGGACGCATAAGTTGATTTTATTATAAATATCTTCATTTGTCATGGAAATCTTTTGTTGAGAATTCATTTATATCCATTTTTTTATTGTTAAATTAATGAAATTGGATAAAAAGAATGGCTATTTGATACAATATTTTTCAGAAAATATATATGCATTTAAGATAAGTATTTTCTAGATAGTGTGTTTTAAAATGAATACTGACCAATAACGATTTTATCAGACAACATAAACATATATATGTATACAGAGAGAGAGAGATTGAAATAGATAGATATATATGAATCGAAAAAACGAAGCTCGTATTATCTAGAGCATTATTTGTGATTCGGCCTCATGATCACTTTTTCAAAATTATGTTTTTTTTTTTTTTTTTTTTTTTTTTTTTTTTTCCATATCACTTATAATTACGCATTAGGTCTCAAGTGTTTAAATGTGTGCGATAGTGATTTCAGAGTAATTTTTAAGAAATTGTTTTGGCAAAATTAATATGGTATAATATCAGTATGTTAAAATTCGATTTAAAATATAATGTTCTTTCCCCCTTGTCGCAGATTTCACATTTTCAACTTCCACATACGGCTTGATTTCTGATATATATAAATAATTTTTGCGTTAATTTCGAAAGTTTTGCTATTTCCTCAATTTTTACTTTATTTATGTAATTTATTTAATTTTTCATTTTTTCAATGTTTACTTACTGTGAAAATATTGACTTTCTCGTATGCAATACCTCGCTATTTAAAGCTTAATTACCCAGAATTGACAACGATTAGTTATTTGCATATCGAGTTGCAAACGTGCAATAACTAACATCCGTAACACGTCAAAATATTTTTTTTTAAATTTAAATCACTGGTTAGTATTGAAAACTGGAAAAAAAAATCTATCTAGAATATTTCCTCTTACGAGATTATCTCTTATCAAATAGTCATAAATAATTTAAATTTATGTTGTAATTTCCTTAACTACTCTTTTTACGAAGTGGGTATGAGCTAGGAATTTAATAAATACTGTCTCAGAGTTATTATTTTATACGCAACAGGTTGCAAATGTTTTCATGGCTGTTGTCTGAGAATAAAATATTATATGAATATAGTCAGATATAGAATTTTTAGTGCCCGAAAAATAAAATAATGTAGTTTCTTCATTCAAACTGCCATATTTCCTTACTGCAATAAATTCGTAGGGGAGGAAAATTATTTTTTACGTTCTTATTTATCTTTTAGAATTGTTATGTAAACGTCTTTTGTATTATATATATATATATATATATATATATATATATATATATATATATATATATACTAGCAGACCCGGCCACGCGTTGCTGTGACTAAGTTCTACGTTGAATTATACGGCTGTAAACTATTTAGTACAGTCAAATTATTATTTACGAACAAAGACGAAAACGTTGTAGCCGATGTAAAAACCCACAGTGTTGAGATTTGAAACTTAGGTCAAAATTTGGAAGCGATTGATAAAAATTTTCGTAGTGTTGATATTATGCACAAATTAATTTTATTGTAGGGTCCTATAAATTTTAATGGAGAAGTGATATATATTATTTCTAATGCTACTTTGGATAAAATTGCTAAAATGACTAATATATATATTAAATTCTATTAAAATTCTATTAAAATAAAAGTATAAAAGAAACAGACGATTTTAAAATCAATTTTTATGGAGGAGTGAAATATAATATATGCTATAATGGATAATTTTACTATAAAATGACCTCATCATTTTAAATATTTTAAAGAGGGCAACAGCTGTAGTTATAAAAAGGAAAACAATAAGGCTAAACCAGAAAAATAAGTAAATTTGATAAATATTTTAAAACTTTAAAATTGGAAATCTTATGAAATATTGGACATTTAAGGTAAATACATGTATCATTTTAAATAGAAAAAGATTTTGGAAAAGTTTAGTGTATTTTAACGAAGTGATGAGAAGTTTTTGAGTATGTTAAAATTAAAATAGTAAATTCAAGTTAATAAAGATGGGAAACATTGAGGATTAAGATAAGAATAATTATAAGATTAAAAAAAAAAAAATAAATAATAAAAAAAAAAAACTTTTTATATACCATGCTTTTAAATTTTAATATACTAATAATATACTAATTAAAAGGAAAATGATTTTTCAAATGTCTAAATAAAATATCTGATGTAAGATACTAATATTTTGCAGCGGAATAGATTTTATTTCTGTCATCCTTGGCGAAAAAAAAAAGAATATCGCCAAATTATCTGGCGAAAATATTTAATTCCTTTCAAAAATCATGGTTATTTTAACAACTTATATTGAAAGAGTAATGAATAATATGAAACAATATTTCGTACAATACATATTACATGTCATACATACGTACAATGAATAATAGTGTTACAAAATTGTAAATAATTGTGTTTATTTTTGTATAAATTCTTTCAAAGAGGCTTAGTAAGTTGATAAAGTGCTAATTTTGTGCATATCTAGTCGTTTTAGCGTTGAAATAGCCTTAATTTCCCTTAAAAACGCGTTAAAAAGCCCCAATAAGACAGGTAATGGATTTGGCGCCAAATTTGGCGACTTTTTCCCACCTTGGCGATTTTTTTGGCGACCTAGGCGAGAAAATCCTTATTAGGGATATATCAAATATGGAAGCTGTAAGTTGATTGGTTGACCACTTTCTAGAGTTTTCTCGAAAAATCTGGGTTCCATGGAACAGTATATAAGAAGCGCTTTCTTGCCAAGTTAGTTTTAGTTCAGTTCAGTCTGTGATCAGAGTCGGTCAGCTTGCATTGAGCCTCTTCGAAAGAGACTTGCTTTAAGTGTTATTGCTATACAGTTTGTACTGTGGATTTGCTATTGACAGCTGTTGTTTAGGCTGTGTTTACTGGTCTGTGTTTACTATTTTTCTGGAACTTTTTGTGAATAAATTACTGAATTTTTGTACGTTTGGCCTTTCATTCTCGGACAACTCACGAACCCCCAAGTACGCAACAATACATATTACATTTCGTACAATGCATACATCTGGCATGTATATTTTCGTGTTACGCTTTTGATCGCCAAATAATAATAATAATAATAATAATAATAATAATAATAATAATAAAAGCCAAGGGCGACAGAGTTTTGAAATTTATAATTAAAATTTTGTCAATTTGACAGCAAAATAATTCAATCTAACACCCGCGATAACTAATACATATCTATACCCAAATATAAGGATTAAAATCGGGAAATAAATTTCCTCGATTTTTAATAATTTCTTATAAAAAATCCAGTGGGCAATTAACATAGGAAATCTTTTTCTTGGCTGCACAGACGGTCAGTGAGTCACACTTCGCTTGCGTATAGAACTCATAGATATAGTATAGCATATATAGAATAGAGTGATCATTGGGGAGAAAAAAGTTATTCCTTTTCATTTGGGAAAAGACGACGTTTTTACCAAAATATGGCCGTCTTTCCCCGAGTGAATACACACGGGAATACATACTAATATTTTAGCAAATAAAATTTATGAATAATTTATTTGCTAAAGGGGAATGGAAGACTCCAGATACAGTTTCAAATTCATATTTCTTTCTTTCTTTCTTTTATTTATTTATTTTTTTTTTTCTTCGGCATCAAAAATCTTTGTACGATAACATGGGGATGAGAGATCTATATATATTACTATATCTATGATAGAACTACATTAGCACTTTATCAATGTGTATAAAATCTTTAAATTGATTATGACGTCAATTTTCGTGAGATGCATAATTTAACTTTTTATAATTTTTTAACGTTCACGTTTGATTAAATGTATTTATTTTTATGTCAAAAGAAAATGAACTCGTATTTTTTTTTTTTTTTTTTTTTTTTTTTTTTTGCAACAATTAAATTAATGGAACTCACAGATATTTTGGAGCAACTTTAATAAAGGTCTATAATTAACAAATAATTGCAATAAAACAATATTGTGACAATAAATTGAGATAAAAACTATCCTATCTCTCAAGTTGGACCAAACTGCACACAGTGTGCAAACTTTCATTAAAATCGGTTCCTTAGTTTAGGAGTTTACCCCGGACAAACATCGTGACACGTAATTTATATATATATATACAGATATATACACCCCGCGACAAAAGGATAGGTACAGAGGGTTTTTTCTTTGATTTTCATAAAATATCATTATCTAAATTGTGCTTATCATTTATTATAACAATATTCCCGGACTAATTTTTGTTTTAAGACTCATATGGAAAAATTTTAAGACTAAAATTTTCTAATTTAAGACTACACACCACGACAAAAAGATAGGAACAAAGGTTTTTTTTTTTTTTTTTTTTTTTTTTTTTTTTAAATTTTTGAATATGATTATTTTGAATATGAATATTTTTAATATGATTCAAATATTTAATATGTTTTTAGTATGAAAATATTTTGCTACGGTAATAAATAATCAGCACAATTTAGATAATATTATTTTATGGAAAAAAAAAAAAAAAAAAAACACCTTTGTTCTTATCTTTTTGTCGCGGAGTGTAGTCTTAATATAGAAAAATTTTAGTCTTAAAACTTTTTTAAATTAGTCTTAAAACAAAAATTAGTCCGGGAATAGTGTTATTTTTTGATAATAATAAATAATAAATAATAAATACAATTTAGATAATGTTATTTTATGAAAAACCAAAGAAAAAACCCTTTGTACGTATCTTTTTGTCGCGGGGTGTATATATATTCCTGTTAAAGACCTTTTCACTTAATTTTACTATCCATGTCCAAGTACAAGGATAGTTCATTTTGATTTTCACAAATTTAATGATTGTTTTATTATTTTAGAGTTGTTTCCGACAGTAAAGCATCCTGGAGCATACATTCACAATAAAAATGATAATAATAATAATAATAATTATTTCAACAATTAAAACAATTGCATCCAGGGTTTTAAATACTAACATCATTACAACTAGTGCAACATTTTTAACATCATGTCTTTTTAATACAGTTCATTTTTTAATTTTTAGTTTTAAAGTTTAATTAAACTATTTAAAAAAGAAATTATGTGAAGAAAAATATATATTTATATACATTCTTAAATTTTTAATCTTACAGCAGTAAAACCGGTAATAATATTTAAACTTAGTTAATTTTTTGTGAATTTTGATTAAAAATAGCCTTATATTAAAAATATTATCATTATTAACCATTCGAATTTTCCAAACCATATACAAAATAAAACGATTTTCAGCAATCCATTTAACTTATGTATCGTATTTTAATAACCATTATGTCCACAATAATATCAATTTACATATTTTATCTTACACAAATTAATATGAAAATGCTATTTCTAAATGGAATAAGAATTCAAGTATTTTCATTGAAATTAAAATTTAACACAATCTAGAAAATTGAAACTTAATTATCATATTTTATTATAGGACTCACAAGAATCTTCTTGAAAATATTATTAAAATTTATTTCAACAGCGATTTTAAATCATTGTCAAGGGAGAAATTGTAATTATGCTTCTGAAAATCTGTAGTATTTATTCAAATGTTGATAGTGAAATAATTTCGATTTGCGGAAAATTAATATGGCGGCATTAACTAAGTATTTTTAATAAAGGTCTACAGTGATAATTTTAGGTTGTATTTAAACAAGATTTTTCAAGTAATGAAGTGAGTGTTTCTTTTCCCCTTCTTTAATTTTATGTTTGAATTATTGTAAATTTTCAGGGGTCGATCTAACTTTAAATATTTAATACTCTTTTTTAAAACTGTACTTTTGTAAAATTTTACTTTTTTCATATTTACTGAAAAAACAATCTATATATAATGTTATTTAACATGCACTAAAGTTTTATACAGCTTATCAGAATAAAGGTTTTATATACAGAATTTGCAGCAATTTTAATTAACTGATGTTGAGATGTCATGTAAAAATCTCTGAAAGTGAGTAATGAGAGCATCACCTGTCTTCTGATACACACTCTTAACTAATTCAGCATTCATTTTTAGATTGGTTGTCTCACATATTATATTTTGTGCAGTTGTATGTACTATGAAATTTAGCTTTCCTCGAAAAACGGAAGTTGAAAATTTTTACGAATCTAATATTTTCGTATATTGAGTATTAGAAAAGTAATAAAATTAGTAATAAATAAAGTCTAAAAATTAAGTAAAAAAGAATGTTCCATTTTTTTTTTTTAATTAATTTTTTCTTTTTAAAATTGTTAGCAATATTTTAGAAACGAAAATTCAATGGATATATGGAGATAGCTATTTTTCTTGGATTTCAACGTTTGTAAGACATAAGAAAAGCCGTTTAAAACTGATATAAAAAGCACGACAGTATTGCGATTCTGAACAACCATTTACAACTTTTTTTTTTTTTTTTTAGGTTAAAAAAAAAACGACAATATTGCGTTTTCGTACAACCCTTTTACAACGTTTTTTTTTACGTTGTAAAATGTATTGAAACAACCGTTGAAAGATGAGGAAATCAACGAGATATATTTTCAGATTATTAACGTTACGGAAAAACTATAATTCAACGGAATGCATTGCCGTTTGTTCAACGTTGAAAATACCATACTGTGCTACCTGGGATGTTCCTGTACCCCCAGAGGTATAATTTTTGATGGAACTTGGAGGACTTTGCGACCACGACGGAATTTAACGTGCACCAGTCGCCATTGGCGTACACGACGGTCTTCGGCCGGCTCGAGCCCGCGGTAGCCTGGTCGGTAAGAGCAGCGAGTTTGTGATAACTATCAAATATTTCGTAAAATTTGTTTAACACAACTAATATTTAAATATGTGTATTTTTTTAATGAATATATGTATTTTTAATGGGATATTGGTGGTTAATCACAAATAGCAGAAACAAAGGGTAGAAATTATTATAAAATTTTAACAAAAATAAACCAAATAATGAAATTTTATTCCACTTATTTACTTATATATTTTTGAAGCATTTACGAAAAACAAAACACTCTTTAACAAAACTAAAAACTCATATAAATATTTTTAATGTTATATATATATATATATATATATATATATATATATATTTAAAATTTTATATTTGGAAACATTTTATTTATTTATTTATTTATTTTATTTTTTACTACTGAACTTTTTTTTTTTGCCCATGTACATGATTTGTATTTACCGCAACAGTGTTCGAAAAGCCATCTGGTTGAATTGTTGATTTGTACACATGATTAGACGTTTTTTCAGAAGTAGCTGTATAATTATTATTGTCTATATTATTTATGGATTGTGTACAGGAACACACAAAATTTTTTCTTAAAGTTGAGGCTTTGCGACAACTTCATTTAAACCTATTTTATCATGTTTACAAAACATTTAATAAAAATAAATTAATATTCATTTTTGGGATGCTTAAATGAATGCTTACAATAGAAAATGTCAACTTACTAAATGAGCAAGAATTCATATTTAAGTATTAATTAATGCACATATTAAGTAGCTAATACTTAATGTACAAGAGTTCACAAAAGTGTTCGGGAAATGCCACATAATTATCAAAATGATGTCAAATTACAAACAATTATTCATGATCTACAATGAGTGTGTTGTGTAATTTTTATTCGTGTATATAAGATTTATCGATCTTTTACATGGACACAGAAAAAGAAATCGAAACATTAGAGCCTACAGAAATGTTTTTATTTAAGTGCATTTTAACGCGATTGTGATGCATTCAACATATTCCTATTAGCATACGGGATTAGGCTTAGACACACACAAAAAGGACACATAGATAGACACATATATAGAAAAAGATATCCACAGGCAGATACAGCAATTTAATATATTTATATAAGTATATATATATATATATATATATATATATATATATATATATATGAACTCAGTATGACACCTATAAAGAAGGACGTAGAGGAACCTGATCAGCTGGTCCACTGTATTTTAGTTCTTGAATGAGTGAGATTCACTCTTAATCATTACATAAATCACTTACTGATTAAATAGAAAAAAAAAATGTTGTCGGACATGTATTATTAAACGATTTTTTTTTTCGATGATCGATATTTTAGGATTGTAAACTCATATTTCAGAGAGTAACGGAAAGGCAACATATTACATCAATTTCAAATATTCACTTATACTTGTTTCAAAATTTGTTAAGTTGTGTCTGAGAAATCGAAATTTTGCCCTTTTCTTTATTATTTTCTTCTTTCCTTTCTTTCTTTCTTTTTTTTTTTTTTTTTTTTTTTTTACCGACTTTGCTTATGCTATAATTTTTGGAGGATGAATTCAATTCATAACCACGTATTATACACAAAAATCTCCTAAAACATGTTTTTGTAAAACATTTCGAGCAATTTCAATGAAAATTAAATCCCTGTCACATTTTGCACAGAAGATAAATGATATTTACAAATGAACGCACATGAGTTTTTAAACAGAAGAAGAAATTAAAGTTCATTTTTCACTTAACCTCTAACTCTCAAGTTTATCAAAATCTTTTGAGCAGTTTTTAACTATATTTTTCTCCAGGCAGAGCACAGGTTATGAGCAAGACTTACCAATAAAAAAACTAAAAAAAAAAAACTCCAGTTGTACTTTTTTTTTTTTTTTTTCAATATTGTTATAGTGATTTCAGTGAATCTTAGAACATGTAATATATATTCCGGATTAATTGGTTTAAAAATATGAAGGATGCCTTAGGGTTCACTCAATAACTTATGAGTTAAACAAGGTTTAAAAAATATATTATTAAAAATAAATTTTGTAATTTTACTGTAATTTTTTTTTAATATTTTACCTTTTTTTATACTGAATTACCCTAATATATGCATATCGATATTTATGGTTTGGGCGTATGAGTTCTTTTGCAAAAGGTTTTTGTTCCTTTAAATTAATTAATTAAGTGATTTCTTTTTTCTCTCTCTGTCTTTTTTTTTTTTTTTTTTAAATAACATATAGCGAATGAAACATACATTTTGTGATTTTACTATTTTACTGTATTTATTTTAAAAATACACATTCACAAAATAGACTTTTGTGCAATGTAATTCTGTTAAAAGTTCGTTTTTTGAAAAATAAATGCAATTAATTCCTGAAAAATAACTTTTGAAAGAAGAAAAATCTCAAAATTAAAGCTACACGCGCAAGCTGAAAATGTTAAGTGAGTGGTAATATATATAATATAAATAATTATAAACCTTCTATGTTGAAATAATTTACTCTTTTATTTAGATTTACATATCTTCTAATTACTGCATTTTCTTGCGCATTCAGTTTGTAAGTTCAGTTCTAATATTGCTTATTAATATTTATATTATTATTTTTTTTTTTTTAACTTTTTATATTTTTATCTTCTTTATATATATATATATATATATATTTATTTCAATCCGAATCGATTTGAGTCAAAGTGCGTTAAAAGGGGAGGACAATAATAAAATTTTAAAATCAGTGACATAAGCAACTTTAAATACTCTTTACCCCGTTTCATATTGGCTCAGGGTCTATACGGATGGCTCTAGAACAAGTGACAATGTCAACGTTGAGTCTGGTGTTCATTGCGAGCTGTTCTCATTCTACTCCCCAGTTGGTACACTTGTACCATCTTTTGACGATGAAATCTCGGTTATCCGTTTGGCCCTTTTACACCTTCAGAGCCGATTGGAGCGATTTTCAAGAGTGGTGATTTTCTCAGATTCGAGAGCAGCTCTCCAGCGCATTGATTCTTCATACCCTTCTCGATCCAAAGATATTGATGACTGTGTTTACCTTTTGAACCCCGTGCGTTTTGGGATTGATTTTTACTTGCAATCTTTTTTTTTTTTTTTTTTTTTTTTTTTTTTTTAATTTATTTTTGTGTATATATTTTTCTTTTTGCGCATTGGATAATAAATACTTAGATTAAAGTTTATATATATATATATATATATATATATATAAAGAAAGAAATCAGGGTTTTATAATTGATCTTCAGATTTTAATATATATATATATATATATATATATATATATGTATATAGATAGGTATTATGTTAGATTTTATGATCTAAAAATAATGTGCAATGCGATATGTATACGTTGATATACAAATATAAAGATATAAAGTATGCAAAGACATTATGGAATTATAATGTGCTCTTATAATATATATATATATTAAATGATCTAAAAATTTAATGTATATATACAAATGTTATTTTCATAAACACATTTTATGATATGTGACTTTGAAAACTTTCTGAAAAATTAAAGCTTCATCTGCAATATATTCCATTGCATTTTCATAGCAGTTAAAAATCTTATAGCAACGATATGATATTATGTCTGTTAGATAAGAAATCATTTGTTGAACTCTTATAAATTAAAGATAAGCTTTTAATTATTGTTTGATAATTTTTCATTCTTTGATAAAGTCTTTTTATTCATGTTTGAGAAACATTACTTTGATAAAGACGTCATTTTTTTATTTTTATTTATTTATTTTTTTTTATCGAGAGAATTTCATTTTATATACTAAAAAGCAGTTATTTACTCTACAGTAACTTGAAAAAAAATACGTTTCTTACAGATCATTTATCATAAAATATCAGAAATCGATACTTTTAGTAAACTGTCTACCAATACTACTTTTACCAATAGGCGTTCTTCTGCTTCCAAAAAAAAAAAAAAAAAAAAAAAAGCGTTAAAAATTTGTCATTAAAAGAATTATGAATTTTCTATCTGAAAATATAGATCATAATTTTTAAAATTAACAAAATAAAAATATTAAAATTGTAACTTTAGATAAATACCAGAAAAATGTTTTTTTTTTTTTTTTTTTTTTTTTTTCTTGATGAATTAGAAATTGATGTTTTCAAAAAGAAAGAAATATATATATATGTATATGTATATTAATAACAGATAGATATATTTTAATACTTAAATATATAAACATTATTGCATTTGTTAGATACATATTATAAAATGGTTTAACATATAACTGAAGAAATTTCTTAATTTTTTTCTTGTAGTGGCTATTGATTTATGTTCTAAGAGTTTCTTAAGATATTTCATTTGAAATGAAAAGGAAAATAAAAAATACAAAGTCAGGATATTTATTTCTATACCTAAAGTATTCATAATTTCTCTACATGAGAAATATATATATATATATATATATATAAATGATGAATTAAAATACTAAAATAATAGTCAGTAGATAACAAATGATTTTCTAAAGAAATTACATTACTTTATATAAATTGTAACGACAGTCTCAAAAATTAGAAATATTTCATTTGTTTTAAGATTTATATGCTTTTTTAATAAACAAAATATAACATCATGATAATTCCTTAAATATAACATTGAACTATTAGTTTCCGTGAAAATGGATTATCCTTCCAGTAATCCCTAATTATATTTTGTAAGGAAAGTTTTATAAAATTTTCATACAAAGGCAACAAAATGTTAAATTTGAAAACAATTTGAATTAAAACTTTTAGATAATTTATATAATATTTAGATATTATAAAATGATTTATAACTAAATTAGTTCTATAACATTCGTCTTACCGATTTAAATATAATTTTTTTGAAGAAACTTTTAATAATATTTTTTATTCGTAAAAATTAAAAATGCTTACAAATTGAATTAATAACTCCCTTTTATCTCAAAAAGTTCTTTACGTATTTTAAAGGTATTTATATCAGAAATTATAATTTTTTGTTCATTACATTGCATGTAACATAGAATTACCACACATAGAAAAAAAAAGAAAAGAAAAGAAAAGAAAAAAAAAAGTGAGAGTGGCTACGAGAAAGTATAAATAAGATGATTTCTCTGAAATAATAATAATAACAACAATAATACTAACAAACGTTTCTATAAATTTTAAATATAGCAATTATATTTTATTGATAATTTTTGCTTTTATTTTATATCTATTTATTTATTATTATTATTTTATTGAATACTTCATGAAATTAATTTCTTTTATTTTTGCTAACGTAATTACCTAAAATAAAAATGTAACGTAACAAATTGAACAATACACTATTATTTTGAAAGGAATAAAATAATTTTATCAGTTTTTTTTTTTTTTTTTTTTTTTTTTTTTTTTTTGTTACAATTTAAAATAAAAAGATAAAATTTATATCATTATGAGAACAAAAAGCATTGTTTATTAATCAATTTATTTTGTTTTAAATTTTAATAATACAAATCCAAATGACAAAAGAAAAAAAAAAAATATATATATATATATATATATATATATATATACATTTCTTTGAATGGTCTTTTCGTATTTTATAAAATTCCCTTTCATTTACTTCAAAGATATCGAAAAGTAACAAAACAGAATATTGTACAATTTGCAATACGACTGTACAATTTGCAATACGACTTTCATTTACATATTTTTCTTTCACATCCGTGCGAAAAAATAAATTAATTGAATAACTATCATCGACAAAATATTTAACAATGTATATATATTTTTTTCTACCGGTTTCTTTTACAAAAAAAAAAAAAAAAAAAAAAAAAAAAATCTTTATGAGAATTATTTTTTTGTAAGCCGCGTTCAGTTCTATCCAATCATTGAATAATTGTGTATATTTAAAAATGTCTACAGACGGAAACCCTGTATATTATTAAAAATATATTCATTTAAAATAAGTACTTAATAAATAGTACGATTTTAATTTAAATTCCGATGCACATCGATTTTACTAATAGTGTACATATTTATAATTTTTTTAAAGTAAAAATAAATTAATTAAGTAAAAAAAAAAAAAAAAAAAAAAAAAAAAAAAAAACTAAGTACTTTTATTTAAGAGAAAAAATGACATATATATAGGATTTAAAATTAAATACTGCGCATTACAGAGTTTTGAAATATGCACATCAAAATACATCGAATATCGGATCTAAATATATAATACTACTAATAATAATAATAAAGTTCATTTTTGTAATTTTATTATGCAGATTTAAAAAACATATCTATTCACAATTTATATCCGCTAAATATTTCTAAGCATTTTTTCTTTTACCTCTAATAAATAAAGCTGTTTGCAAGCGTAAATAAGTTGCAGATAGGGAAAATAAAGCATTATAAGATAAAGTAAATAAAGGAAGGGCTTGTAATGGTATTAGAAATTTTCAACCACAAAGTCATGTTCCTCGCACTGCAATGAATAAGATATTCAAATTCCACAACCGTATGATACAATTAATTGAGAAATGGAAAGCTTATGCAACGAGTTGAACTGAGCATGTGTATTTATTAAATAAATAAATAAGTGAATAATACATTTATGAACGACTAGGAATTTAGTGTAAGATATTCGTCAAAATATTTATTATGTTAGGATTGTGCTATACATTTTAAAATCTTGTATTTTATGTTATGTACACAATTTTTATTAAATATTAGAAAAAAAATGCCAAATATTAAAGTGTTACAGTTTACTTTACAGTTACATTTAAAAAAAGTAAAAGTTGTAAAATAATCCCTAAAATAAATAAATAAATAAATAAACATGTAAATTTTAAAATTTACACATATTTTTTCTAAATCTATTGCGTAATATTTTCCATGTACTTAATTATGTATAAACATATATACCACTTTGTTAAAAAGTGGTTGCAATAAGTAAAATATTTAAAATAAAATTGGTACATAAAATATCATTCAATGTATAAGTCAGTCTCGCTATTTATATATAAATATATTGAGCAGCCAGTTCATTATGATTACCTGACAACTTTACAAAAGAGTTACTTCAGCAAATTGTTGCGGATAGAAGAACAAAGCAGTGTAAAAGGGGAAAGTTGAGTATCTGAGAACAAGTGAATTGCTTTGTACTTCTTATATAGGGGAATAAAACGTGTTTTGACAGGCTTAGAAGATAAAATGGTACTAGAATATCAAACGTGTAAAAAAAGCACAAGAATAATTTCATTTATGTAAATCAGTATTTTATATCAAGATTACACAAATATAGTTTTAACAAAATTAAATTTAATTATTAGTTAAAACATGACGTTATTATTATTATTATTATTATTATTATTATTATTTTAGTAACTGATATTAGAATTTCGATTATTACCATTAAACCAGTGAGACACTAGAATTTTTACTACTGATAATCATTCAAGATTTTGTGCAATTTCACAATTAAGAATTAACTTACACTTAAACATGTTAATCTGAGTGGGAATTGTTTGAAACTTATTTAAAATCTTAAGAATGATGATATAGTATATATATATATATATATATATATATATATTAATAATATTGGTATTTTATAGATTGTTGCAATCCAAAATGTTTATTCTACAGCTAAAGGAAGAAAATATTAAAAGTAATGTCATTAAACTTGTTCAAGAAAGATAAGAAAATGCAAAGCAAAAGCTTACATTGTGATTCTATGGGAAGGAGATAATAACGTCATTAGACCGTGGTTCTATCTTGATTGCTAAACTGAAGAATTTCACTTAATGCATTTATTTTTTGTAGTATTGTGTATTACGGAAAATCAGTTGTGGCTTATGATTAAGCTTCGCAAAAACATCCGCGCTTGTCCCACTCGGGATATATCGTAAAATATTTATTTATTATAGGAACGTGACCCTTGAACTTTCGGACATGTTTACAATGAAGGAATTTGACAAAAGAGACCCAAGTTCCCCATGCCATTTTTCGCCGTAGGAGTTTTGTCAGAAGTGAAAACGTCTCTTCCAGGTTCGTGGCATCTAAAATCACACATCAAAGAGACTTGAGTAGAACCCGCCCTTACCGCGTTCAAGTGGCAGTGGTCTAAAAGCTACTTAACTCTCCTGATACAGAAAATTTATGTCTACATTTTCTTTTCAATAGAATAAAGACTGCTGCCAGAATCTTTCTGTAATATTTTAGGAAATATATATATATATATATATATATATATATATATATATATATATATGTGTGTGTGTGTGTGTGTGTGTGTGTGTGTGTGTGTGTTTTCTACAATGCGCGTGGAACGTTTTATTAACAGTGTGCTGTAGATTTTTTTTTTTTTTTTTTTTTTTTTTTTTTTTTATACTGAGGATATTTCACAAATGCAGGCACACAGAATCATAAATAATAAGAATTAAAAAACAAGTCTCATTATACATTTTAAATTGCAAATCAGGTCAAAATTCGATATATTTTGATTAAATACAATAATTTTATTACTTTCGGTATCCAGGTAATAAATATGTAAGAATATTTTTTTTTGAATAAATTAAATATTATGGGTAAATTAAAATGAAAGCATATATATTTTGACGTAAAATTAAATAATTTATTTTTTTAGGAAATATCGTTCATAATTTTTTTTAATTTTCATTTTGTAAAATTACAATTTATTAACATGATAAATGATTTTACTATAAAATTTACTTTTAATTTTATCCAAAAGTAAATATCTTATAAAAAACAATACTATTGTAAAAGTCACCCCGCCCAGCAAAAACTCTTACCTTTCTTAAGCATCCCCCCCCCCCAAAAAAAAAAAAAAAAAGAGAGAGATTGTAATCAAATTTCGCCGCCGCTATGGAATCCCTGGAACTCAATGCCTAGCTTAATGAAGGTATGCCAATAACACTGCATGCATCTGTCTAATAAATCCTAATCTCTTTCAACATTCTTTATTATCTGCGTTAGTCTTTTGGCTGCATTATAAAGTTATAATTTAAATTGTTTTTTCGTCTGGGTGCGTAATAATATTTTAATCTTTACTAACTAAATTTTTTATTAATTAAAATTTCTACATAGGGGACGCACCCCGCCGTAAAATTATTTTAAATTATAATTTTATAATGCAGCCAAAACCTAACACAAATAACAAAGAATATTGAAAGAGATTAGGATTTATTAGAAAGATGCATACAGTGTTATTGGCAAATCTTCATTAAGCTAGGCATTGAGTTTCCGGGATTCAATAGCGGCGATAAATTTGATATCAATCCTTTTTTTGACTGTTTAAGAAAATTAAGAGTTTTTTCTGGTCTGGGTGACTTTTACAATAATATTGTTTTTTCTGAGATATCACCTTTTTGCAGGTTATATATGTACTTTTATAAAAAATAATACGTATGCGTAAGAAAGGTAAGAGTTTTGCTGGGCGGGATGACTTTTACAATAGTATTGTTTTTATGAGCTATAACTTCTTTTTGCAGGTTATGTATGTGCTTTTATAAATATAATAAGTATGCATAACGAATATATTTATGTAATAGATAAGTAAAAATCGTGTGTGTTATGCATAGATGTAAATATAGTGTTACGAATTTCTAAATATTACTAGTTATTTTTTATATGATTTCTTTCAAAGAGGCTTAGTCAGATTATAAAATGTCAATTTTCCGCATTTCTAGCTTGTTTCCGCGATAAAAAAGCTCCTTCTCTGTTAAAAACGCGCTTTATCATTGCACGTATTCGACTTGGAGACGAATTTGGCGCCTTTATCGCTCTTTGACAACTATTTTGACGACCTTGGTGAAAAAATCTTTATTATCGATATATCCATTGCCCATGCTATAACTCGATTATTACGGAATTTACTGTATAATTCTGGATTAATGGCAGGCTATAAAAGGGGTTCCGTTCCGACCGCTGAAGTGAGTTTCAATAAGACTTTACGGAACAGAAATTTCTGCTTGACTAAGTCTCTACCATTGAATTGCAGCCTATTTCTGAATGTTATGACTATGATATCGTTTGTGCTGTGATTTTTATGTTGTGAGATGTTAATTAAGCTCCATTTTCTGGTGAAACTTAAGTTGATACTGGATTTAACAGACCTGTAATCTTCCGAAATATTCTGTAAATAAACTTTTAAATCTCTGCAAGGTTCATCTTTCATTCACAGAAATTTCACGATCCCCGAGTTCGCAACAACATGTTTGTTCAATGCGTATACATTATGTGAATGTGTAATTCTTAGGGAACCCATGCTTATGAATATGTATTTATATGATGCGTGTGTTTCATATTGACATTCGAATGAATTTGCATTGTATTTATTCCATTAAACTCTACTTAAAACCACTTATGTCATTTTCATTTCTAGTAATTTCATAATTAAAAATCTGAATTGACTTCTGAACATTTAGTAATTAATGATGTTTAACAAGGTTGAATCGGAAGAATAATTTATTAAGTAACTGAATTTGAGAACTTTTTCAGAAAAAAAAAACTGTCATGCCATTTAGCACATTTGACGATTGGTGCTCAAAACGTGCTCACAATTCATTGGTAATTCAGACTAAGGAATAAAATATTTCAGATAATTATCGCTAGTGTAATTCATAAACGATTGTAAAATTTCTGTCTTTAATACAGCCAAGGTCGTAGCCAGATAAAAAATTCAGAGTAGGTTCAATATTTAGTACGTAATATTAAGTGTTTAATATGAAATATAATAAAAAATGTTTTGGACAAATCTACAAAATTTTTCTGAGTTTTTAAAATCCCCAAATACCCATCCGTTAGCTACTGCTTTGAATATAGCTAAATGTTTCTAATTTAATTTGGCAGTTTATTACATGGACCATGAAAGAGTGTTAACGCTTTCGCGACTGCATGTTTTTGTCTTTTTCACAGCAAGGTCCACCTATGGGCGTTATTCTCCTCAGTTACAATATTTCAGAACAAAATTTTCCGTTTCACATTTATATTACAAATGGGTATACATTATAGTTACACTCTAATTAATCAAAGCATTTATATCCAAAGTGTACTGAATATACTAATATGAATATTGGGTATACTTTAATGAAATAAATAACATACAGATTGCAAAAGAGACACCCCCTGATTGAGTTAGAGATTTTCAAATTATGTGAATCTACGTCAGCGGTCACGAAAGTGCTAAGTGAAAATCGTCTAATATAAAAGTACACAAAAGAAAAACGCAAATTTTGAGCATCTTTACCGAAGTTCGTGTGTGAATACAATGGAATGCAAATGATTCGAAGTTATTGCATGTCCCTATAAAAGCTCTAGGAATGGTAAGCATGCAGTCTTCAGAAAAGGGCAAACAAAAAAATTAGTTCAAAATCAGTTTTATTCTCTTTTAAGTAATTAAAAGCACTTTAGTTTTTAGCTCCTATAGTATATGATACGTGAAAAGTCATTCAAGAGTCCCTGTAAAAGTGGCTATTACACACATAATTTTTCCTAATGCTCATACTTTAGCCAATTATTGAAACGTTTTGTAGCACCTTTTATGTTTTAAACACCTTAGCATTAAAAACGAATTTCAAATGGTATGCATTTATAATAATACAAAGGAATTATAATTTGTATCACTTCCTATAGTACCATAAGTTACAAATTTATAAAATTGTATAAATAATTCTTGCAACGATTACTTTAAACATGTCTAACAAAATGAAACTCAATAGAAAATTCAGTATTTGTACGCTATCGCATCTACTCACGTACATACATATCCGCATTAATCCAGCAATCAGTAATCTCCAAAAGTTTCGCATGATAATGACCTGATATATATATATATATATTAAATCTGAGTTTAACTGAATCATTTAAAAGCTATTGCTTTCACTCACTCATTTACATATACACATTAATCATATATTCATTGCACTACATGTATTTCCTCTTGTTCTGACCTAAAATATAAATCCTAAATTTGAATTTAATGAAATGCAGCGTTTAGATGCATTCAGCTATTATACTAATATACTCATTCAGCTATTTCATGCAATGACAGTCTATGATATACATAACATATTCGAATGCAATATAATTTAGAATTTGGTGTTTAGACGGTATCGTGTACACTCACATGCTTAGAGACACATATAAATGCATGCATCAACGTAAAAGAAAGAAAAAAAAAACTGAATTCCAAAGATTCCCTAAATTTATTAAATGATCTTCAAGTGATTTGAGACCATAAATCGTTATGTATAAAAATTCTATTTTGTATCCGTGTAAAAAAAAAAAAAAAAAAAAAAAAAAAATAGGTTCTACATCATTAAAAATCATCAGTTGTGGGTCACTTCTAGCATACATATCAAATGCAGCATTCAGAAGATATTGTATTCACCTATACACATAGATGCATACCTCCATTATTTAAAAAAAAATGAAAAATGAATTCAGAAGGCTTCAAAACTTATAGAAACACAAAAATCTCCAAATTTGATTTTTTCTATGATAATATTTCTCTTATACAGTATATGATCGGAATTTAATTATAAATTTTATTCCATGATCCGTAATTAAAAAAAAAAAAAAAAAAAAAAAAAAAAAAAAAAAAAAACCGCTCTTTTATTTCACCCGCCACATAATTTTTTTTATTATAACTCGGGCTCCTTATTTCGGATCGACATGAAAATTTGTATGTTTTCTCTTAAGGGTATGCTCAAGCTCTGTGCACAAAATCATAGGTATTGGGGATCAGGGAGCTGATATACAGGTAGTCGAAAAGTCCGAGATGCTATATCGACATAATATACTACTGTTAGCGTTTCACCATTGACTTTTCTACTTTGTAAAATTCATTAGTTTTTCTTACTGTTTGATTTAGCTTGGCGGGGCGAACGCTACCGCGTTCCTTGATATCATACTCTATTAAATAAATTTAAACAATTACTTTGTGGGATACTTTCAACTAAAATTGTTATAGCCTTGTTTAGTAACAATTAATTAATTTATATATATATATATATATATATATATACATCTAAGAGATTTCCTTGGACTCTGTTCGTCTGTGTGTAGACACAAGTTGCCACCAAATTTTCATACTTTAGTTAATTTTAAAAAGTCTGTCGGATTCAGAGGAATTGCCCCTTTTATTTGGTACATTATTTGTAGAGATTTTGATTAGATTTTTTTTTATTAATTAAAATATGAAAATAATAACCTAGTAATAGTTTAAAAATTACATTTAAATTTTTAATTCTTACCAAAGGTAATATATATATATATATATATATATATATATATATATATATAATATTAAATTTTCTCATGCATATGAAAAATGAAAATATGAAAATGGAGTGGAAGTAATAATAATAAATAATAATAATAATAATAATAATAATAAATAATAATAACAATAATGTACCTCAATTTTATTTTTTCCCCTTTTGTTTACATGATATGTTTTTGGCACGGATGAATCGCACTTGGCATGAAAGCTAATTCAGCATTATTTTAATATGCTTTACTTGTTGATAATCGTAGGTAATTTTTAAAATTTTGATCCTCAAATAGATCAGAAATTTTTCGACAGGGACTCCACTTTCACAAAAGCCATTTTAAGACAAGTATCGAATAAAAATATTCTGTTGCACCACTATAAGAAAAAAATTCGTCTGCATTCATTATGAAAATTAAATTTAGTAAAGAGAAATTTTAATAACATATTTGTACTAGGAAAATATACAAGAAAGTTTTGTTATAGATTTAGCATTCTAGATAATATTTAGTTGTTAAATATCTTTAAAATGTAACTATTTTATTCATTACTCGCATACATTACACACATATACACACTATTTAATGAATAGTGCGATTGCTTAGTTTTGTAACTCAATTGCTTTTTGTTTTAAGATCGTTATTTAAAAACACTTACATCAATGAACTATGGATATTTTTTTGAGTACAAATTATACTTTAAAGACATAAATTATAACGAACGCAATTAACTAATTATTTTACAAATCTTTCTCCGAATTCCCCATTATATTTTTAAAATTTATTTATTATTTTAAACAAGATATTAAAAATTAAAATAATAATTGTTATTTTTTTCTTTTGAAAATGCGCCAAGACTCTTAGCATACTTTTTTAAGCTAGAATATTTATTTTATAATTGGCTTTAAGAAAATGGTTCGAATAACTTTTTATACTAATTGCAATAGAAACAATATGTTTTCTAGTTAAAAGCAATTAAAATGAACTACTTACACATTATCTTATATTTTTGAAATCTTCATAGAAATATTGAATTGGTAATATTTAAAGCTAAATTATTAACGACATTTATCTGTACTATCTCACAGTGATTAATATATATATCATAAAATTACATTTAAATTTAAACCCCAAAGAATTATTATTAAGTTTTTGAAAGCGGTAATTTCTTTAATTCATTTATAAAAAAAATAAAGCGGAAAAAGTATAATTGAATAATATATATAATGCATTTTTAAACTCATTTTATATAAAATAATAAGAAAAAATAATAAGTACAAAGAAAATAATCTACGAATGCATAAATATCTTTTAAGATCAACATATCTTAAATTAATTAAATTTATCACTGTCAAACTAAAAAAAGTTGTAATATATTACATTCCAATGACACATTTTTTACTGGATTAAAAGAATTTATATATGGTAGAATATCACTAGAAAAAGTATTTATTAAAATTTCCGTTACGTAAGTATTTTAAGTAATATTACTAAATGGGAAAAATCCTGAATTTTTTAGTGACGTTACACTTCAATAAAATAACGATAAAAATAATATTGGAAAACGGTAAGTGAAATAAGAGATGAAACGTGATATTGTGAAAGAGAACTTTTTTAAATAAAAGATAAATGGTATTTTTAAAAGTGCTTGCCAAACAGAAATATTTGAAAAAATATTGAAAATATGACTCAGCTAAATATTAATGAATATTAAAAGAACGATAAGTTATTATTTTCCCGTTTCAATGAAACTGTGGATATTTGATTAGTATCTTTAAGCTTATTATTTATATATATATATATATATATATATATATATATATATATATATATATATATATATATATATATATAAATTATTTTAGAAATTAGAACATTTATTCTATTTAATATAAATAATGATTGTTTTTATGATAGAATACACACACACACACACACATATATATATATATATATATATATATATATACACACACATCATATATATATGTATATATATATTGCATGATTAAACATGATATTTATCTTACTAATTGAAGAAATTTTCATCTCATTATTATTATTGAAGATAACAAATAGTTTAAGGTATCTGTCTGTGTTAAAATTGTCATTTTTGAAGAAAAATACGAATTTTTGTTTAACGTTCTGTTTTATAGAGGAAGAGGAATCTTTTAGGTTTCCAAAACACCTTTACTTTTGTTTGTTCGGCAATTAGAACCGAAGTTAGAGCCAATTAAGTTACTTAAATCAAAATTACTTAATTATGCCTTACAAAAGTATTTAATTAAATACTGATTATTAATCAAAATTACTTATTTATACATTTTTTGTTAAAGCCATTGAAAATTACTTAATTATGAATTAGTGAAGGAGTGACATATGTGGAGAATTTTAAATGTAGAAAATGAATAGAATATAGTTTTTGTTTAAAGCAAAATCTTTAAATGCATTTTCTGAAAAACTATATTTTTAATGATTAGTGCATACAATAAATATGATTACTTCAAAAGTTTTGAAGGAAATTTGATAAATTTTTTCTACAGTATTTCAGGCATTTCTTTTTATGCTTTGAAGTAAAAGTTAAACCTTGTGCATGAATTTGATGATTATGCAGGATTATATGTAAAATATAGAATTTTTTATAAAGGAAAATTCTATAGTTTTCTGTGTGATTTGATATATTTCAGTGAATTTAAGGAATATCACAAACATTTTGTTTATTGCACAGTTAAGGGTCATAGTAATAGCAGTAAAAAGCAATTAAAAATATTTTGAGTTAAATTGAAATTAGAGCATCCGGCGTAAATGTAAAATTTTGCTTAATTTCTATACAAATTAACCTTTTTTTTATGGAATATTTGTGAAAATTATATATATATATATATATATATATATATATATATATATATATATATATATATATATATATTAATTTTAGGTCGCATTTTAACAAAAAATGTTTATATTTAAACCATATTATATGTTTTTGCAAAAAAAGTGTTCAGAACGTAGACATATACCTTAAGTGATTCAAATGATAAATTAAAATAGAAATATTAGTAATAATAATAGTGGTAGTGGTAGTATTAATAGCATTAAAGCAAAATTCAACAATCCGCGACTTATAATAAAAATATTACAAACAATTTAATCTTTTTAAAATGTATACTAAAACAAATTAAGAAATGAAGAAATGAAGAATAAATAAATAAATTTAATTAAATAAAATATTTTCCGTAATCAAAGTGTTAAGAAATAATACATATCTTAGATAAACATTCAAATATACTTGCAAAGTAATTTGAAATTGGTTGTCAACTACAATATGGTGCATGAAAATAATACCACAAACAAAAAAATTCAAATTTTTGTGTATTTTTTTTTCCCTAGTCCACACTTCATGCTAATAAAACTTTCATCTGGTTATATTCTGGAATGATTGATTATAAAGAAAAAAATCCAAAGTAGTACATAAATTTATATATATTAAATCTATTTTACGAAATTCTCTTTCGTAAGTTGAAGCATGTCTTAAAGGAAAAATATATATAAATATGCAATAGATCATTGTTTAAATCATTGTTATTATTATTGTTGTTCTCATTTATTGAGAGAGACGTCAATAGGATATCAGTATTTAAATTATTTAAAAATTGTATAAATAAATAAATAAATAAATATATATATATATATATATATATATATATATATATATATTATAATAATAATAATAATATGCACATATGTATATGTGAGTGCACGTTCGTATGTTTATATGTGTAACCGTAATACATTTAAAGGAAAAAAAAAAAAAAAAAAAAAAAAAAAAACAGCATTTTTTTCCTTTTTCTCCCTTAAATATTATAAAACAATTATATTAAACAAAAAAAAATCGATTGATATTTTTGTCATTCTTTGGCAATTTAGAAATACATAAGAGTAATACGAAATGTTCTCATTCTAAACAAAATTTACAAAAAAAAAAAAAAAAAAAAAAAAAAAGAACTAAACCAAACAATAATCAAAATTATACATCTAGAGATATTTATTTATTTAAATCTTACACTATATTGTCAAAGAAAGAGATATTTTTTTTTTTTTTTTACATTTCAAAAATTATTCAACCGTAAATGTATTCGATTTCGTGTTTTAAATGAAGCAAAACTTTGTGCTATTTGACTGTATTGATAAGCTTTTATTCATATTTATTATTTATTTTTATTATAGATATATTTCTGAAATGGTTTTTAAAACCTATTGTTATAATGCAAATGTTAAAATATCTATTCAAGTATCAATAATGTAAAAATACATTTGTTTTATTTACCAATATTTAGAAAATAAAAAAATAAATAAAATAAACGGGTGGCATTTTAGCATAAATCTGTATTTTTATTTTTATTTTTTATGTTACGTTATTTTGTATTTTTCATTGTTTGGTTTTCAATGATGCGTATATAATATTATTTTTCCTATTATTTATAAATAAAAAAAATATTTTTTTTGAAACAATCGTAACAATAACAATTCTATGCACTGTTATTTTAAAATATTGAAAGGTTTGTTATATGGATTTTTCTTTATTGAACAATATAAATATGATATTCAAAATAATGTTTTTTAAGTTAAATTGGTTAATATTAAAGAATAATCAAACAGGAAAATAGCAATTTAAAAATCATGGGAGGGGTCAAAATCTTTTATTTAAACTATTATTCGAAACACTTCTCAAGTTAACCAATTCATAAATAAATGTTAATTGATATTGACGAACTATTTGTATTAATAGCAAAACATTACTAATAAGACTTTATATAATACTAATAAGACTTTATAAGATTTATAAGACTTTAGTTTTAATTTTTAATGGGCGACACCTTCATTTGACATTAAGAAAATTCTATAACAACCAATAGAGGAAGGAATCTTGAACCCCGAACCACCTCCCTTTCAAAGGGACCCATAACAAAATTATATAATATGAAAATTCAGAAGTTCAAAAATGTAACTATTTATTTTGAATATCAACCAATGCGAAGTCTTTGAAAATGGATTATTTTTTAATTGTGAGATACAAATAAGAGATATTGCGTTTTTTTTCTCTAAAACGATATTTTAATGTTAAATAAAAATATGTATATTTTATGCAATGTATTTAACTAGATATATCTGCACTTGGTGATTTAAAACGGATCTTGTAGCCATTTCTTCTCACAACAAGAGTCATAGAAATATATTCCGTGCTCAAAAACGGGATCAAAAGAATCGTATAATTTTTATTCAACCTTTATAGGCATAGCGTTTACATACATTATGAAATACTCAATTTAATTATTGCATAATTTAATATATAAGTGAAATTTATTATTACTTACAAGGAAACATTCAAAAGGTGTCATCCTCAAAAAATATTGAAAAATAAATATGTGATTCTACTCTTCATAAAACACCAGAAAATGAAAAAATTATCGGCTGAAATTAATTACAGAGACCACAAAAAATTATCAAAATTAAGAGTATTTGGCGATTTAGCGCTATTAGACGATACATTTGATAGCACCGAGATTGCCGTGTACGAATAGAACCGTGTTTTGCTTTTCCGCCAAGTGCTCAAAATCAATCGCCTAGCACTGTGAAATCGCCAAGTATGCTTAATTTTGATAATTTTTTGTGGTCGCTGTAAATAATTTCAGCCGATATTTTTTTCATTTTTTGGTGTTTTATGAAGAGTAGAATCACATACATTTTTTTTCAATACTTTTTGAAGATGACACCTTTTGAATGTTTCCTTATTAGTAATAAAAAATACACATTTCTAAAAGAATATATATATATATATATATATATATATATATATATATATATATATATATATATATATATATATATATATATATATATATATATATGTATATATATATATCTATATCTATATCTATATATATATATCTATATATATATATATTTCTAAGAGAAGTAATCGCAAAGTTATGGTAATCTGAATATTTTTTCAGTCATCGTCAAGTTTAAAGCCATGTATAAAATGTGTGAGGATTTACTTACATTAAAAATTGTATTTTTTCCTTACATCTTTGTCGTCTTCCTGCAGCTTCAGTTGACAATGTTACAATTTTTTATTGAGATATATGTTTTTAGGAGGCATGTTTGATAGAATAATGTATGAGTTATTTTAATTTCCATAAATAAGTATACCAATTAGTGTGTAAATTTTAATTCACGTAATTTTTCAGCATTTTTTTTTTTTTTTTTTTTTTTAATACTTACAAATATTTATGTCACCCGTTGTTTGTCGAAAAAAATATTACAAAATATTTCAGTTTTTTAAAGTAGTACAAGATAAGCTATGCGTTTATACAAAAATTATTTGTTTATGAATTGACATTTTCATGGTAGTTTTAAACAACTATAAAACAACATTATAAACGATAGAATATTTAAATCTGTGTGGGGCTGTTGATCTACCATTATTTTTTTCACATTAGACGAAGACCTAACCTTTGATCTACTACAAAAACCTAATCCAAAATTAGAACCCGGATACCAGATTGACTTCAATACAAATTTCATCCTTCACTGTATTTCACACTTCATACAATGTACACTGATGGAAAAAAAAAACCAGCATCAAGAAAAAATTATTGTACAGTAAAGAAATTTCAGCAATGCATTTGTCTAGGTAACATATTTAATTGATTAAAGTTTCAAGATCACAGGTAGAGCCATTGGCGAGAAGAGCCATTTTAAATGTGAAATGTTGGTACATTAGTAACCGGTGTAACCGCCAGAATTTTGAATGCAAGCATGCAAACGTGCATGCATTGTGTCGTACAGGTGTCGGATATCAGTTTGTGGGATGGAGTTCCATGCCTGTTGCACTTGGGCGGTCAATGCAGGGGCGGTTAATGCTGGTTGTGGATGACGCTGGAGTTGTCGTCCAAAGATGTCCTATACGTGCTCGATTGGAGAAAGATCTGGTGATCTAGCAGGCCAAGGCAACATGTCGACACTCTGTAGAGCATGTTGGGTTACAACAGCGGTATGAGGGCGAGCGTTATCCTGTTGGAAAACACCCCCTTGAATGTTGTTCATGAATGGCAGCACAACAGGTTGTATCACTAGACTGACGTACAAATTTGCAGTCAGGGTGCGTGGGATAACCACCAGAGTGCTCCTACTGTCATACGAAATTGCTCCCCAAACCATAACTCCAGGAGTAGGCCCTGTGTGTCTAGGCCGCAGACAGGTCGCTAGCAGGCGTTCACCTGGCCTCCTTAAACAACACACGGCTATCACTGCGACCAAGGCAGAACCGGCTTTCATCAGAAAACACAACAGATCTCCACTCCGTCCTCCAATGAGCTCTAGCTTGACACCACTCACGTCGCAAACGGCAGTGGTTTGGAGTCAGTGGAATGCACGCTACAGGGCGTCTGGCTCGCAGCTGTCCTTGAAGTAACCGATTTGTAACAGTTCGTTGTGTCACTGTGGTGCCAACTGCAGCTCGAATTTCAGCTGCAGACGCAGTACGATTAGCCACAGCCATACGCCGAATACGGCGGTCTTTCCTCTCAGTAGTGCCACGTGGCCGCCCGGAACCCGGTCTTCTTGAGGCAGTACCTTCCCTTGACCACTGCTCCCAACACTCATGCACAGTGGATACATTCCTGCCAAGTCTTTCTGCAATATCGCGGAAAGAAAACCCACCTTCTCGTAGCCCTACTACACGACCTCGTTCAAACTCAGTGAGCTGTTGATAATGGCTTCTTCGTCTTCTTAGAGACATCCTTGACTTTCATTAACGCACTACGTCAAATCTCAACTGTAAATAACGATCACGAACCTTACAGCGTTTATTTAAAGCAAACCTCATTTGCATGTTCATAGTGTCGCTACTAGCGCCACACTTATGCGCGTAGCTCGAAATTTGAGTCGACGTCATCTTTCAGATGTATAAATACGCCTACCAAATTTCGTTTATCTAGCACAGCTCCTTCCTGGTGTTGGAATTTTTTTTTTTTTTCCATCAGTGTATTTTACACCATTATGATCTTCTTTCTATGCATTTTCTATTTATACTATTATTTTTTTTTAAATATAAATTATTCTAAAATTGAGTTAATTTATGAATATATATATATATATATATATTTACAGCAAATTTACTATAGATGTACTGCATTTGATTTAGGAACAAAAATTTCATTGGTGTTATATTTTGTAAGATTCTGTATTCAGTGCTAGTTATGCTGTGCTAGGTTCTGTAGGCAATATATATATATATATATATATATATATATATATATATATATATATATATATATACATCGCGTTAATACACATATTACATTGAAATACATTATTATAGTCTTTTTCCTCAAGAGAGGCGGTTCACGGTCATCCGCTTTTTCCCTTTTTACCTTCTAGGTTGCTTGGTTACAAGAGATACAAAACTTTCCTCTCTTTTTCTGCACTTCACTTCCACCTGCTTATGAAAAACTCTACCCCAAATATTTCCTCCCTAAGTGCAGTGTGATTAAAAAAAGGGAGAAACTGGACAATCTTTGATTCTCCTCTCTGATAGTATGAGAGATTTATGAACTTGACCCGACTATTCTAAGGAAACAGTGTATAGGTATACAGAGAGAAAAAAAAATCACTTCATTAAAATCATCTAATTCGTAAAAATAATTTCAATATTTCACTTATTTCCTGAAAATTCCGTTGTAGTTCCATCTATTAAAGTCCTATTTATTATGTTTAATGTATATTAATAATAATAATTAAATGCAACGATCTTTCCTTAATTATTGGTTTGTCCGGAAAACAAGTTCGTTTTTTCCTTTGAAAAAGGGCGATTTTCTTATATTGTATAAATATTTTATTGAATTATATATTCTCCACTTTGATCGGTTTCTTAGCCATCGGACGAGTTGTTTTTTGGCTGTATTCATAATTTAATACTTTATTTTGTCTTCATTAGCACAAACTGGTTTCCAATAACGTAATGCATCTTCAACGTCAAAATTGCCTGAACAAAATTTGGTAAACCACTTTTGACTCTGGCGTTCTTTAATACATTTTCTGTATATACATCGTATACTTTTTTCTTTGTTTGTGCAGAATTTTCGCCTTTTTGATAGCAAAACAAAATATTCCGAAAATGTGGCTTTCGATTTTCTTTATTTGATAAGGCACCAATCAAAACCCATTGAGCAGAATAAAACTAATATTTTCACAAGCAATCCTTGCATATCAGCTGTCACAATATATAAGGGTAATGCAGCTTAATTGTGAAGATGGTGGTAAAAAAATACAATTAATTCCTCTGCTGAGAAAAACGAAATTACTTTCCGGACAACCGAATTTTTGTTTCTTTGTATTTTAATTGAAAGAGGAGATCTAATTAAAAAAAAAAAAAAAAAAAAGATAAGTATAGAGCTAAATCTGTAATTTAAAAACATAGTCAATTCAATAAATGTAATATATTTTATTTTCTTAACATTTAATATTATGTAAAAATCCCAAAACATCTGGCTTACAAAAAAAAAATCCTAACATAGGATGTATTAAAAAGATTTAAGTAATGTTCATTAAATAAATGTTTTAAAGTTACTCTCGATAGTATACGTTTTTAAAAGATTTGTAAAACTATAAATTTTTATTTTTATTTAATTTCAACCTTTATTCTCATAAGTTACAATCTCCGATATCATTGGTTTAAATTATCACAAACGCAGTTTACCTTATG
>OZ005656.1:139322721-139572721 GCA_963930645.1 Salticus scenicus | reverse complement strand
GTCAAACAATCGCACTTTCACTGAGTTTAGATTATAAATTGAATTTATTTATTTCAATTAACTGATTTGTCTTTTGCGTGGCGGTATCCAAAAGTGTAAGTAAAATTTATGTAAATGTTACTTTGTATCACGGTACCAAACTAAGTAAATATTCGTGAAAGAGATTCTTTGGTGCAAAGAACACATTTTTAGAAATTTTACGTCGAGGTTTGGATAGCATGACCGAAAAGACAATTTATTGAAATAAATAATTATAATTCATAATGTAAACTTAGTGAAGGTGAAATTATTTGACAGTACATTTGAAAATTAAAAGCATCGTTTCAATGTGTAAATATACTTTATTATATAAAACAAAAGTAATTGTAATGGAATCTAAAAACAAATATTTTAAGGTAATACCCAGACGTCACTGGAATTATGGTATCATTCCATTTAAAACCTTTATTTTGAAATTGAGATGCAAATAAAAAAGCCTCAGTGAGTTAATTTACATATCTGTTTATGTTGAAGTTGAAAACATGTTTGTTTTTTACACTGTAAATATAAATAGAAGAAAAAGAAAATAACCAAATAAGAAACTGTATATATTTTTTAATTAATAGCAAAGCTTAACTCAAAATTTTATATAATTATTTTTAAGACCCATATTTAAATTTCTTTAGGCCATAAAGTATCTACGTCACAAACTTTAAACCCATTGACATTTTTTTTTTTTTTTTTTTTTTTTTTTTTTTTGTACTGATTTCTAAAAAAAGAAAATAATAATAATTAGTTAGTATTGATTTAAATTGGTGCTGATCACTTTTCAGGACATAATGATGGATACCTGGTGAGTTGTCATTCGTTTTTTTATTTTATTTTATTTTATTTTATTATTCGTTTTATTTATTTTTTATTTATTTTTTATTTTTTTCCGTTGTCCAATGTGACACTGAAACACAAAATTTCACATATATGTTCACAATGAAAATTATTTTTAAAATCATTTTTGTTTTATACAAACATGTTATTGATAAAAATAATGCTATGTTGTATTTTGTAACTGATAGTCTTTTGTTCTTCATTTGCTTTTCTATTGTTTTATTGCTAGTATTTCGTTACACATAAGTAAAAGAAAAAAAATATACATGATCAAACATTCCCTTATTCCCTACAATTATGTTAAAATCGTGTAATTTTTCTCACTGGATGCCATTATAAACTCATTCAGAAGATTAATTTTAAAATAAAGATGCTCAATTTTTTTTTTTTTCTAACACTTTAAAAAATATTGAGAAAACAGTTTTCTTTTAGTCTGTTTTACATGAAAGACATACAGCTCCCATTCGAATGAAAGGTAAAATTATGATAAGTTTTCTTGTAAAATGTCGATTATACTCTATATGAAAGAAACATTTCTCTCATAATTTAAACATATACTGAATGACTTAGAAATTATTCTACATATGTTTATAGCAGTTAGAAATTTATATTAAAGTAAAATGTATACGATAAGAATGCACTGTTAAAATTCTTTTGTTAGTTTGAAACAATTCTTGGTACTGGAGTAATCGCAACTACCCTATGGTTTAAGCGAAATCCGACAGAGATGAGGATCAAACTAAAGACCATCTTGTTTCAAGCCAAACACACTGCCACTGTGCCATGCTTTCTCACCTGCTAATTCTGTTTCGTTGAATTTGATAAAACGGACTAAATTTTCTAGTGTCTTATCTTGGTCTATGGGCTAGTTCTTGCGAGTGTATGGTAGCTCCTAGTTTTGGTGCGACTTAAATTCAATCGCAATAAATAGAAAACTTAAAAGTGAGGTTGAACCATTTTATGGTATTGCTTATAACTTTATTCCATATAATGGTTCAAGTTTCAAATGGAATTTTTAATAGTGCACATAATTAAAATTATAACGCTATTTTGAATAAAATAGCAGTAAAATAATAATCGCAGTAAATAAATGTTTTTAGCAGTGGCGTACCGTGACATTTGAATCTGGGCATGCTCTGAAGCGAACTATGGAAAGAACACTACTGATCAAGACGATATCATTTCATCAAATTTAAGCTTGCATTTTTCCAGTTTCTTGGTTGATTGGTTGGTAGAATTCAAGTCCGATTGACTACACTTGGGTCCTAGGCCTATGGGTGGAATGCCGTCCGTCGTGGGTCTTTCTAAGAGGTCCTAGCCTTATTTACGCGTCTTTCGGAGAAAACCATGGAACCCGACACTTCCCATCTACCAACTTTGAGAGCAGAACCGTTCGGCAGCTGATGGGCCTCCAATTTCTTGGTAATTTAAGGCTGGGATTGCGGTGCCTCGCTCAACACTATCTTACGCACAAACTCTGTCTTAAGATGTAAACAAAACGCAAGTCGTATTGCAGTGCCTCACTATCTTACGACGACCTCAGAGCTATCTTAAGTCGAATCGTAACTGGATGCGCGCGCAATCACAACATAGCTCGCTCTGCGTCTCCCATTGGCTGGCTGGCTTTCTCTTACGAGGACACGCGGAGGACTTACGCTGGAGGCACCGCAATACCAAGTTAAGATCGTTCTTAACTACGCCCATGTACGAAAGTTCGTAAGATTTAAGATCAGACTTAAGAACGAGGCACCGCAATCCCAGCCTTAGATATATCATATATCTAAAGGACTCTTATATTAACTTATTGAAGGCCCATTTGGTCGCTCCATTGATCGCTGTATTTAAATGAATTTTCAAAGAAATTTAATCACAATTTTTTATATCACTTTAGAAAAAAAAAAGAGAAAAAAAAAAAGAAAAAGAAAGAACAAATAGTGAGAACCGGCAAGAAAAAATCCACTGAAATCGCTGAAAACTTGGCTTCAGGTGTTCGCTGCGTTCTAATGTGTCTTTCACGACCACACTATGTCAGATTGGGGACCCCACTGCTAGTGGCAGCGCCTTAAGCGAGCGTTTCAATGTAGGTGCTTATCTGATCTCTGATAGTTCGTACACAAGAAGTTAATTGTTACAATTTTTAATAAAGTTAAAAAATTAATAAGTTTAATTCTCTCTATAATATTACCATTTGATTTCGATAGAAACAATACATTAAAAATAATAAACATTCTTCTTCAAAAGAGGGTATTACGCCTTTACATAAACAATTTTTGAAAACGCAACTATTATGTGTATTAAAAAAAAAAAGAAAAAAGAAACAGTATTAAAATTTTATCATATAAAAACTATTTGATCGCATGACTTAATGCGAAAGAAGGAAAAATAAATGGAATAGCGATCTTTTATAAAAAATGCAGATGGATTGAAAAAAAAAAAAACACGCAATTTAAATAAAATTTAAGAAAAAAAAAGCAGAAAAATTAACGGAACATTCCAAAATAAATAAATAAATAAACAAATAAAATAATTAATTTAAGAAATTCAGATTTGAAAATAAGCACATACATACACACAAAAAAAAAAAAAGAAAGAAAAAGAAAGTAAAAAGAAAGAAAGAAAAAATTCTATGCACACCTGCACGATCAAAGCTACGCACGCATCTGTTATTTTTTTGTAAATCTGCGTCAGTGGCCTGACCTTCATAGTGCATACAGGCCATAGAATAATAATATTCTATGTTATCTATTATTATTCTATGATACAGGCACACATGAAGAAGACATTTTGCTTTATTCATATTATTGAATAAACAAAATTTGTACATACTTTTATTTCTGGAGGAAGTCTTCGCTTAGAATAAGTTATTTAGATTTAAAATAATAATAATAATAAATAAATAAATACATAAAAAAAGCAACTTTTCTGGCACATAAAACAACTTTTGGAAATTTATCCAAATTTTATTTTGCAATTTAATCATCATTTTCAAATCAATTCTTTTTTTTTTTTTTTTTTTTTTTTTTTTTTCACTATTGTAAAATAAAGTATAAGTTTTAATTTATCAATCAGTCGGAAAAGTCTCTCCTCTATGCGAACATCTCTACCGAAGGTAACAAAATCCCTATGCTTTAAAAAATTCCCCCAAACTCCAGAATATGCTCTCCTAGGGTAGCATGCTTTGGGTCGTTTATACAGCGGAACTCCCCTTGTAGTTTCTACGAGTGAAAATTAGAGGGACGTTGAATATTCCCTCAAATAGCAAAAAATCCCTATATCAGGGCATGCTTTAAAAAGGCAGCATGACCTAAGCAATAACCGGTCAGCAGAAGAGAGGGAGGGTATCTCCGGGACGATACTGGTCAGCAGATGTCTCCTAAACAAAGCGAGAGGGAAGTAACGACAATAGTAAGGGGGGAAAAAAACACTCGGATTTATCCAGGAATAATGGAATAATGTAACAAAAGAAATTTCCTTTCACTATAATTTTTCAAAACTGAATGATTGATACTGTATAAATGGAAGCGAGTGTTTAACAAAATTAGTTCAAATAATTTATTTTTAAATAAATTCTGTTTAAAGTTTAGATAGTTTTTAGTGGGTATGCGGCGCATGCCTAGCATACCCAGAGAATACGCCACTGGTTTTTAGCTGTATATAAATATTTACTATATTTTAAACAGTTAAATATATGGAGTTATTTTAAAATTGGATAATTAAGAAAATTATTAAAAATGGTTTTGAAGATTTTCTAAAAATGCTTGCGACAGGAATAATTTTTCAAACGTTGTAACCTATTTTTAAATTACTCTGCTTTCAACAAATTTTCATTATTGAGAAAATCATACTTCTTTTAAGCTGACAGTTTTAACATATTATCATATCTTGCAAAGTGAAAAATAGGTATTTTTAAATTAATTTAGAACAGTTCCTTTTCTAATTGAAATTTAAGGAAAATGTAAAAAGGAAAATTTATTTTTATTTATTTATTTTATTTTATCTATAAATTCCTGTTTTCCAGAACATTATTTTTGAGAAAACTGAAATTTAAAATATATGTGTTCTAGATTTTCATTGCAGGAAAAAGAATTGTATATTATATATTTTTAAATGTATGAGGACATGTATTGAGTTTAAAAAATGAAAATGATAATTATAGTAAAATGCAATATAGTTAATTTAAAAATTTTCTTTTCATATATATATATATATATATATATGTATGTACAGGGTAATTAAAAATATATACAGGTGATTAGAAAAAAACTACTCCGATATATGAGACCATAGCTAACATACCGTTCCGAGAAACTGAATAAAAATTTGGTGGAAGGTATTTTGAGGCATGCGCTCAAGAATTATATGAAAATCAACAGTTAAACTCCAACAGTTACGGTTACAGTTTCAAAATTTCGAAAATTTCAAATGGCAACACCTACTTCTTTTTATTGAAATGGAATCGCCATAGCAAAAAACCATAAATAGCGTTGGAACGGTACATCTAGCACGAAAATCGGCAGCGCTAGCAGGCTAACAAGAAAAAAAAAAAAAAAAGACTGTTACGTGCCTACTAGAGCACAACTTTCATTTTTTTAATGACGTCACATTTCACACTGAGTCTTTGGCTCAGACTAAAGTCTACTGATTCTGCTTCGAAACGAAAAGAAGAGACCAAGGTATGATTAATTTCGTGTAAGGCTACTGAATAAAGGCTTTAATTTCATTGTTAGTCGTAAGACGCTGTCATGATGAGGTCATCACAGTACGTGAAAAACAAGGCATTGTAAAATGGCAATCAAAACCGATTTTCATGATGTTAACAATGTTTCCCAGTAAGCGGCGTATTGTTTACAGAGCAAGAAAGCAAGATACACATCACGCATTTCACAATGCCTTATTTTTCACTTAGCGTGATGACGTCACTCATGACGGTGTCTTACAACTAATAACAAAATTAAAACTCTTATTTAGTAGACCTACATGAAATTAAGGAGACCGTGGTCTATTCTTCTCGTTTCTAAGCAGAATCTGTAGACTTTAGTGAGAGCCGAAGACTGTGAAATGTGACGTCATTAAGAAAATATAAGTCGTGCTCTGGTAGGCACATCATTCTCTTTTTTTCTTAGTATGCCTAGCGTTGGTGATTTTCATGATAGAGGTACCGCTCCAACGCTATTTATGGTTTTTTGATATGGAGATTCCATTTAAATAAAAAAAAAATGTAGGTGTTGCCATTTGAAATTTTCGAAATTTTGACACTGTAACCGTAATTGTTTTAGTTTAACTGTTGTTTCTTATGGAATTCATGAGCGCATTTCTCAAAATACCTTCCACCAAATTTTTATTCAGTTTCTCGGAACGGTATGGTAGCTATGGTCTCATATATCGGGGTCGTTTTTTTTCTAATTACCCTGTATATATAAATAAATAAATAAATATATATATATATATCCAGATATATGAGACCATAGCTATCATACCAATAACAGAAACTAAATAAAAAGTTGACTATTTTGAGGTATGCGCTCAGAAATCATATAAAAAACTACAGTTAAACTCAAACAACGACACAAGTTACAGTGACAAAACATCTACTTTTTTTACTTTCTCTTACCCATAAGGTAGAGAAAGTATTGTTTTGGGGTAAAATTTTCGAAAGTGAGTTTTGTTATATTTACACATTTTGAGGTTTCTGAATCCAAAAATCATGTTTTTAGCGGTCGGTCTGTCTGTGTGCCTGTATGTCTGTGTATGTGTGTGTTATCACCATGTCTCAAAAACAAATTATTGCAAAAAATATCATAATATATATATTTTTTTTTTTTTCAAGAATTATTTCAAGAAATCTTTCAATTTTTAATACTTATTATTATTATTATTTTTCTTTTAAGTTAGCAAATTAACAAATGCCAGCTAAATTTTGCCACAAAATTTTTGTCATGGAGTCCTTTACTATAATAAAATAATTTATATTATATTCAAATTATGAATGAATGTATTATGCAAGGCAAACTACAAAAATTTCATTAATATAAATGACTTTGGATAGATGCATATAATAATGTTTTAATACAATGCTGAAAGATACAATTCTGTTGACTATATCCAAGGAGAAAATAATCTTTCTCTATACGTCGGATTTGTGAACTAAATTCCTTTTTGACACATCGATAGGGATTGCATTCGAATGGAAATTCCTTACGGATTTGAAGTTCTTTTTATGTTGTGATGATTAAAATTCCCTCCCGTACAGGAAAAATGACTCATCTTCATATGTTCCACCAAATTGATTTCAATAAAAATCTGCCACCGCAGGACTTTAAAATATGTGCGTTAATATGAGAGTAATTTTCTATTTCATTATCTTTATAAACATCTCTTTTGTCTGGAATTTCTGTTTCGATATGAAAAGATTATATACATACATACATATATATATATATATATATATATATATATATATATATATATATATATATATATATTATTATTATTATTATTATTATTATTATCATTATTTTATAATATACATTTCGTTTTATTTTTCAATTTCTTGCACACACAAAATAATAATAGTAATAATAATAATAATTTTCATTAAAATAATAAGGAGGTTAGCTTTTAATTAGACTGATGAGAGACACTTGTAGTCGACACTTATTTCTTTTATTTCCACACACGATATTAAAGGTAAATTACAAAAAAAAAAAAAAAAAAAAAAGAAATAAGTTATTAATTATTCTGTATTTTTTTTTTCTTTAATGTTTTAATGCAATACTTTTTCACAAGGGAAGGTAATGAAAATGGGATAAAATCAAAGTTAAACAGTTTATTTTTATTTTTTTTAAGTTTATTCCTTTTGTACTTAGTATTTATAATCAAATTTAACGACTTCTGTATATAACATCTAAAAATTTTGTATTAGATATTTAATTAATATGGCCATAGTTAAACTGACAGTACTCGCTGTGTTTTGTGGCACGATTTAATTGCAAGAATAGCCCCAAATTTTGTATAAAGATTAAAGAAGACAGATGAAGAAGGATTGAAAATAAAATAAAATAACAAAAGAAGTTCTAAAATTTACAGCTAGGGAAAGATGTGACAAAGTTTTTCAAATTAAAGTTTTTCTCAGTGACAATTTAGTGTGGTGTCTCAATTTACAAAAATAAATAAATAAGTAAAAAATAAATGAGGCGAAAACAGACCATAAAAGTGCACAGTCATCAGCTTAAAATTAAAAATTGCGATAAAATCATTACTTAGAAAAACAGCGCCACATATTTCCTTAGCGGTAATTTGGTTTTTTGTTTGGTGTTCCTCGTCCGCGTCTGGCTTAATCTTCCTACAGGGCCACGGTAGCCCAGTCGGTAGAGCGCCGGCCTCGTAATTGGAAGATTACGGGTTCGGTACTCGAGCCGGCCAAAGACTGTCGTGTACACTAATGGTGTCTGGGGCACGTAAAATCTGTCGTGGCCGCAATGTACTCCATGTTTCCATCAAAAATTATACCTCGGGGGTCACCTAAGCGGGAGAGCCATCCCTTCCGTGGAGGATCAAAATTGTGATGGCATGTCTCCGGAACACCTCTAGGTGTGCGTCCCAGACCGTCGCCAATTGCCCATATGCGCAGCCCTAGTGCGACGTAAAATCTAACCATCCAACCATTCTAATCTTCCTACAAACTTTGAATTTGATCACACTTTAGAAAGCTGCAATCAATATCAGCTTAATCATGTCCACCCTGTTTATTAAGTACAACACTTTGAAAAAACTACGTAAAATGCAAGAACTGGAAATAAATATTTTAGTCGAACGAAGTAGGCAACAGAGCTGCAAACAAAACGACAACGCGGCAGCAGCTTTCGTTCCTACTTTGTTCGACTGAGTCTTAAAAGTGCTTGCTTCAATGACACTCTGCATGAAAAAAAAAAAAAAAAAATGAGATTTTAATTTTTTTTAAAGTGCCACACGCTCGTAAATATATAATAAGTTCTACGTCGATCGAATTGTTTTTGAACGAACTTTCATTATTTTTGTTCAATGGCTAGTCCCTCTCGATTTAGGGTCTTTAGTAGAAACACAACTAGTTATCAAAACTCAAAGGAAATCCATGAAGATGCCTTGTGCTTCAATGGAAAGGCTTCGTTAAAAACTAGTACTGTATAATTTATTTAACTAACAAGTTATCTAATGAGCTATTATGTTAAAAAGTTACCTAATAAGTAATTTTTAATGTAAATATATTTGTTTAATTACATGAATTTTATAAAAGTGATTAAAATTAATATTTGTTTTTATATATTTCGCTACACAATACTGAAAATTGTTTTCTTCAGATTTATATATATAGTAATACAATGTTATCAGTGCAAAAATTTGAAATTTAAGGATGATTTAATTTCAGTATTAAAACAATTATTCGGACCATAAGCGAAGGCTACCCAAATCAAACCAAAAAAGAAATAAAGTAAAATCGAAATGAATTATTTGAAATTGGAATAAGAAAAAAGCATTATTTGCATTCTTACGTTTTCAAGGGCCTGATAGAATACATATATGCTAAAAAATGGATGTTTTTCTGTCACAAAGAAAGCAAAGTCTAAGAATTTCTTTGTTCACAGGCCCGAAACACCCATAGTGAAACCAGAAAAAACGAAGATCAAAATAAAACAATTCACTAAAAATGATAATCCAAAACCATTTAAAATCGTAGATCATAATAAACTCACCACGACAAATAATAATTCAAAATTACTTAAAAATTTATTATGAAACGGATTCAACTCAAGGTTATAATAAACGAGACACGTGTAAAAATTGAACAAGCATATATCAGTTAAAAGCACAGTTAGTCAGTTCAAAATAGCAGTGAACATGGAGTAAAATAAAGGATTCACAGAGCTATTCAGGTAGAATCCTAACTGAAATAAGGATTCAGATTATTATTCATAATTATTGTAACATGAATAGTGCTACCATCTACATTAATGATATGAAAATAATGGAAAAATTAAATAAATGAAATAAAATAAAATGAATAGATAATAAAATGAATAGATAATAAAATAAAAATAAATAAAATGCATATAATGTCTGTACAAAATGGACAGGAAGCATGGAACAAAGTAAAAGAAGACAAAAACTTTTTAATTTTCTTAGGATTCACATAATCAATGTGGATGATTGAATAGTGCTGCCATCTACGATTGTAATGTGCCACGAAGATTGAAAGATAATGTGAATACATACTAACCATAAAATAATACCTAATTTTTTAAACCTAATTTAAATTGGAGCAAAAATTGAGAGGGGGGGGGGAATAAAAAAAATAAAAAAATAATATTAATAAAAAATAAATAAATAAATAAGTGTTTGAGATAACCATTAATTAATGCTAAATTTTTAAAGAATAAAAATTGTACTTTTTGATGTTTATCAGACACTAAATATTTGATCCGTAGATTAAAATTAAGAAGAATATTGAAAAAAAAAAAAAAAAGATTAAAGTAAACCCCCTTTAGTACTAGTAAAAAAATTTGCTTTAAAGGGGAAATCTTTCTTTTTATCATATAAGTCAAATTCTAATTGGCTATTACTATTAAGAATAATTTTTAAATCTAAGAAACTAATAACACTAGATTCCAAATCAGTACTACTAAGAGATAGATTTTCAGGATAATTAACAGGTAAGTCTAAATCGGTGTGATGTTTATCCAAATATAATATAATTATATCATCTATGTATAAGAGTAATTTAAAATTAGTACATTCAATGTCACGCTCATAATAATATAAGTATAGATCAGCTAATATACTAGAAGCAATGCCACCTTGTGGCAATCCTAAACGTTTTTTTATATAAAGAATTATTGAATAAAATATAGTTATGGTATAGGTTAAACCTAGTCAGAGTTTTAAAGGCTAAAGGAGTAATGTTATTATTTATATTTAGATACAGCAGATTTTCTACAAAAAGTGTATTTAGAATATCAAACATATCTTTAATATCAATATTATTAAAAAGATCATTGAAATCAAACTTTTTTATACCAGAAATATCAGTACGATTTTTTATTTTACTTTGGAGTAGAAAACTATTTTTTTAGAAAAAAATTACACTTGTTAGAAAGAATATAACTATGTAATTTTTTAAGGATATTTAATAACATGATATTAGCATTAGAAGTATAGGCATTACAGGCAAGAGCAACAGTACGAAATTTAATAGGATCTTTATGAAATTTTAGAATTACTACTAAATAAGGATGATTATAGTTATTATTTTTAGTATTTATTAACTTGTAATAATTAAATACAGTGGAACCTGTCTAAAGTGACCACCCTAGGGACCGGCTAAAATGGTCACTATACGCAGGTGGTCACTTTATAAAGGGTCTTTAAAATTGGAAAACGGTCGCTTTAGTCAAGAAAATGGTCGCTTTAGTCAAGAAAATGGTCACTTTAGTCAGGTGGTCACATTACCAAGGTGGTCACTTTTACAGGTTCCACTGTATATGCCTATTTTTAATTTCTATATTGTCATTAATCTTAACAAAAATATTACTAGTATCTATAGTATCAAAAAGAAGTTGTTTATAATACTTTTTGCAAATAATTGCATAGTTATTAGCCGCCTTGCCAACATAAGTAATACTAAATTTAGTCTGTAAATCTAGAATTGCTGAATTAATTTCTTTGAAGTTATAGTACTTGATATTAGAAAGATAGTGCATATTATAAACTAAATCAAGTTTAAAGTTCTCAAGTAACTTAAATTTCCACTCATTTAAAAATTCCACTGGTTCAATACAATGAATAGCAATTTTGTGTATAAAGAGATTTGATATATACAGAAATATGTTATTTAAATTAGACCCCAAAAAAATTAAAGACTGACAAATAATAATGTAGTAAAACAAACAACATTACTAGTAAAAATATTAGATCGAAGTTTGAAAAGGAAAATGAATATACAACATAACAGAATATCAAAATTTAATGAAAGCGTGAAAATTAAAAAATAATACCTAGAAACTTGCTAATTAAGTGATAAAAGTAGTTCAAAATGATCATTAAATTGCAAAACACTGAATGAGAATTGAATTAGTACATAAATACTTAATACACTGAATGAGAATTGAATTAGTACATAAATACTTAATACACTGAATGATAATTGAAATAGTGTTATAAATAATAATAATAATAATAATAATATATAAAATGCGCAGATAGCAGCTATAAAATAATGTAATTCGAAATTTTTTGAAAATTAAAAAACTGCTTAATTAATAGCAAACATTGTGCATACACATAATGAAATAAAAAATAATAAAAATATCAATAGAAATCTTCATTTTCAAATAAAGCTCTATATGCAGAAATGATATAAATACAGTAATACAATATTATCAGTACAAAAATTTGAAATTTAAAAAATGATTTAATTTCAGTATTAAAACAATTATTCGGATCATAAGCGAAGACCACCCAAATCAAACCAAAAAAGAAATAAAGTAAAATCGAAATGAATAATTGGAAATTGTAATGAGAAAAAAGCATTATATGCATTCTAACGATTTTAAGGGCCTGGTAGAATGCAAATATGCTAAAAAATGGATGTTTTTCTGTCACAAAGAAAGCAACAGCTAAAATTTTCTTTGTTCACAGGCTCGAAAGACCCATAGTAAAACCAGAAAAAACGAAGATCCAAATAAAACAATTCACTAAAAATGATAATCCAAAACCATTTAAAATCGTAGATCATAATAAACTCACCACGACAAATAATAATTCAAAATTACTTTAAAATTTATTATTGAAACGGATGTCTCAAAGTTATAATAAACGAGACACATGTAAAAATTGAACAATCAGATATCAGTTAAAAGCACAGTTAGTCAGTTCAAAATAGCAGTGAACGTGGAGTAAAATAAAGGATTCACAGAGCTATTCAGGTAGAATCCTAACTGAAATAAGGATTCAGATTATTATTCATAATTATAATAACATGAATAGTGCGGCCATCGACAGTAATGATAAGAAAATAATGGAAAAATTAAATAAATAAAATAAAATGAATAAATAATAAAATGAATAGATAATAAAAGAAAAAGAAATAAAATACAAATAATGTCTGTGCAAAATGGCCAGGAAGCATGGAACAAAGTAAAAGAAGACAGAAACTTTTTTATTTTCTTAGGATTCAGATAATCAATGTGGATGATTGAATAGTGCTGCCATCTACGACTGTAATGTGCCACGAAGATTGAAAGTTAATGTGAATGCATACTAACCATAAAATAATACCTAACTTTTTAGACCTAAATTTAAATTGGAATAAAAATCGAGAGGGTAAAAAAATAAAAATGAATAAAAGATGTCCTAAACATGATTTGTCTGTTTTTAGAAAATGTCTGTCAGTCTGTCAGTCCGTCTGTCTGTGTGTATGGGTGTGTGTATCACGAATTTTGTGAACGCTGTATATCACGAAACAATGATTGAAATTTAACAAAACTTGGTATTTAGTCACATCCCGACATAAACTGGTGCTGATTAGATTTACGGATGAATTACTCAACAAGTAGCGCAGTGATCTCATTGTTTCTAAAATTTTAACGTGGCAGTAAAGGGCGAAATTTCTTATAAATGTACATGATGAGAGTATTTTTTTTTTACAAGTGATTGTAAAGATGATATGATTTATTGATATTAGTAGTAGTAAACTAGGAAAAAAATGTTTGTACATGTGGCAGCATTTCTTCCCCCTCCGGGAGGGAAGTACCCCCAGGGTGAATTTTTTCAATATGGGTATCTTTCGAAAGATCTGGTCAATACCTTTAAAACGAATTGTTGAACCATAGATGTGTTATAGTTTAAAACAAAATAATCGATTTTTTTCATTTCATTTTTTATCGAAAAAGTACTAGAAAAAAAAAAAAATCTCATTTCTTTTCATATTGGCAAAAGAAAATGACTTTCTTTTGGCATTTAGTTATTTAATTCTACGAGATAAAAATCGTCTAAATTTATAATGAAGATAATTTAATAATTTGTACTGCATGAATTTTATGTAAAATTATATCGAAGAATTTCTTGTGGTGTCCACAATATACTAGTTTAAAACGTTTTCGTTTTGTTGAAATTATACATGCTTCTGAAATCTATTTAAGCAATTCTTATTATTTAAGTGTCATAATGTAAAGGTGAACACTTAAAAAACATGTTTTTTTGAAAGAATGAAACTTTTCTTGCGTATGACGAAATATTAAAAACTTCTTCAATCGTAAACGGAATAAATAATAATAATAATAAAAAAAAATCGATGTGTATATTAGAAGGTCTATTTTACTTAAATTTTAACTGTATAACTGCTGCAAATTTCCATAAAAATTTTTTCACTTTTTATTAATTTTTTTTTTTTCTTCACAAAAAATAAATAAAGAAATAATACAAAAATAAATAAAAGCAAATAAATAAAATAAATAAATGTAGAATGGATTTCTCTTTCTAACTACTGAAGCACATTGAGTTCATTCGATCTTAAAGTTAGAATACTACATTAACTTCTTCACTACTGATGCGAAATATATTGCAAATGTCACCCTCCTACTTTCAAAGCCAATTCGTCACTCCTGTCGGTGTTTGAGATATAATGATGTTAAAAACTAAAAGAAAAATGGAAAATAAGACTTAAGCTTAAAAGATATTTGTCATTGCATTTCATGGGAATATAATGCATAAATAAATAAATAAATGTATATATATATATATATATATATATATATATATATATATATATATGCGTATAAAAACATTTATATATAGGTATTTATCTCTAAATGGAACGATATGGGATAAATATTATTATAAATAAATAATATAATAATTTTAAACGTAAAATTTTGTACGGTTTTGTTCTTATATATTTTTTTTTAACATTAAATTAAATAAAACAAAATTTATTTATTTGTAGATTCAAATATAACAATCATATATTCAAATATTACATTTTCGAACAAGTTTAACAAAAAAAATAATAAAAATAAAATAATAACAATAACAATAAAAACTAATATAAATTATTTGTTGTTAAAGATTCTGTTTCACAAGAGACGTACGTCAAAAGTGCAATAGAATATAACGCATTTTAGCTTTTGTAGATTAATTTTAGTACACAGCATAAAATTCCAAAGATACTTAAAATTGTATCTAAAGGCTATATCGCTAATAAAAGGGAAATTACTAAATGAATTTATAATTATACACTATTACCATAATTATAAGTTCATAAGGTCTAGAATATGTTTACCAATGTAAGATTATATGTAGATTTTTATGGAAAAGATATTTGGCATATGAAAATATTAAGTATTTAACTAGAAAATTATAAAGTTTTAAGTGACTGCAATAGAAAAATATTTATTACAATCAATTTAAAAGGATATCTGTAATTTTGATCCAAAGTAAATAACTTCCTTGGTATTTTAAATTGTTGTTTTTATAAGCTTCAATTGATAAGTGTAGGAAAAGCAAATGTCCAAATTAAATTGAATTGTTAACAATATTTGTTGTTTGTGCTATAAATTTTGTATAAGGAAATATTTTTAATTAGAAAGAAATCTTATAAGCGTATATTGTTTATTACGAACTAATTCATTCAAATAAATTGTTTAATTAAACAAAATATAATATATATATATATATATATATATATATATTAAGAAAGAAATTCTAGATAAATTAAGATCAATCTTTATGACAATAGATGATACTGTTTCATTTAATAGAAGAAGTGTGCGTCATTTGCAATTGTTTTAAATAATATAATTGATGTTGTGTTTCTTAATACCCCACTAAAAATAATCTCAAAATATTCTGCAGTTATTTTTAGAAAAAATCTACAGAACATCTTAAGTTATTTGGCCCATTCTTAAGAAAGTTTACAAAATATCTTTATAATGTCTTCAAAATTTCTGAAGATATTTTATAAAAAAAGATAAATCTTCAAAATATTTTAAAATATTGAAGAAAGTCTTAAGAAAATACTATTTTCTCAAGAATATCTTCGGATTTTTTTAGTGGGGTATATATATATTAATACACAAAAAGTACTTTTTTCATTCATTTTCAGCATATTTTTAAAAGTTTATGTTTACAATTTGCATATTCTTTTAACCTCCTTATGGTGTTCCAATGATGTACACATAAGATGTTCCGGGTCAAATATGACCCATGGTGCAATTTTCAATATTAATAATTTATAATCACATTTTATCAATACTAGTAATGTTAATATTTAGTTAGTTAATATTTTATCTACATTTTCATTCGAATAAATTCACTCGAAATAAATCTGATATGGGTCAAAAAAGACCCGAACACCCTAGGAAGGTTAAATATATGTTTCATAAAACGTATGAAATTGGGAATTTAATATTGTTGAGAGTAATATTCTCACTTACAGTCGGCAGCAAATTTATTCAAGCACTAGCAATAATTCCTACTTAAAAGGTGGGCACCTAATACTGTTTTGTTGTATTTGTCGAGACATGATCTTAGTCTTACACTGTTTATACAAAATTAAGTTGATAATAAAAATAAAATATTTTTTTTTGAGAAAAATAGAACCGACTCCAAAAAGAAACAATTATTCAAACAACTAAAAATAAAATAAAATCGAAAATTGCGCCGAAAAATATGAAATAAATTCTTTTGCCAAACAACATAAACACTACAATTAATCACAACTTTTGAAGTTGGTGCAAAATTTGATAAAATTTGATAAAAACACCGATAGCTATAAACGCTATTGCTCCGAATGATCCATCTTCATAGTTTCATTTATTATTTTATCACTGTATACAATCGGTCCAATAGTGACACCTACAGAGAGCAGTCAACATCCTTCTAAATTCAGTAATTATGTTTCTGAGACGTTACAAGACTTTTATTTACAAACTTGGTATGGCCATTTGAACACTCTTAAGCATAAAAAATTTTTGAATTTTGCGCTATTTTACTTCGTACATTTTTTTGTTTTATTATTTTTTTTTTTAATTATCTGAAGAAAAGAAATATGTATAGATAACTTTATTTTAAACAGATGCAATACGTATCAAGGAAAAAAAAAAATTGGCTCTGGAATCTTCAAAATTATATAATTAATAACTGAATTATTTTTTCTTATATCCTGATGTATATTACAGAACCCAAATAAATAATGAATATACATAAATATGGATTGTTTATTTTCAAATCTTGCTTGTTTATCGAATATCATTTTAAGCAATGTTACTTTATTGTGATTTTTAGTAAGTAAGATAAAAGAAATATATATTTATTATATATATTTATTTTTCTTAAGCTTTTTAATACACAAGATGTATATATATATATATATATATATATATATATATATATATATATCTCACTGATTTACCGTGCACTACCCAGGGGAAAGATTTAGTAAAATGTTATTATAATATCTTTATTTATTTATTTATTTTTATTTATTTTATTATTATTTTTTTTTTTTTCTGGAAAGAAAACTGGATTTTTTTTTTTTTTTTTTTTTTTCCGAAATGAAATATGCAAGCGATTTGAACGCTGCTCAGTGTTTTGGGATACACATTAAATGTATTTCTTTATCGATTTAATTTAACAATTCCTTATTCATTTTGTGGAAAAATACACACATGTTGAAGTTATTTCTGTTATTTAAAGGGATGTTCTTCCTATCGTCTCCGAAAGCCGAACCCAATGTTATTATATGGGAAATTTCGCCCCATTATAACTCATTAACTAATACATATTTTTAAATTCCTTTTTTACATTCAGAAACTTCACAACTATTAAACATTTTATGGCTTTCTAAATAATGATTTTTTTTTTTTTTTTTTTTCATTTTTAAAATTTCATTTTTAAGCTGAAAAATGAAAAATTCCCCATTAAGAAAATACGCATTTTACAACCTCAAAATAAAATATTAAAAGTAAAAAAAAAAAAAAAAAAAAAAAAAAAGCGGTAAATTGTTTAAGAGTTGTGAAGTTTCTGAATGTGGAAACGGTTTTAAATGCATATATTAATTAATAAGTTATAATGGGGCAAAATTTTCCATTGAATAACATTGGCTCTGTCTTCCGTGGACGATAACTGAAGAGGCTTAGAGGATAATTTTAATTTACATCTTAAACAGGGCTGTCTAAATATTTTTTAATTCATAAACTGTTTAGGATAACTTTACTACTGTGGTATCTACTGTTTTCTGTTACAGAATATTTTTAACAACAGTTTATAAATGTATTTTGTTATTAGATTTTATGTATACTACCTTAGAAGAAAAAGCAGAACTGTTTTGCTTTTACCTCCCAGGTAGTAGCACGTATTTCCTGCACCACTTCCTTTCAAACCGGCATTACTTCCCTTATTTCCTGGCGTATAAAGCAGTTTTTATGTTTAAATGTGCATTGCTAAATTTAAATAGGTAAACATAAACATAATTGCATATACATTTTATTTTCTTGTATTATCTATATATCTCTATCGTGGACCGCTTTCAATTATTTATTCTCGAAACGATACGTTACGCGAGGATAAAAAAGAATAATATTTATACGTGGACAATATTTAAGCAATGGACTAATAAGAAAAAATGACGACATTTGTCTGATGTGATTATTTTACGAAAAAATGTATTTTTAACAGTTGTTCCTTCAGAATCTTTGCAAGCGTGATTTTAAACGTAGCGTGATTTTAAAGATATATACAGATCTTTTGTGTCATAAATTCAAAAAATTTCCTGGCGTATAAAGCAGTTTTTATGTTTAAATGTACATTGCTAAATTTAAATAGGTAAACATAAACATAATTGTATATACATTTTATTTTCTTGTATTATCTATATATCTCTATCGTGGTCCACTTTCAATTATTTATTCTCGAAACGATACGTTACGCGAGGATAAAAAAAATAATATTTATACGTGGACAATATTTAAGCAATGGACTAATAAGAAAAGATGACGACATTTGTCTGATGTGATTATTTTACGAAAAAATGTATTTTTAACAGTTGTTCCTTCAGAATCTTTGCAAGCGTGATTTTAAACGTAGCGATATTTTAAAGATATATACAGAACTTTTGTGTCATAAATTCAAAAAATTTCCTGGCGTATAAAGCAGTTTTTATGTTTAAATGTACATTGCTAAATTTAAATAGGTAAACATAAACATAATTGTATATACATTTTATTTTCTTGTATTATCTATATATCTCTATCGTGGTCCACTTTCAATTATTTATTCTCGAAACGATACGTTACGCGAGGATAAAAAAGAATAATATTTATACGTGGACAATATTTAAGCAATGGACTAATAAGAAAAGATGACGACATTTGTCTGATGTGATTATTTTACGAAAAAATGTATTTTTAACAGTTGTTCCTTCAGAATCTTTGCAAGCGTGATTTTAAACGTAGCGATATTTTAAAAATATATACAGAACTTTTGTGACATAAATTCACTAACAATCATAAAAAATATGATAAAATAAGAATTATTTTATTTTATTTATTTATTTATTTAAAATAATAATAATAAAAAAAAAAAAAATATCGCCAACATGGCGTCAAATATTTAAAAGGCATCGTGGGAGTCCTATTAAAATTATACTGCCTGTGGTAGTATGAAAATTGGGTCGTGAACCATAAATTTTATTTATAAACCTTTCTTTAAATGATTTTGGTTTCACTATTGTACAATATTGATTTAGTTTTAATAATAAATTGACTTCTGGTAAATTAAAATTTTAATTATGTGGTGAAACTGGTATAACAGTTATGAGTTTCAAATTTTAAGGGTAAATAAGAAAAGAAATAACGTGCGAAAATTTCGCACGGGTTTGCTATTTAAGTAATATTCCTTTTCATATTTTGTGTGTTTGCTTACATTTTATTTAACTATATACATGTTTATAAAATATTATATATAATTCCTCAAATAAAATTACTACTTCTCTTTTGTTTTTTAGAGACTGAATTCTACCAATACTATTAATGTACTTTTATATTTAAACTGAAGAGAAAAGATTTGAAAATTATTTGAAATAACACAACATTAACGACATTTTCTACTCTAATATTGTTTAAGGAATTTCACCTGTTAAAAACTGATTTATAATAAATGAGCTCAGGTGCTTACACATTCTATATTTAATACTTTTTTTTTCTGCTAATAATTTTTTTGCTAGTAGGAAAATAATTGAACTGAAATGTTTGAGAGCAGGAAATGCCAATGTAATATAAAGTAATAATAACTCAATGCACTATTATTTCGTTTATACTGACATCATTTCATCAGTGTCATAGATTTTGCCATTCGCACTATTCAATATATTTGTTTACAGAGCTTTTACGTATATCGTTAAACTAATTTTAATTTGAGAAAGAACAAGAATTGTCTAATAAACTCATTCACTGCATTTCCAGAAATAATCCTTTAAATATTAATAAAAACGTCTCTTTTATTTATTTATTTTATTTATTTTTAATTCTCAGTACTCGTCTTACAATAAAAATATTATTATATAAGCCATTAAAATGTTTTAAGTCTTAAGTTGAATTAAACGATTTTCTGCATATATTTCAAATTCTACATTTGGGTGAATTAATTTTAATTCCATTATAACATTAAAATCAGAAATTTTATGGTAATGTAAATAAATATGCTAATTCCAGAAGAAAATACGGATTGGAATATTGGGTTATAATTAAAATTTAAGAATGTTATAGAATTGGAAATTATTTATTATATTATTTAACACGAAATCTGAAATTGGCTTTAGGAATATACTATCGATATTAAACTAAAGTAAGATTCATTGTCAAGGGAGATATTTGTAAATGTGCTTCTTGAAAGCTGAGATATTTATTCAATTTTTAAAAGCGAAATGAATTCAACTCGCAGAAAATTAGTGCAATAATATCAATTGGTAAACTTTAATAAATTCATAAAATGTATCACAAGACATACTTTGCCCAAAAATTTTTGGACCCGGACAAGGGGGTGGTAGGAGGGCCTTTCGTATTTGAAATTTTAAAGTTGCAGTCACTAGCGTCCCTCTCCCCCCCCCCCTCCCCTTCCAATCCCAAACTTATTTCACCAAAAATGTCCCTCTCGAATTCATTAAATTTGTGTTTCGAAATTTTTCAATATTCGAACTCATTTTCGAGTTGGGGGGGGGGGAATTTTGGAACACCCTATATACATATATATATATATATATATATATATATATTATATATAAAAATAAATATAGTAAGGTAATACAAGAATTAACTTTAGTAATGTGAATAAATAAATATAAAGGGATTTTTTTTTTTTTTTTTGCCTGATTTATACTAATATTTGCTTTATTTATTCAATTGTTATTATTATTATTATTATTGTTATTATTATTATTATTTTATTGGGAACATACACTACTGTTAATGCAAAATAAGTAAAATTTCTAATAGAAAATATTTGAAAGTTAGACTTCAAAATTGTTCGTGTTTAACACGTACGTGCCAAATTAAATAAAATACCTATGTATTGTTAAAACGTCTCTTATTACAACTTAAGTCTTATAACTGCAGAAATAGCAATGTAATAAAAAAGGAAAAAAAAATTATACTTTTCGAAGAACTATAAATGCTATCAAGATGTTTTTCGCTATGTAATTCAATATAATACATAGTAACGTGCTTTAATTTCATGAGAACGCTGGCCAAATAAATAATATGAATAGAAAAAAAAAAAGCAATATTCATTTTTATGTCCAAAATGACACTTTGATACACAGATATGCAAAATTTAACGTTTTCTACGGCACACTCCCTTTTTCAACGCTACATTTATTTAAAAGTATATTTCTCAAATGTATAATTGGAAATAATTAAGTACAAAATTACTTTACAAAGAAGTGATAATGAAGAAAATATATATTTGATTTGAGAATTAGGTTGCTTTTCCTTTATTTCTCAAATTACAAACACAAGCTAAAAGACGCTCTTATTTATTTATTAATTAATTATTATTATTATTATTATTATTTTATTGGGAACGTGTACTACTGTCATTTCAAAATAAGTAGAATTATTATTAATTATTCAACTTATTATTATTTTTTTTCTGATAATGTGCATTTTTAAATAAAATAATGTCTGCATACTTAATTATGATCGCCTAAATGATTTTTTTTTTCATTGGAATACTATTTCATAAAGAAATTGTATTTTTAATCAATGGACACGTATTATTAAGTAAAACAATTGGAAATTCCAGATAATGATGTTGAATTTAGGAATTTATTCGCTCTTTTCATAAATGAAAAATTCCAAGACTTTTATTATGACACATAAATAATAAGTTTATTATTGTTATGAAAATATATATATATATAATAATATATAAAGGTGTATTGGAAAAAGTAATAAAATATCCATAAAATTCATTTCATTTTACTGAAACTTTCATTTTCATAATCGCAAGGTCTATGAATTTTCAATTTAAATCATCAAACAATGATGTAAGTATCAATATAATCGTCCAATAAAATTTCATAAATGCTTTATAAGATAAAAAGCTAGGTATTTCCCCCCAGGAAAAAAATAAAATATTTCTTTCAAAGTCGAATTTGCGAAGTAAATTTCATTTTGACAAATCGATAGGGAGGCGATTTCACTCGAGTGGAAATTCCGTACGGATTTGTCACCCCCCTATAGTGCACTAATGATTGAAACTCTCTCTTTCCTGCAGACATACTGACTCATGTCCATATGTTATGCTAAATTGTTTTCAATAAAAAGCGTCTCAGAAGGATTTAAAAATAAGTACTTTCATATGAGAAAAAGTTTACAGTTTTATTATGTTACTTTATGTTGATGAAAATATCTTTTGTTTGGAGTATCAATTTCATTTTGAAATGCCCGTCATGTAAGCTTTATGTTATATTTTTCTTTATCATGTATTTCTTTAGCGCATGTGAATTACTTGAATTCGGAATTTTATGTAATGCAGTTTTATTTATTCGTTTAAGAAAGTGCGTTTCTTTCTTTTCTTTTCTTTTTAGAAATGAAAATTCCTTTTAGCCTTAAGCAAATCAAGTATATAGTACATATATATATATATATATATATATATATATATATATATATACAGAGTGTTCCAAAAGTCTCCCACATCCCTCCTATATCGAAAATGAGTCGGAATTGGGAAAAATGGCGAAACACGTGTTCAAGGAATTCGAGAGGACCTTTTGGTGAAAAGTCTTTGGGACCGGGGGAGGGGTGCTATGGGGGCGGCAAAAGAGCTTAAGAGGGAAAATTTCAAATTTCAAATAGGAAGGTATGTATTGTGTTACATCCCTGGAAACAACTCTTCAAAACAATGAATTTGATATAAAATTGTTCGCCTTACGATGATTATTAAAGGAAATACATGAGTTTTTATACTTTTGAAAGGATGATTCTATATTTCTGTATCTCCTTTAAAAATCATTGCAGGATAAAACTATTTATATAAAATCCATTGTCTTGAAGCGACGTTTTCAGGGATGTATCACAAAACGTACTTTTCTGTTTGATATTTTAATGTTGCCCTCTATAGCGGCACTCCTACCACCTTCTTGCCCGGGCCAAAACATTTTGGAGTGAAGTATGTGTTGTGATACAACACTGGAAACGTCTCTGCAATACGAGGAATTTGATGTAAATAGGTTTGTCTTGCAATGATTAATAAAGGTAATAAGTATAAAATGCATATTTCAAAAGTCAAAAACTCGTGTATCTTCTTTAATAATCATCGTAGGGCAAAACTATTTATATCAAATTCATTGTTTTGAAGAAACGTTTCCAGGGATGTATCACATGACATACCTCGAAATTTGAAATTTTAAAGATTCCCTCCATAGTGCCCTCCCCCCCTCCACGAGCTCTCCCGGGCAAAAACTTTATCCACCCTCTCGAATTCATTGAACATGTGTTTCGCCATTTTTCACAATTCTGACTCATTTTCGAGTTAGGAGGGGGGTGTATATATATATATAAATATACATATATAATTTATACAATTAGTAGGAAAAAAAAAACATAACATAAATTAGTGTACGAAAATATTATAAAAATTACTTTTAGTTAAGTTCCTTTTTTAATTAATGAATTGCTAGATTTAGGTTTTAAATTTTTAGATTTATCTAGTATACTTTATTTCACCAAACATTACTTTAGCACTTTTAAAGTATTTCTGTTAAGAATATTTCGAAAAACATATTAATATATATATATATATTTAAATATTTAAATATTTATTTTTAGAAATGAAATGAGTTTGAGAATTATGCTATTATGATTTAAACAAATATATGTTAAAGCTAAATAGTAAAATTAAATTAAAATGGACTTGCAGTAAAAAGGTTTTTTTTTCAAAAATTATTTTTTTTTTCTATTCTTTTATTCAGTTAACTAGCAGCACTGTAAATGTAAACGTCTTAAATTCAGTTAAAAGTGTTCTTAAACGGATGGTCATTCTTTTAAACGGAAAAAAAGTCTTACTTTTTAAAACATCTTTTTGCAACCGAAATTTGGACACTGCAAATGTCTTAAAACGCCGCCATGTTTTTTAGGCTTAAAACATCGCTATGTTAGGCTTAAAAATCTCGCTATTTTAAGGCTTAATAAATAAATAAATTAATTAATTAAATTAGCCTGTGATTCAGTTTTTCTGTTAAAAATAGATTTAGAATTTTCTAAAGCATAAAAAGAATAAATAAATAAATAAAAATAAAAATAAATTTGGCTTTGAAGCCAAAAGAAGAATATACGACTAATTTTCCTTTTTAAGAATTTCGATTGAATTTACATTAAACCTAGAATATTTGAGAATAAGGTTTCTTTACGATTTTACTTATTACTCTTTAAATCGATTATGGAATCAAAATAGCATACATTAGAATAACTGATGAATAAGTTTAAATTTACTTACCCTCTGCCAGCATCCCGGGAATATTAGACGATAATTGCCAACACAAAGAGACTCTGAAATCTAACATATCCTTGCTACAAAAACTTTATTGTTACATCTTTAACTGATGTTATGCAAATTTAATAAGATTAACAGAACAAGAATAAGTCTTATAATTCAGAATGAGTGTTTGTTTTTACTGGTTTAAGGTGCCTCGCACCTATCTCGATTTGAATGCGCGACTGACAAAAAACTGCTCAGCGCCGTCACAAATGAGTTCATTTCTGCGCATCATTTCTTCCACTTCCCTCCTTCCCGACATCCTCCGGGGGGGGGTGAGCATGGCAGACTTGCTATGCGATTGACTGGTTGTTTCATGATTCCAGCTGGCGTTTTCAGTGCGACTACTCTAATGATGCCGTCATCACCAGGATGGACGTCCAGAATTCTGGCCAGGTTCCACTGTGCTGGTTGAATCGAGGGCTCTAAGACCAGGACAAGTTGACCAGGTTGAAGATGTGTGGCGCCCCTTTTCCATTTTGCTCTTGACTGCAGAAAGGTAAGGTAGGTTCTTTGCCATGTCTTCGAAAAATTCGTCTAAATCTGTTGAAGGAGGTTCCATCTGGAAGAAAAACTGGTACATATTTTATTAGTCGGGTTATTAGAATGTTCAGGAAGCTGAAGAAGCGGAGCCCCAATTAGGAAGTGTCCTGGTGTAAGTACCAGTAAATTATTGGGCTCGGTGGAAAGTGGGACTAAGGGGCGTGAATTTAAACATGTCTCAATTGTGGTGAGAATAGTATCACATTCTTCAAACGATAGGCAACTGCCTTTACAAGTTTTAATTAAATGGCGTTTAGCCAATTTAACTGAAGATTCCCGTAGGCCGCCAAAGTTAGGCCCGTAAGGTGGCATAAAATGCCAATGATTTTGTCTAATGGCGACATAGTTTTGAATAGCGTTGTCTTTAGAAAGTGTCACGAACTTCTTTAAATGGGCATGGGCACCAACAAAGTTGCGTCCGTTATCAGAGTAGATGTCAGTAGGATAACCGCGACGCCCTATGAATCTTTGTAGGGCATATAAAAATGTTCTGTTGATAAACTAGTGACTAATTCGAGATGAATTGCCTTGGTACACTTACAAATAAAGAGGCAAATGTAAGACTTAAATTTCATGCTCTTTCGTTTATGGTCACACTTCGTTTCAATAGGACCTGCATAATCAAGGCCAACATGTTGGGATGATAGACAAGGGTTAACTCTGGCACTGGGTAAGTCACCCATCATTTGCTGAATTGGGGTTGGTTGGATTTTGGCACACGTGACACATTTTCGAAGCTCTTTTTTCACAGTGGATCTACCATCAGTAATCCAGTAAGACTGGCGAATCAGATTTAACACGAGGTCGACACCTCCATGCAGACTATACACATGAAAATGGTTTATTAGAAGGGAGGTAAAAGGGTGATTTTTAGGGATTAATAATGGATGCTTAGTGTCATAGGGAAGGGTCTTGGCTTTGTGAATTCTACCTCCCACTCTCAATAGATTTTCTGAATCAATAAACAAATTGAGAGGATTTAATTTACTGATGGTTGCAACGTGTTGGCCGCGCTGCAAAAGGGCGATTTCTGAAGCAAAGGACGTTTGTTGGACGAATTTAATATCAGTCTTTCTAGCCTCTGAAATCTCTTGTACTAAGACTGGTTCCTTCAACTTAGTTGTATTTGGAATATTATTGATGAATCGCTTCATAAATGCAATTACGCGAAAAAGTTTAGTACTTGAAGAAAATTTTGAAACTAAATCCTCTATAACGGAGTCATTCACTAGGGTTGACTCTATTAGTCCAGGAGTTCTCACAACTGTACAGTCGGCTGCAAAATTATTAGAGCACTAGCCAATATTTCCTATATTTAAAAAGTACACTTAAGACTGTTTGGTAAGTAAATCCTTGTCGAATCATGTTCTTAGACTGATTAAGAACATGACTCGACAAGGATTTATTTAACAAAGCTGTATTAAGTGTACTTTTTTGGCAAGGATTATTGCTAGTGCTTGAATAATTTTGCAGCCGACTGTATATGGTTCTGAGGTCGCAATCTTGGAATCGTGATCTGAGACTTGGATCTTTGGCCAACTAGGTCCAGACCACCACAAGTCAAAGATTCTTAATTTGTCTGGAAGCAGCCCACGGGTTGCACAGTCCGCTGGGTTATGTTTACTTGGTAAGTAATGCCATGTAGTTGGGTCTGTCATTTATTTATTTTTTTTTAACTCGGTGTAGGACGTATGTGTTGCCCTTTAAGGGTGGATTTAAGATCCAACTACGGGCGATTGTGGAGTCTGTTAATAGGAGTATTTCCTCAACCTGATAATCTTGCGAGTTCTGGACGACTGACAAAAGTTCCGATAACAATACAGCTGCGCATAGCTCCAATCTGGGCAAGGTTATGGGTTTTAAAGGTGCTACACAGGTTTTAGCTGCAACCAATTTTAAAGATGAGTTCTGACTTGGACGTACATAAATTACGGCATCATATGCCTTTGTTGACGCATCACAAAATCCCTGTATCTGGTAAATAGATTTGGATTTCAAATTTAAAAATCTGGGGACTGACATGGCCTTAAAGGAGGCAATTTTTTCATAAAATTCATTCCGTCTGATTTCAATGTCTGGTGGTAGAGGATCACCCCAACCAAGTTTTTGCTTCCAAACATCTTGTAGTAGCAATTTTAAAAGAATAGTGGCAGGGGATAACAGACCCAAAGGGTCGAAGATACGTGCAATTACGGACAATAATTGTCTTTTTGTTGTGACGCTTTCTTCGGTATTAAACCCAACCTGTAGTGTATCCAATGCTAAATTACAGTTTAATCCCAAAATACGTTGGGATTGATCGGGGTTTAAGGATAATTCCTGATATCTTGATTTTAAAGTTTCCCAGACATGAACTAGAGCTTCTACATAATTTGAAGCCCATTTTCGCAGCTTGAATCCCCCCGCATTGAATAAAGCCTGAAGGTCTGTGAATAAGGCTTGAGCGGCCTCGATTGTTTCAGCCCCTCCAAGGAGATCGTCCATATACATGTTATTACGGGGAGCCTGCACAGCTACGGGAAAATTGGTTTCTTCATCGATTAATAGTTGTTGTATGGTACGCAGGGCTAAAAATGGTGCACAGGCTGTGCCATAAGTAACCGTATTCAACTGATAAACACGCAGTGGATATGACACATTGGCCCTCCAAAATATTCTTTGAAAGCCTCTATCAGGCTCTGCGACTAGAATTTGCCTAAACATTTTATCTATGTCGCTCGAGAGGGCGACTTTATTTAACCGAAATCTAATCAAATTGCTAAATATACTTGTTTGAAGTTTCGACCCTTTATGCAAATTGGAGTTCAGGGATTTGCCATTTGCATTTAAGGCCGACGCGTTGAACACTGCCCGTAGTTTGGTAGTGCTACTATTTTCATTTATAACTCCATGATGAGGCATATATTAATTTGGTTTACGGTTAAGTTCTTCAGCCCTTAGTAGAGTCATATGACCTAGATCGGAGTATTCGCACATAAACTGACAATATTCTTTTTTTAGATTAGGGTTCTGAATAAATCGGGCTTCAAGTTTTCTAAAAATTTTTGGTGCACAGTTTGCACTTTCACCCAAATCTATCTCATCATGCAGGGGTAATTTGACTACATAGCGCACTTCGGGGTTGCGCTTGGTGGAATATTTGTATAATTCCTCTGCCGGGTTGGCTTCGTTTTCACCCTTTGAAGATATTATTGGATTATTGTAAAAAAAAAAAAAAATCGTTTAAGTTTAAACAGTGTAAAACCGAACAATGGGTAGATTCTGGCTCCATTCCATCCCTTGAGAGGGGACCACTCAATAAGTAACCGAGGTAATTGGGAAGGGCAGAGGGTTCTCCTGGCCTTCCATGTACTGGTGTGCCACAAATTAATGATGAGAAAATGTCTGCGCCTAATAGCACATCTATTTGTTGTGGCTTGGAGAAATTCATGTCGGCTAACTGAAGATTTTTTGTATGTGGCCAAGACGTCGTCCTTACCCGGAAATTTGGCAGAGGGGCAGTAACCATACTTACTACGAGCGCTTTCAAATTTCTATACTCGTTAGCGAAATATGGCGAGAATGAGAATTCCGTAAAATTTAAAACAGTTTCTGCGGAAAGACCGTTTCTGCCTACAAGTCGATGAGAAGTGCCAAACAAAGGCAAGTTTAGCTTCTGAACGCATTCCTTTGTTATGAGACTATTTTGTGAGGCACTATCCACTAACGTCCGACATTGAATAATTTTACCGTTAGGTGACCTAACCTTTATAAGGGCAGTAGCCAATAACACCTTTTGGTTATTAAAATTTGCATTAGAATATGAACTATTTGACACCGACGTAGTAACAAGGCCACCTCCCTGATCTTCAGAATTCTGTGTATAAATGTGCAGAAGAGTGTGATGTGAACCTGCGCATACCTTACATTTAATATTAATTCTACATTGACGCACTTGATGGTTAGTTCGCAAACAATTTTCACACAATGATTTAGATTTAACTAAGTCCCATCGCTCCTGAACACTAATTTGATTGAATTTGGGGCATTTAAACAATTGATGTACTTGAGAACAGGCGACACATTTATTTTCGTTGATTATTATTGAATTATTGACACAAGAACTTTTTACACTACTACCTTCCACTGGCTTCTTAAACATCCCTGGTTTATTTTCAAGCTTTGTTTGACTCGACGCCTCCCTTTCAATGAATATACGAAACGAGTTTAAATCGGGAATAGTTTGCGTATTCTCTAGACTGAGCTCCCACCTATGCCTAACGGATTAATCCAATTTTGAAATCATGAAATTTATAAGAATAAGATCGCTAAGAGGATTAGATTCCAATCCGAGGGTCGATAAATGTCGCACCGCTTCGTTACAAGTATCTATTAAATTGAAAAACGATTTAGGATCATCCGCTTTGTTTACCTTTACCGAGAAGATTTTATTTATTTGAGTTATAGCTAATTGGCGTTTATTTTCATAGCGCTGAGTAAGGATTTCCCAACAGTGTTTAAGATTTTCCGATTGTAAAGCGAATCCACGAATAAATTTTGATGCTCTACCTCTTACACACGATTGGAGGTATTGTAGCTTTTCAATCTTACTAAGGCTGTCATTATCCAGAATAGGTGAATTAAATAAATTTTTAAATGACCACCAAGATTCATTATCCCCATAAAAATAAGGAATTTTAAGCTTAGGGAGACTAATATGCGAATTAACACAAGTCCCTGGTTTGGTACGTGTATCATTATTTACATTTGGAGTATTTGATTGTGATTTACTCTCTAACACTACTGATAATTCTTACAGAATGTCCCGATTTTTTAACACTTCTTCAAAGTTTTCATCGTTTTCCTCTTCGGAAAAATTTGTAACTATTTCCTCGAATTTAACTTCCAGTACATTTACCTTATCCTTTAGGATCTTTAATCTGGCTTGATCGCCTTTATCACAATCATTGATATTCGATTTTATAAAATCTATCTCTTTAATCACATTTTCAAATTTTATCACTTCATTAGATTTTCGGAACAACTCACTCTGTTCCACGTCATTTGCCCTTGTTCTCCCTTTTCTACCCATCTTTTGAGCAAACTAATTACAAATAATTAAATTTAAATATGAATTAATCGATCGAATTAAATTATTATTCTGCAGATCAGGAATTAATATATGAGAAAAAAAAAAAAAAAAAAAAACAACAAATGAAAAGAAGCAACACATAAGAATAGATTTTTTTTCCTCTGAAATAAATAATCTAATGAAATATTAAATGCACCTTTTGCATTCTCATACACTTATTTATTCAACAATTATTCTTATACAGAGAGTTTAATACTACGTAAACAAAAGAATTTTTTCATTTTTTTTTTTTATTTAATTTACGAATTACGATTAATTATCTAATTAATAGATAATTGGGCTCCGTTTACGACGGACCACTAATGGCTTTGAAGCCAAAAGAAGAATATACGACTAATTTTCATTTTTAAGAATTTTGATTGAATTTACATTAAACCTAGAATATTTGAGAATAAGGTTTATTTACGATTTTACTTTAGATACCACTTTAAATCGATTATGGAATCAAAATTGCATACATTAGAATAACTGAGGAAAAAGTTACTTACCTTCTGCCAGCATCCCGGGAATATTAGGCGATAATTGCCAACACAAAGAGACTCTGAAACCTAATATATCCTTGCTATATAAACTTTATTGTTACATCTATAACTGATGTTATGTAAATTTAATAAGATTAACAGAATAAGAATAAGTCTTATAATTCAGAATGAGTGTTTGTTTTTACTGGTTTAAGGTGCCTCGCACCTCTCTCGATTCGAATGAGTGACTGACAAAAAACTGCTCAGCGCCGTCACAAATGAGTTCATTTCTGCGCATCATTTCTTCCACTTCCCTCCTTCCCGACAAAAATAAAATAGAATAATTTTTAAAAGAAAAATATATTTCACCTGGCTCAGGAATTGAACTTATTTTAGCCGTGGAATACGAAACCATGCATGTGAGAGCCAGGCTAAAGTCAGGTGTCTTACCAATCACGGCGCCAAGTAACACAACGGGGACTTTTTTTATAATTATATGTATGTCAGTATAAGTGAAACACAGGTAGTTTTATGTTATAATCCGTAAATGTTGCTATGAAACTGTGGATAATATAGTACCTAACAGTTAATGCACATTATTATATTAAATTTCATATGTAGAAGTTTAAAATAAGAAATAAATAAATAAATAAAAAATACATGCCAAAAATGTGCAAATTTATCCTTATTCAGCCCTGGATATTCGTGGATAACGATATCTTTCTTTAAACGGATATTAAAAAAAAATAATAATAATTAAAAAATAAAAAATAAATATGAACATGTATACCAGAAAATATGTTGTCTTAGATTTAAATGCAAGAAAAATATGTGGCCGGAAACACCACTTTTTAATCGAAATTAATAATAATAAATAAATAACAGCTATGCACAAAGTATTCAAGATTAGCTTTATTCGCTGTAAATTACTTGCTGCTTTCATCTTAATACTTTTTCTTTAAATATGAAAATATACAAATATATATATATATATTTTAATAGAATAATTTTTGCGTTATAATATGTTGCTTTATGAGTTATATTAAACACAATCTCATGCTGATATACACATATCCAGGGTATTATTCCCTGAAAATTTAATTTCATAAACTAATATTGTTTAAATAGATTACGCTTAACAATTTATTGTGTAAAATTATATTATATTTATTGAATGTGGAAAAAAGTTTAAATAGGATAATTATGTTGCTTAAAGTAGATTTCATATGAAAAATTTGCTAAGTAATTCATGTGTCTGAATTTCCAAAATATTCAAAAATTTAGACGCTTTTTCTGTCTGAAATTTCTCATAGTTATGTGTTTTAGACATTTCTTTGTGTCTAAATTGGTACTTCAGACACATTTCTGTCTTAAATTAAGATATCTATAACTTCTAAGGTGTATATTAAGACATTAACGTAAATTAAGTGACTTTTTCAGTTGTTTTTATGTCTTAAATTAAGACCCATTTATTTGCAGTAAGACTTCACACACTTCGCTGGTCGTTATACTTAAATGAATTAAAAAAATAAACACATAAAAATAATATAAATAAATAAATAAAAACATAAATAAATAAAAATAAATGAAGCAATATTATTTATTATCATTTTATAAATAATTTTTTTTTTTTTTATATAGAAATCTATCGTTGAAGAAATACAATTTTAAAGATGTCTGTGTCTCAGCACCTATTTAGTATTTTAGTTCTGGCACCATGTATTGCATAGCTGTATTTTTTTTTTTTTTTTTTTTTTTTTTTTTTTAGTCCGCGGTGCGAGAGCTTCTACCATTCAGGTTCGTTTGCGAAGTCATGTAACTAAGTAAAGTTTTGCACATGGATTTAACATGGTATTATTATTTTTTTTTTATTTTTAATATGCAGTGTTCCCCAATAGGCACTTGCGCATTAATTTTTTATTCTCAGTTCTGTCTATCTGTCCGTATGAGTGTGTGCCCACGCTCTAACTCTTGTAAATATACATGGAATTTCTTGAAACTGGTATATGATATTTAAGTTCACTATCGGATGTTTCCTATTGGAAAGAGAGTAAATACTGCTAATGGTTTGTGTACAGGGACCCACTTAAAGTATTTCAAAGTATTACTTTCTACCAGAAGTATTTCCCTAAACCATATTTATGTGCCTTTACTTTACACAAATCTTAATGAAATTGAACTATGATTTTTAAGCTGATTATTAAATATTCTCTTTTGAAAATGAAGTAAACACAACCACTGATTTGAGTACAGGGACATCCGGAATTATTCCAAAGCATTTCATTCCGTGAGAAGTATTCCTATAAATAAACCATATTTTATTAACTTTATTTGCACATAACTTAATGAAATTTAAATATGGTATTTATAAGCACAAAAGACTGTTTTCAATATAATATAGTACGATTAGCTTTAAAATCTACAGGGCCACTCACAGGGCCCGATTAAGCTTTGAAGCTAGGGGAAGCTCAGCATCATTTCGGGGCCCCCTTTCATTTCGGAAAATCTTGTTTTCCTCTTACATATTGTAATATAAAAATGCTAGAGACTAAAAAAAATAGTGTTTATTATTATTATTATTATTATTATTATTATTATTATTATTTTCATGCATCTGGGTGGTTCCTGCACAAAACATTAAAATCATACAACTTTGTAATTAAGAACATTCAGATTTTTTAGGTTAAATAGTAGATTTTTCACGAAACAGTGAGTGTTTTGTCTTGTTTTAGGTAACCTTTCTCAGAAAAAAAATTAATCTCAGTGTGAAAATATGAAACAAAAAATTCAAGACCATGCTTTTAATCCTTATGGGGCCCCCTCTTAAATTTTAGAGGGGAAGCTTGTGCTTCCTGAGCCTTTTGGATAATCAGGCCCTGGCCACTCAAACATTTGCAGTTACATTAAGGGCTAATATTGAAAATTTGCTCCAGCTGTATTTTCATTGAAATTAAACGTTTTCAACACTTTTTAACAATTTTTAAGCGGGAATATCATTTTAATTAATGTAACTCTAAGTCTGACTTGTCCGTCTGTGTATCTGTCCATTTGACCGCCTCCTTATGTTATTCAAGTTCTAGTCCTCAATACTTAAAATCGCAATGATGCAAAACGCGCATCATTGGTGGAGTGCGCACTCTGACGTCCGTCTGTCGTCAAGGTTGCGTCACTTGTCGTCTAAATTGCATCATCGGTAGCAGACAAGGAGGATTTTACAAAGAAAAGAACACCGTACCATACATATATTGTTTGCATTGTTAATTATAATGAAAAAATTAAAACAATTCACTTTTTTTTTCTTTTCTCGAAACTAAATTGTTGCATAAATAAACTAAATATTTTCCTTTTTTTAATGTTAAATATTTGTAACATTTCGTTAGCTTGGAAACAAAAATAGTAGTATAGAACTTTTCTGAGGGTTTCCTTGAATGTTTAGGACGCAATAGTAAAATAAATGTATTCATTTACCATGTAGTCAAATATAAGGTAAAAACTTCACTAAAATGAAGGAAGTTTCTCATTCCACAAAAGGGATGATTTATATTAATTACTGTGGAATGTATGTATAATGAAGATTTTAATATTTACAAGGAATTAATAATATATATATATTGCGTTTCATCTGAGGGAATCTCTCCCACAAAAATGTCATTGAGGTTTGAAAAAAAAATATTATTTGAATTCTTGTGAATTGGTTAAATTTATATATTTTTAAATACTTCTTGTGAATATGTCATTAAATTTTATTATTCAAATAATATTTTTTTACATGAATTTTCAGAAATAGACATTCATTAGAAAAATATGGGTTTTAACATACAAAATCACATAATATGTTATATTTTGCATTAATTTTAAAATGTATGGCATTTTTTAATGGCATTTTATGGCATTTTATGGCATAAAAAGTTTCTGCATGTCCTTGATAAGAACATGTTTTAAATACAATTATAAGCCATGATAGATCTGTGATAAAACATATCTAAACGACCGATATTCTATATATATATATATATATATATATATATATAACATTCATTCGTTATGTACGTAAAATGGTTTCTTTAAAAAATATATATATATATATATATATATATATATATATATATATATATATCTATATATATATGATATTTCATTGAAAGTATATAAATATATTCGTCAGTTGATTCCTTAATTTATTCGTGATTTGATTCGATTCCTGCATTTGAGTTAAATTTCCACTGATCATAAAAAATCTAAAATTTAAATCTGTATAAAGTATGTTAGATAAAACTCTACATTTTTTTCCTGGCTCAAACAAAATAACTTGTTATTTATCGTATTTTTAAGTATGACAACATTATGCTAACGCTAAAATTCATTTATGTAAAAGATTGTAAATTGAGTTTCTTTAGCTAAGTTTTTAGAAAATAACTTTCTTTCATCTTTTTCCTTTTCTTGGTTTAATTGAATTTTCCGAAAAACTATTGGATTAACGAGAAGTTAAAAAATCAAACAATTCTTCACGTTGATTAAATTTATTTATTGCTTAATACAATTCACTTTTTGCAAAAAGAATTTCTTAGTTAAAAAAAAAAAAAGAAAAAAGAAAAAAAAATGTTCATTTAAATTACATAAAATTCCTGTCTCCCACATTCATTATGCAAGCAGTTACGGAAATAAATTTTTAAACATCTTAAAAATACATAAAAATATACAGATTGCATTTAGGAGAACATGTAAAAAAAAAGTATGAAATATTTAAAGAAAATTTCATATTACATTTCCATTTTTTTTTTCAAGTTTCTTGTTGAATTATATGATTTGCGGACTTTGTTTATCAATGCACTCTTTGTTAATACCTCACCTTGAGAAATAAATATATACTTCCTTCATATAGAACGAATACAAAATAATTTTCTGAATTTCTAAACTAAAAATGTAGATTTCTAGGTTATGGTCATAATCGAAACAAATAAAATGAGTAGACGAAGCAATTGAGAATGTCTAGTGCACATTTTCCCAAAGCAGATATGACCAACCCGTGGCCCGACTGTATTTTTTTGCGACCTGCGAAGAGACTAACAATATTTAAAGTTTGACAATTTTGGTTAACAGATTAAAAAATAATGAATCCGTTCTGACTTTTTGAAATTAAAACACTTTTCAACGATTATGGTTGTAAAGAATCAGATTGTTGTGATGGAATATTATTAGATCCATTATTAATTCTTTTTATTATAGGTATTAAAGTATAGTCGTGAATTTTACACAGTTCTATTGTTGATTTCTGAATGAAAATAAATTAATGTATTCGGCCCCGAATCTTCAACTTGTCTTCCCCTTAAAAAGTGTATACATAGATGATTCATGCCCACACAAATCATAAAAACGACAGTTTTTTAAGTGACGCAGTAAAGCTCAAACAACGCTTAGCAGCGACACTCTATTATACAGCTAGTTTTACATCAAAGGAATTTGGAAACGCCGACATTTAATATCTCAGTAAATAGGAGATATTTTGATCTGATGTTTTCAGAATAATATTTTATCTTCTGCATGATGCTATCCTGAAAGTTTCACACTTCAACATTGTATATATTTTGAGATTTGGAGTTGCAATTTAAGACTTCAAAGGAAAAATGTGTTATCGTGTGAGTTTTTTTTCTCGAAAACGGCTCGAAGAAATTTTATGAAATTGATATATGATATTAATTTATTTTGTCTGAGAATCGTTACGTGCTTCGTTTTCCCCCCAAAACTCTTGTTTTTTATATATTTCACTTTAAAAATGGAACTATATTACCTCGCGGATTACACTATTTTCTTTCGCATCGCTCAAAGAAAAGAATGTATCGCGGAGGTATACAGTTTTCGTTTCTATTTGAAATATTCAATCTCAGATAGGTAATTTGGCTCCATCTATCAGCAGTTAGTGTCAAAAACAAACTTACAAAATAAAATATTTTTCTTTCTTTAATATATATATTAAATGAGTTATTTATTTAGAGATTTGTATTTTATATAATATTTTTTTTTATCAAAAATATTCATTCAATTCCATTGTTTTCAAGTTTATACGTTGTTAACTTTCAAAATTGGTTTTATTTTAAAAAGTAATTGCAACAACAAAAACCTTTTTCTTTACTTTCATAAAAATGATAGATAATATCATAATCATATGCAAATATTTGTATATATATATATATATATATATATTTTTTTTTTTTTTTTTTTTTAACTAAGTGATAAATCACTTAAACTATGGATAGAGAAAATCCAGAAAATAAATATAATAATAATTAATTGTTTAATTTGCTCATTAAATTTCTATAATATAGTATGTAAATGAAATATTTTACAAAGATTGTAATAATTATAATATATCAAATCCAAATCTAAAATTTCATGTTTTCTGTTATTATTATTATTTTTTAATTTTATAAAATAATGTTGTAATAAAAAAAAAAAAAAAAAAAAAAAAAAAAAAAAACCTCGGTTACCAAACACTTAAATGCATTGGAAAAACTCTGAAAACAGAATTAAAATTAGTAAAATAATTAATAAAATAAAATGAAGTAAAACATATCTTTATTTGACTTTAATTTAAACCCATAATATATTTTTTTAAATATTAATTAATTAATTTTGTTTTTCGCATTGTGATACTTAATTTTACGAAATAATACATTTCTGCAAAGCATACTGGTAAAATAATTAATAATTATACAGTGTATTAATTTATAAATTACTTTATTCATTAAATTTCTAGTAAAAAACTATACTACTTAAATATTTACCAGTATAAAAGTTTCACATTTTAATGATTTTTCTATTTTTATTTATTTTTCTCTTTTAAATCAAATCTATACTTAAAAAATAATAATTATTTCTTTCTTAAATTTAACAGTAGGGAGCAGGCATGAATATAACAATAAAAGCTACTCTAGAAAAAAAAAAAAAAAAAAAAAAAAAAAATCCTCCTTCACTTGTACAGACTTATTTCTTAGATATAATATTGATATAAAATGAAATTACCATGCATCTGCAACCTTTAAATTAGAAATTAATAATACATTTCAAATTTTGTATCATTTTGCAAATTTTGTTTATTGGCTTTATTCAGATATTGCAATTTATTGCCTTCCCATAGTATATGTTTATTGCCTTCAGAACATCAGGTTTTTTCCCCCACAAAATGGGTATTTTTGAAATAGTGATTGCTCTACCAAACGGTACCGCTAGGACTTCCCTGGTTAATCGATTTTAGAAAAGTGTGTTTCTGAAGTTCATACAAAATCTTGAAAAACAGTGTCGAATACGAATTATTCAATTTGTTTTTCTATATCCAGTAATTTTCGGAATTTTAAAAAACTGTAAAACACGTCTTCGACAATTTTACGGGATTTTGTTTAGTTAAGAAAAAAGCAAATATGTATGGTGGGGGAAGGGGGTGGGGTTGGCACAAGGTGTCTGACATGGGCAAATTTTAATTTTGTAAATGTCAAAATTGGGGGAAGGGGGAAATCTGTTACTTTGATGGAAAGACCTTTTCAAAACAACATTTTAACAAAAAAATGTTTTTCTCTTTAATTATTAGTTAGAAAAATATGAAAGAAAATTTTTCGTTTAAAGTCTTCCCCCCGGGTCTCGAAAACACCTTGGAAATTCTAAAAACCTAAAAAAAAAGGGGGGCTTAATGAGTTTGAAGAATCATTGTTTTGTTTGGAAATTTTGAAAAAAATTTTGGAAATTTCGAAAACAGGGACCAGCGAAAAGCGCATCTTTGAAATTTTAAACAAATGCATTGCTTTTTTTCAGTTTGTCGAAAATGTCTTCTATAAACATAAACAACTTCTTTAAAAAAAAAAAAAAAAGAAGAAGAAGAAGAAATTGAAGCTGTATTACGATAGGGGGAACCTTATAAAGCAAACAGTAAAATTTGGAGGGGAGTTAGAGGGGGTTAAGAGCTCGTTTAAAGTTCTTACTTACAGACTCATATTCAATTTGCACGTTTTTCTTACAATTTTCAAAAATTTCGAGTCGTTTCCAATAGATTTGGGGAGGAAGATGGGACTTTTAGGAAAAAAAAAAATATATAAGTTCCTTAAAAATGCCCCACCAACGGCCGAGCGATGGATGAGAGGTGCCGGATTCGATCCCATCCCGCACTCTTTGACTTAGCCGTTGCTTCCGTGTTTTTCTCCGAAACTCGCTTAAATACGGGCCTCGACCCCTTAGAAAGACCTCATGGAGGCCATTCTACCTATATGCCTAGGACCCTAGCGTAGTCAGTTGGCCTTAAAACCTACTACCAACCAACCTTAAAAAAGTATCGTTGAAGTGATTGCATCTAGAAGATTTCTCGAAGTGCTAAAAAATCCTTATCATTTAAAATGTTAATGTTAGATCTCTTAGTATACTTTTTACCCCCGTAACCCAATTTTAGAAAATGAGGCAATGTCCAAAATACCTTCACCACGTTTTAGAAAATTTTCAGGAATTCTAGCCAGGAAGAATGTGGGAACTATGTACAGTATATTTAACCAGATAGGAATAAAACTACATTCAACAAAACATTTTCTAAAAAACTTTTTCTCGATTAAAATTTCAAAGTGGTCTAACTGATTGCCCCTCTCCTATTTTCCCCATCTGAATTAATTTTAAACCAAACAAAATCTCCCTCAGATTGATTAAGCATCTTTTTTAGAATTATCAGAGTTTCCAAAGGAGGATCTGATCCCCACCCCCATGGTGTTAGGTATTTTGGAAAATTACTGTCAAATCCTTACAACATTTTACTTTAAACATCTCCAATTAAAAATATAACAAAATATTAATATTTTGTTCATTCAATTGGACCATTTAAAAACTTGTGTTGCATTTTTTTTTTTATCTAACAAAAATCTATGCTGTGAATAGAGCTCTTTAAAAACTCATTCATAACGCACTTTTTTACAAAAACTTTTGAACATTTATTTTAAATATTCTGTTGAACTACGCATTTAAGAAAGAGATGAACCGTTGAACCAAAGAAATTGAATATTAAATAAAATAATTCTCTCTCTCTCTCTCTTTTTTTTTTTTTTTTTTTTTTTTTTTTTTTTTTTTTTGTGTGTGTGTGTGTAGAAATTGTTTGTTATTTTTAAAATATATTATATTATGCCTTTGTAATGTTGCGTGTTTCCATCACACAAAAAATATTCTTTCTTAAAGTTTTTTATTTATCACTTTTCATAAATTTTTTAAATTTCATTTAGTTTGTTATTTTGTTCGAGGTAAAATTTAATGTGGTATGAACTATGAAACTGCACTTTTAAGGGTTACAAACTCATTGCCATGCTCCTTTAATTTTACATTTTAATCATTAACCCCTAAAAAGTAATGATATCAATACAAAAAACCTTTAACGGGTTAAAAGTTTGTGACGCAGCACTGAACTTTATGGCTATAAGAATTAGAAATACGGGTCTTAAAAATAATGATATCAAATTTTCAGTGATGCTTTGCTGTTAATTAAAAAATACAGAGATTTTCTTGTTTGAATTTGTTTTTTCCTTCTATTTATTTTTACAGTGTAAACGTTATTTTCAACATATAATAATATACAACATTTACTTACCGATACCTTTTCATTCACATCTCTTATAATATCAAAATATGTTTAATAAAGAAGCGTCACAAAACTGGCGTTGTAAAAATTATTACTTACAAACTTTGAATAAACACCATAAAATGCAATAAACTCGCAACAATTGTTTCGGGTCGAAAAAACACACGACCCTTCATCAGGCGAACAAAGTAAGCACGAGTGCTGCACTCAAAGCGGCAACGCTTTGCCGCTTTGACTGTAGCACTCGTGCTTACTTTGTTCGCCTGATGAAGGGTCGTGTGTTTTTTCGACCCGAAACAATTGTTGCGAGTTTATTGCATTTTATGGTGTTTATTCAAAGTTTGTAAGTAATAATATCAAAATATGTGTTTTAAAAGAAATGATACGAAATTCCAGCAACGCAGGAATGATGTTACACTAAATGATTTGTTTTTAAATTCCACTGCAATTATTTTTTTTTTTTTGCATATTAAAGTATATTTGCACATTGAAATATTGCTTTTAATTTTCAAATACGCAGTCAAATATATCACTTTCATTAAGTTTATATTATGTACTGAAATGTATTTATTTCAATGCATTATTTTATCTTTTGCGTCCCGCTACCCAAAACTGTAAGTAAAATTTATGGAAATGTGTATTTTGTGCCATCTTATCCAAATTAATTGAAAAAGCATGCAAATAGATAGTGTGCTGCAAAAAAAAAAAAAAAAAAAAAGCGAAATTTTTAGTTGTAGTTTTGGATGGCGTGACGCAAAAAATAAAATAATTCATTGAAATAAATACATTTCAGTACATAATATAAACTTAATAAATGTGATATATTTGACTGCGTATTTGAAAATTAAAAGCAATATTTCAATGAGCAAATATAATTTAATATGCAAAACAAAATAATTGCAGTGGAATTTAAAAACAAATCATTTAGTGTAACATCACTGCGTTGCTGGAATTTCATATCATTTCTTTTAAAACACATATTTTGATATTATAAGAGATGTGAATGAAAGGGCATCGGTAAGTAAATGTTATATATTATTTTATGTTGAAAATAACATTTATACTGTAAAAATAAATAGAAGAAAAAAACAAATTCAAATAAGAAAATCTCTGTATTTTTTAATTAACAGCAAAGCGTCACGGAAAATTTGATATTATTATTTTTAAGACCCGTATTTCTAATTCTTATAGCCATAAAGTGCAGTGCTGTGTCACAAACTTTTAACCCGTTACACGTTTGTTGTATTGATACATTATACACATACACATATATACATACGGTGCGGGCCGTCCGAATAAAATGCATTTCAAATGCGGCCCACCAGGTATTTGTGTTAGGAAGGCCTGTTCTAAAAAATGAAACTATATTTTGAATACTCTAAATATTACGAATCATTTGTTGTGCGAAAAGATTGTTTTGTTTTCTAGAACTGCTCATAAACGAAAATTACAGATATTAAAACTTGCCTTAATTTGCAGAGATTTTTAAATAAGTTTACTCACAATAATATAGTAAAATGATCTAAAATTTTCCCAATCGTTGGGAAAAAACAAAAATACTTGTATTTGCAAAAATTCTTTATATCTAGGGAAACTCGTGTCTAGTTTTAATAAGGAACTTGTTTGCTCTCAGAATTTCTTTCCTGTTACAGTGGAGGTAGAGAGTCCGGTATTTGTATTAGTAGGTAGTATACACTCTAAAAAATGTGTAGTAATGCCGCTCCAAATACCCTAAAAATGGATAAACAGATACTGAGTTTCGTGTTAACACAGAATCAAGGGTTCAGATACATTTTAAATAGTGTAAATTAAAATTATATTCCGTCAAACACCATTTCTAGCATATTAATGCGCAAGAAATTTTGTGCTTACATACATGTTCGTGTCTCGAAACAGCAAATTTGAAGTTCGTTTGAAATCTGTATGGTGGCATCGTCGGTTGTTGTTTTGTTTTGGAATATCATTTACCGCCGACATGAAAACTTACAAATTTGTTTTTTTAACTTTGCATATAACAATAATTATATATTTTTTGATAAAATAAAGGTTAAAAGTTTAATTAAAGTTAGCATGACTCTATTATATATACCAATGAATTTTAAAATAAGTTAAGGATTCGGGAAGTTAAGGATTCGGCTGTTGGACGCGAATAAGTTAGCACGATGTAGTGTTCCGGAAGTGCAAAAATGGGGCTTTTGCCTCGCGTGAGTCCGAAAAAATTTGAAATATTAAGTGGCTGAAGGAATAAGAGTCTAGCAGATTGCAACAAAATCTGTTCGACGCCGATTATAATTGTTTGTTACTGGAAGTGTTGATACCGTAGGCTTGGCGGCATGGGAAATCGTTACGTAACTTGTTTGACGAAGTTTGGTTCCAGTGAAGGATCATTCGGGATCCGTAAAAATGGCTGTGAAGAAAAAAATTGCCTCTCCTGGCATACAACGTAGGGTTCAAATATGGACAGAGTCGCCCAGAAAAGTTGCTTTCGTTGGAAGTTTGATGCTCTGGTCCCAATGATTACAATGCGTAGGGTGTAGTGGATTTACCGAAAAAGAGACGTCTAACTGTTTGTTGTTTATGTGTGTTAATTACTGAAGAGCAGGCTGCTGTGTTTTTCCTGTCCTTGAATTCCTGGTTTGTTCGTCATCGACTGCTCTAGAGAACTTCCAGACGCCGCCAGAAGCTGGAGCATTCCTGGTATCTTTTCCTGTCGGTAACATCTTTGAATATCTTATTTATTCTCTCATAGTAATCTTATACAAAATGTAACTGGTAACTTTGCTGAAAGTGGTTGAGTTATTTCGTAAATTTTTCTAAGTCATTTAAAGTTGTTTGTTTCTGAGCTAATTTTAGAAACATGGAGAGTTAAACATTTTTCTTTTCATGATTAAAAGACTCTGACTTTATGTATTAATATGTGAACTTTAAACAAATGAGAAAAAGAATATAAAGTGAATGCATAAATTAGAATACTGAAATGATAAGATCTAAAGTTACTAATGTTTGTGTCAGATGTACTTCATTTACGTTGAAAGCCTTTGAATTTAGCAAAAGGTTATTCCTTGTGTTTACTTTTGTATGTGAAATGATAAATGTTGTTTTTTTTATGATTCTTTTGTAAGGGGATCCCTAGATAAAATTTGATAAAGAATAATTTAAATTTCCATGCTATTGAAATATTGTGTTTGTGTTTAATTTTAATTATTAGAAATATTAATGTTTTCTTATTTACTTATTATTTTACAATTATTAGGATTGTTTATTTAATCAAATGATACCTCTGATGTGTTTAACAAAGTGAATGCAAGTCTTATGGTAGTTTCTGTTGTAACCTTTAAATTGCTGATAATTATATTAAACTTAAGATTTATTTGTTTTGGTTAATTAACAGAAACTGCCATAAGGCATCACGGCCTATATTAAGTTTAATCCATAGTTATACTGAGTAATGAGCAACAGAGAGTCAGCCTGTGACCAATGAGGTTTCGACCTCCTTTTAACATCTTGTTAATTTTTAAATCTAGGGTTTATTTGAATTTGCGGGCAATGTACTAACAAAGGTTTTTACATGTTATTCAAAATTGGAATTGCAAAATTTAAGTTATGTTAATGTAAGAAATTAAATTTTTAAAAAAGGACACCAACGCTATTTACACCACAACTATACTAACATTAACTCCTTCTCTCCTACAGCACCTGTGGCGATATATACAGATGGATCTAAGACAGTTTATGGTGTGTGTGCCGCATTTTGCGCTTTTGTTGACGGGGTCTTAGTTCATCAATGGTACTCTTGGCTTAGGGACTGTAACACAGTTTTCCAGGCTGAGATTTTCTCTATCAGACAAGCAATTTTGGGTCAATTTCCTATTTTACCAATTCGAAAATTTATATCTACATTGACAGTCTCTCAGGTCTTCAGGCTCTGGCTCGCCACAGGAGTAATCATCCTATTATTCAGAAAATCAAATTAGATCTTCTATCTAAGCCCGATACTTTCTCTTTAGCTCATGTCTCCGCTCACAGGAGCGTCGCGGGCAATGAAATGGCAGATTTCTTAGCAAAATCTGCCACTGAAAAGGAAACAGTGGATTTCATTCTGGCCCTCCCCCCCCCTCTTACATCAAAAGATATCTTAAAGAACGTCTAAAGAAAGCATGGCAGCTATACTGGAATACATCTCCCAAAGGTAGATTTACTTTTAACCTCCTCCCAAAAGTGTCAAATTATAACTTTTACCATTCCCCAGCCAGAACAGCCTTCTTAACGGGTCATGGCCCGTTCAAATCACACCTTTACAAGTTTCATTGCTCGCGCACTCCACAATGTGAGTGCGGGCCTGAGAATAATGTAAATCATTACTTTTTCTCATGCCCACTAATTCATGATTGGCGTATCTTTAACCCACCTAATGAACCTAACGACTGGCTTTTTAATATCGTTTCCCGGCTTCCTCTACGTCAGAAACTACCCAGAATCTATAACTTCTTAACGCATCTTTCCAATTTGACCAATTAATTTTTCAATCTTCCAAGGCAGTTACCAACTTTTCTCTTGGAGGTCCATATAATTTTTCAAGACAAGCCTTTCCATGCGAGGGAACAAGGCTCCGTTCCTTGTCGCCCTCTGTAGTGTGAAACTCCGCTTTGGCGACCTCTGTAATTTTTTTTCTGTTTATGCAATAAACAACGAAGCAGGTTTAATCTTTTCTTTTGAATCTCCTCAGTGCCATCGGAGCCCCTCTCTAAAGGTTAAAATAGCTCAAAACCGCTGCATAGTGGTGAGCGGCCACCTTCCGTGTTAGAATCTTAGAATGAAATGAGAGAAAATCGCAGCGTGAAAACCCCCTTGTTGGGTGATACATCCCAAAAGCTAATCAGTACCATGTCAAACCAAAGTCCAACCAAATATCAAATTCTATTAAATTAATTCCATTGGTTCATAAAGTACAGTGTTTAAACTCAAAAAGAAAGATATTTTGCAAAAATTGTCGAATTGAGTTAAACGTGTAACTTTATAGAAAATAAACCCACCTTTTTCAAAAAAAGTAGTCAATTTCAGTTAATTGAAATGCAAGGAAATCTGAAAATGCGTAAATTCATCGAAAGCCGGAAATCAAAAGTTTTTCCGCATCTTCTACTTGCTTCTTATACACACAAAAGCTAGCAATAAATCCACTTTTTAAAAAAATAAGTTGTCAGTTTCAGATAATTGAAACGTAAGGAAAGCTCAAAACCTGTAAATTCAGCGAAAAACGGAAAACGAAATTTTTCCGTATCGTCTACTTTCTTCTTATACATGCAGCAGTTAGTTATAAATAAAATTTTTAAAAATTAATTAGTCGATTTAAGTTAATTTAAATGCAAGGAAATCTCAAAACGTGTAAATTTATCGAAAACCGGAAATCAAAAGTTTTCCATAACTTCTACCTTTTTCTTACTGATGCAAAAGATATACACACGCGAAGTGTGACGTCACTGACTGTTGTTGGGGCTAAGTAAAAGATTTTTTTATGTTAATCTTTGTAATATATATATATATATATATATATATATATTAAAAATTGAGGAATAATATTTCCCGATTTTAATCCCCATATTTGGATATAATTATAAATTAATTATCGTGCACATATTTAAAAAAATTATCGTCCATGGCGTTTTCTGTACTTGGCGGAGCAAAAACGTAATACGAAAATATGCATACCAGATATATATTTTCGTAATATCTGTTCTATGAAATAGTGTTTCATATTATTGATTGCTCTCTTAATATACGTTGTTAAAATAAACATGAGTTGTAACAGGAATTAAATATGTTTGCCAGACAATTTGGCGATTCCACCAAGACTCACATATATCAAATATCTTCCACTGAAACATATTAGTGTCTTATATCAGATACATTATTTAGACATTTGAAAACAAAGTTAACTTCAAATTATGATAGAATATTTACCATTTACCATTTATTTTGTATATGAACTTGATATTTAATGTGTAAATATCACCCTTTGAAATGAAATGTGTATGTTTACAATCTTAAATGGAAGTTTGCCATTTTTTTCTACAGTTTTTAAATTTTAAATTAAAATTTTATCAATTTTACAGCAAAAATAACTCAATCTAACACATGTAGACAGCAATTTATATATAACTATGGCCAAATATTGGAATTAAAATCGGGAGATAATTTCCGTTATTTTTTTATTTTTTTTTTACAAAATATTCAGTGGACGATTAACATAGGAAATATTTTTCGTGGCTCCACGGACGGCCAGTGACGTCACCACTTTGCTTGCTTTTACTTCCAAGGCAGTAGCACGTGTTTTTTGCACCTGAAGAAGAAAGGTCACGTCTTTTTGAAACCCATTGTGCTGGCTGTAATTTTATGGTTTGTCATGAAGTTTTAAAATTTAGATATTGAGTGTACATCAGTTTGAAAAATTTAGTTTTGTGTGGAAATTGATTCTTTAAAACAGACGTAGGTTCTAGTCAACGAATGTATTTCATTTAATGAATATTCAGTCCGTAGCTAGAGTCTGTAATGATGTTGACAAAAGACGTTGTCGACAATTTAGCGTGTCGAAAAGTATTTCTTCAAGGAATAAGTAAGTTATAGTAGACAAATGAAATACCTTTTTAAATAATATTCAGTAAACAACTGAATAAATCTCTTTTTTGCGCTGCAAAAATAATATTCTTGAAACAATCCAATGAAATGACCATTTTTACTACAGAAACCAAATAAATATTGTTAAATACACTGCAGAACATGATTTTCGCTAAATCCGGAGCAACCGAATGTTTCGAAGTCTGAATGGAATTTGAATTCATTAAAAGTATTGTCAGTGGTTTGTGGAATTTGCAAGGTAGTTCTGTGCGGAAAACCAATGCGTCATTACAAAATTTCCAAAATTAGACTCTTACAAAGGTAAAGTTTCCAAATTTTCTAAATCCCTTACTGCCATTTCTCGCAACATTCGAATGCCTAATTTGTAGCTATGTCAAAGTCCACCTTCGTTTAAATGAAAAAAAAAAAAAAACTTTTATATGTTTCCCCTTGTACTGTAATGCCGTGTAGAAAGTAACACGTAAAGATATAGGCAAGTTCTAGTCTACAATCATCAACAATCACTTTCCTTTTTGTACAGTCTTGTAAATATATTATAGAACTTTTGAAGAATTTAGTTCTTCGAAATAAATCAATGAATTTTACCATAATATCCCAGACATGTGTTAATATTGATGTTAGAGCTTCCAAAATTTGACAACACTAAACTGCAAATTTCCACCATATACGCTCCCCAAGTCCCCGAATTCGACGCCGAATAGCCGAATTCGATGTCAAGACAAAAAATCTATGCTGGCTATTTATTAGCGGTATGGCAAGTGGCTTTGACGCCAACAAAGAATTTACGACTAAGTTTCATTTTTATGAATTTCGATTTCGATTTATTAAATTTAGAATCTCGGATTAAGAATTTCTAACGAATTTATTTTAGATTCAAATTCTACAACTTTTACCCAATTACAAATCAGAATAACATGCATTATAATTAAATGAGAATAAGTTTAAATCTACTTACCCTCTCTGCCAGCATCCCGGGATAAGTAAAACTATAACTGCCAATACATAGACTCTGACATCTAATATCTGCTTAACAAACGATTTATTGTTACAATCCTAACTTATGTTATGGAAAATCAATAAGGACGAATAAAGTTTATGATTTACAAAGAGTTTTGTTTCTCGGTTTAAGATGCATTGCATCTCCTTTTCGATTCGAATCGGCGACTGACTCAATCTGCTCAGCGCCGTTACTAATCAGTTCAGTCATGCGCATCACCTTCTCTACTCCCCTCCTCCCCGACATCCTCAGGACGGGGGGCTGAGCATGGCAGACGAGCTATTCTATTCACTGGTCTTTTGATTATTCCAACTGGTGTTTTCAAAGTTGCAACTCGAATAATTCCATCCTCACCCGGATGGACGTCCAGAATGCGGGCAAGAGTCCAATGTGCTGGCTGAACCGAGGGCTCCAAGACGAGGACTAGTTCTCCGGGCTGCAGATGTGTAACCCCGCTCTTCCATTCTTGTCTTGACTGGAGAGAAGTAATATAGGCCTTTTGACAGATGCTCCAAAAGTGCTTTTTGAGCTGTTGGAGGAGTTTCCATCTGGAAGAAAAACTGGTACAAAATTGATTAGTTTGGTTAAGAGATTGTTCAGGAAGCTGAAGAAGCGGAGCTCCAATTAGGAAGTGTCCTGGTGTAAGTACCAGGAAATTATTGGGTTCGGTGGGAAGTGGTACTAAGGGGCGGGAATTTAAGCAGGCTTCAATGTTAGTGAGAATAGTCTCGCATTCCTCGAAGGAAAGGCAACTGCCTTTACAAGCTTTAATTAAGTGACGTTTAGCCAATTTAACTGATGATTCCCATAGGCCGCCAAAATTAGGCCAGTAAGGTGGCATAAAATGCCAATGAATTTGTCTAGTTGCTATATAATCTTGAATTGTGTTGGTTGTTGAAAGTGTCACGAGTTTCTTCAAATGGGCATGGGCACCAACAAAATTTCGGCCGTTGTCGGAGTATATGTCCGTCGGATAGCCGCGACGCGCTATGAATCTTTGTAGGGCATATAAAAAATGCTCGGTAGATAAACTAGTGACTAATTCGAGATGAATTGCTTTGGTGCACATGCAGATAAATAGGCAAATATAGGATTTAAATTTGGTACTTTTCCGTTTGTGGTCACATTTCGTTAGAATGGGACCTGCATAATCCAGGCCAACATGTTGGAAGGGTCTACAACTGGTGACTCTTGCACTGGGTAAGTCACCCATTATTTGTTGAATGGGGGTTGGTTGGACCTTTGCGCAAGTGACACATTGTCGAAGCTGTTTTTTCACAGTGGATCTCCCATCAGGAATCCAGTAAGACTGGCGAATTAGGCTTAACACTAGTTCGACACCTCCATGCAGACTATACACATGAAAATGTCTGATTATAAGCGAGGTAAAAGGGTGATTTTTAGGCAACAATAACTGATGCCTAGTGTCGTAGGGAAAGGTCTTGGCTTTGTCAATTCTACCTCCCACTCTTAATAGATTTTCGGAATCAATAAAAACATTGAGAGGTTTCAATTTACTGTTGTTTGCAAAGGGTTTGCCACGCTACCAAAGGGCGATTTCTGAAGCTAAGGACCTTTGTTGTACAAATTTAATCACAAGTTTTTTAGCCTCTGAAATTTCTTGTACTGAGACTGGTCCTTTAAACTTTGTAGCATTTCGACTATTATTTATAAACCGCTTCATAAATGCAATTACACGAAAAAGTTCTGTATTTGAAGAAAATTTTGAAACCAAGGCGTCTATCATGGAGTCATTCATTGGGTTTGACTTTATTAGACTTGGAGGTTTCACACCTGTACATTTGACTGAGGTCGACATTTCTGAATCGTGCTCTGAGACCTGAATCTTTGGCCAATCAGGTCCAGACCACCACAAGGCAAATGTTTTTAATTTGTTTGGTAACAGCCCACGAGTTGCACAGTCAGCTGGGTTGTGTTTGCTTGGTAAGTGCTGCCATGTGGTTGGGTCTGTCAGAGCCGCTATTTAGTTGACTCGGTGTAGGACGTATGTGTTGCCCTTTAAGGGTGGATTTAAGATCCAACTACGGGCGATTGTGGAGTCTGTCCATAGACGAATTTCCTCCACCGGAGAATCTAGTGAGTTCTGGACGACTGACAAAAGTTCCGATAACAAAACAGCCGCGCATAGCTCCTACCTCGGCAAGGTAATGGGTTTTAAAGGAGTTACACGGGTTTTAGCTGCAATCAATTTTAAAGGTGCGTTCTGTCTGGGACGTATATAAATTACAGCAGCATATGCCTTTGTTGACACATCACAAAATCCCTGTATCTCGTAAATCGATTCGGATTTCAAATCTAAAAAATCTGGTTACTGACATGGCCTTAAAGGAAGCAATTTTTTCATAAAATTCGTTCCACCTGTTTTGAATGTCTGGTGGTAAAGGATCATCCCAACCAAGTTTTTGCTTCCAAACATCTTGTAGTAGCAATTTTAAAAGAATAGTGGCAGGGGATAACAGACCCAAAGGGTCGAAGATGCGTGCAATTACGGACAATAATTGTCTTTTTGTTTTTACGCTTTCTTCGGTGTTAACTCCAACCTGTAGGGTTAACCGGTGTTAACCAACCGGTGTTAACCAACCGGCTCCAACCGGTGTTAACTCCAACCCGATGTTAAATTCCAGTTTAGTCCTAAAATACGTTGGGAATGATCGGGGTTTAAGGATAATTCCTGATTTGTTGATTTTAAAGTTTCTGGGACCTGAACTAGAGCTTCCACACAATTTGAAGCCCATTTTCGCCAGTATTAAATAATGCCTGAAGGTCTGTGACCAAAGATTGAGCGGCTTCGATTGTTTCATCCCCTTCAAGGAAATCGTCCATATACAGGTTGTTGCGGGCAGCCTACACAGCTACGGGAAAATTGGGTTCTTCATCGTTTAATAGCTGTAGTATGGTACGCAGGGCTAAAAATGGTGCACAGGCTGTGCCATAAGTAATAGTGTTCAATTGATAAATACGAAGTGGGTCTGACACATTGGCTCTCCAAAATATTCTTTGGAAAGTCCTATCATGCTCTGCGACTAGAATTTGCCTGAACATTTTTTCGATATCACTCGAGAGGGCAACTTAAACGGAATCTAATTAGATTGCTAAAAATGCTTGTTTGAAGTTTTGGCCCTTTATGCAAGTTAGAGTTCAGGGATTTGCCATTTGTAGTTAAGGCCAATGCATTGAACACTACTCGTAGTTTGGTAGTGCTGCTATTTTCATTAATAACTCCATGATGGGGCATATAATAATTGGGTGTACTGTTAAGTTCCTCAGCTCTTAGTAGAGTCATATGACCTAAGTCAGAGTATTCACACATAAACTTACAGTACTCCCCTTTGAGATTAGGGTTCTGAACAAATCGATTTTCTAGATTTTTAAACATTTTTAGTGCACAGTTGGCACTTTCACCTAACTCTATCTCATCATGGAGGGGTAATTTTACCACATAGCGACCTTCGGGGTTGCGCTTGGTGGAAGATTTATATAGTTCCTCTGCTGGATCGGCTTCGGTTTCACTCTTAGAAGATATTATTGGCTGATTGTCAAAAAAATCGTTTAAGTTCACACAGTGTAACGAGGAGCTATATGTTGATTTTGGTTCCATTCCATCCCTTGAGAGGAGGCCACTGAGTAAGTACCCAAGTGAACTGGGAATGACAGATGGTTCTCCTAGCCTTCCTAGTACTGGTTTGCCACAAATTAGTGACGCAAACATATCTGCGCTTAATAGCACATCAATTGGTTGTGGCTTGAAGAAATTCATATCGGCTAACTGAAGATTTTTTGTATGTGGCCAAGACGTCGTTCTCACCCGGAAATTTGGCAGAGGGGTAGTAACCCTATTTACTACTAGCGGTTTCAAGTTCCTATACTCGTTAGCGAAATATGGCGAGAATGAGAATTCCGTAAAATTTAAAACAGTTTCTGCGGAAAGACCGTTTATGCCTACAAGTCGATGAGAAGTGCCAAACAAAGGCAAATTTAGCTTCTCAACGCACTCCTTTGTTATGAGACTATTTTGTGAAGTACTATCAACTAACGCACTACATTGAATAATTTTGCCGTTAGGTGACCTAACCTTTAAAAGGGCAGTAGCCAATAACACCTTTTGGTTAATAAAATTTGCATTAGGTTGTGAACTATTGGCCACCTACGTAGCAACAAGGCCACCTCCCTGATCTGCAGAACTATGTGTATAAATGTGCAAAAGAGTGTGATGTGAACCTGCACATACCTTACATTTAATATTAATTCTACATTGTCGCACTTGATGGTTAGTTCGCAAACAATTTTCGCACAGTGATTTTGATTTAACTAAGTCCCATCGCTCTTGAACAGTAATTCTATTGAATTTGGGACATTTAAACAATTGATGTACTTGAGAATAGGGGACGCGTTTAGTTTCTTTGACTATTATTGATTTATTGACACAAGATTTTTCTACACTACTACCTTCTACTGGCTTCTTAAACATTCCTGGTTTATTTTCAAGCTTTGTTTGACTCGACGCCTCCTTTTCTATGAATGTACGAAACGAATTTAAATCGGGAATACTTTGCGTATTCTCTAGACTGAGCTCCCACCTATGCCTAACGGATGAATCCAATTTTGAAATCATGAAATTTATAAGAATAAGATCGCTAAGAGGATTAGATTCCAATCCGAGGGTCGATAAATTTCGCACCGCTTCGTTACAAGTATCTATTCAATTGAAAAATGCTTTAGGATCATCCGCTTTGTTTACCTTTACCGAAAATATTTTATTTATTTGAGTTATAGCTAATTGGCGTTTATTTTCATAGCGCTGAGTAAGGATTTCCCAACAGTGTTTAAGATTTTCCGATTGTAACGAAAATCCACGAATAAGTTTTGATGCACTACCTCTTACACACGAATGGAGATATTGTAGCTTTTCAACCTCATTAAGGCTGTCATTATCCAGAATAGATGATTTAAATAAATTTTTAAATGACAACCAAGATTCATTATCCCCGTAAAAATAAGGAATTTCAAGTTTGGGAAGACTAATATGCGAATTAACAGAAGTCCCTGGTTTGGTACGTGCATCATTATTTACATTTGGGGTATTTGATTGCGATTTACTCTCCAACACTACAGACAACTCCAACAGAATGTCCCGATTTGCCGTTTGTCCCGAATGTGCCGTTACTAATCAGTTCAGTCGTGCGCATCACCTTCTCTACTCCCCTCCTCCCCGACAGCAAGATTAGCAATAAAATTTTGCCGCAAATGTTGTATCAGGATAGACAGAAACACTTTCTCGATTTTAATTGAGTTCATTATTTTGGTAAAATTTATCGTTTCCCGCCACTACTTTTTTCCAAAGAGAAGCAAACTGGACCATCTATACTCAAATGATTTTCATTGTACTCTAAACCTTGCATTTGCAATGAGATATTCTGCAACAAGCCGTTGAGTACTATTCCTAAAAAAAAAAAAAAAAAAAAAAAAACTAGTACATTTGCCTTGGTGGCATATATAATCGTATCTTCGTGAATTTTTTGGTTCGAGTAACATTTTTTTTTTTTTTTTTAGGAAGTTCGTGGACTGGAACCTGCCTATCTATTTACGAATCAGTTACCTTACACAAAACTATGTTTTCATAAAAATTTGTATGTTCTAATGGCTGTATAAGAAAGTAATCTGGTGCCCACATCAGAATTATTTTTTATACTTGTTTTAAATTATGTAGCATATTATATATTTATTGAAACTTACCTACACGTCATGAATAGAACCCCGTTTTAAGTATTATTATAATTTCAATAGTTTAAAAATAGACCTTTGATAAAATGTATTGCAACTCCCGATACACTAAAAATATTTTATAATAACAACTATTCAATATGTATGGAAATATTGTTTATTATTTATTATTTATTTATTTATTTATTTATTTTTCGAGAAAAAATAACACATATGATGTCACACTAAAATGAATAGAAATTTATTCGTGAATTCATTCATCGATTTATTCATAAAAGGATTCGTTTCATGTATTTGACTCTTTATGTTAAATTTTTCTTGTTTATATATAATCTAAAAATTAAATCTGTGTAAAGTATGTACAGTAAAACTATATACATTACTTAACACAAATAAAAGGATTTGCTATTTATTCTATTTTTAAGCGTGACTGCATTATGCTAACGATAAAATGCATTTATATAAAGGAATGTAAATTAAGTTACTTTGGCTACGTTTTTAGAAAAAATAGCTTCCTTTCATCTTTTTTCTTCTCCTGATTTAATTGAATTTTCCGAAAACTATTGGATTAACGAGACGTTTTAAAGCAGAAATCAAACGATTTTTCTCGTTGATGAAATTTATTTATTTATTATTGCAGTTTACTTTTTATAAATGAATTTCTTAGTTAGAATTTTCGATAAATAACGTCCATTTAAATTACATAATATTCTATCTCTTGCATTTATTAAGTATGTAGATACGTAAATCAATTTCAAAACTTCATTAAAAATAAATTTAAAGCGAAAAAAAAAATCACTAATAGTATGTATTTAAATGAATATGGGTTAAATATTAGAATATACAAGGAAAACATTATTTTACGTTAAGGAAAAAAAATCAAGTTTCTTTCGAAAAACTAAAATTTGAGTAACTTACATACATTCTATGTTAATACCTAATTATCATAAGCGTTGATAATACAAGGATGCATTCAGTTAGAAAAGTCCTTTATGTATTAAAATTAAAGCTATATAAGTCTATAAACGTGTTTTGAAAGAAAATATATAAATAAAATTCTCATATGAATATAGTCTTTAAAAATTACTTAAAATATATAACTCTTCAGAAAAAAAAAAATATCGAGGTATAAGTTTTTTTTTGTAGGATCAAAGTTTTGACATGTAGATGTTTAAAGTTTTAGTGCTATTGTGCTGCCAAAATAAAATAATAAAAAATGTACACTAAATGTTTGGATTAAATAAAATTTCCTAGCAAAAAAATAATTCCTGACACATATTTGTTTAATAAAAGAAGAGTAAACTCATTTGACATGTAAAAAATCCACATACAGGTATCTTAACCCTTTCAGGGGCGGTGGCTAGAGGGTCTAGCCATCTAACTTAGAAATTTTTCTCTAAGTGTGCAGTGGCTACTTTTTTTATACACTTTTATAAAAAGTTAATGTGTACTTGTAAAATTGAAATAGAGATGGTAGCACTTCAGTAACTTTAAGCAGGATGTGCCTGTGACTTTTTTAAATGGACAAGTTGCGGGAAAATTTTTTGAAGTTTCTTTTATATATTTTTATGAAAAATAATTTTTTTTTTCAAAAGTATTTGGTAGTGTAAATATACTGTAATGCACCTTTTAAATACAACAGATTTACATATTATCTTAGATCATTAATTTTAGTTTGATTTTTAGGAGCATCTTTTAGGTGGATAGACACAGTGGCTAGAACGCCTAGCCACCACCCACAAAAAATTCCCCACATGCTGAATTTTTTTCTTCCTCAAATATGACTTGTAGGGGTGTTTACTTTACGATATATATATATTTAAAAGATAAATTCAATCATTTTTACTTAGTGCCCCTGAAAGGGTTAAACACACGTGTCACTGTAGAAAAACCACAAACTTTATAAAAAAAAAATTCACTTTACAACACGTATAAAATCATACATTTAATTAAAATTATCAATAAAATTACAACTTGTCAAAGCCTTTCACCCTGATCATCAGGGCATCATCAGGACAAAGCCATTTTTTTGTTACGAGTACAGCAACATTTGAATTATATATACAAAAAGATTCATAGTACAGTTACAGTTATTATAGATGAAACAGTTGAAAACTGATGAACCATAGATGAAACAGTCTGAAAAACTGAATTTAGTCGAGCTTCACTTGGTTACCATGGAGATACTTAGTGATTTAAGTCCAAGAAAGACTCAACCGTCTCACAACCATAGATATAGTAATAAGACATAGATTGATCAGCGAGAGGAGAAAAGTGATACCTTTTTTTTCGGGAAAAGTCACTCTAATGGCTGCCTTTTCCCGAGTAAATCACACACAGGAATACACACGGATAGTTTAGTAAATAAAATTTATGAATAATTTATTTACTAAAGGTGAATGAAAAACTCCAGATACAGTTTCAAATTCATTTTTCTTTTTATTTTTTTTTTCAATACTCTCTAATGGCTGGTTTTAGAAGTTTTTTCGGCATCAAAAGTTTTTGCTCGATAACATGGGGATGATACATCTATATATATTACTATATCTATGCTCACAACAAGTATCTCCAGGATAACCAAGTGAAGCTCGACTAAATTAAGTTTCTCAGACTCTTTAGTCTATGTTTCATGTGTTTTCAACTGTTTCATCTGTTTCAACTGTTTCATCCGATTCAACAGTTTAATCTATAATAACTGTAACTGTACTATGAATATTTTTGTATGTATAATTCAATTGTTGCTCTACCCCTAACAAAAATATGGCTTTGTCCTGATGATGCCCTGGTGGTCACGGCGATAGGCCTTGACAAATTGTAATTTTAATTGATAATTTTAATTTGATGCATCATTTTATACGTGTTGTAAAGTGAATTTTTTATAAAGCTTTTTTTTTTTTTGTTTTTACATGTAACAAATATATTTCAGAATTTAAAAAACCTATCATAGACTCCGTTTTTGTAATATTTCTGACGACAATTTCCTTCGGCAACAACGAAAATCTACGCTAGTGTAATAAAATTAAACAAAGTAAAATATAATGTATGTAAGAGGACTTGACATCTTTGACGGCACAACAGAATATGGTTTTGTATAAAATCTTATGTTTCCATTTAATATTTATAAATAGAACTACGTTAGGTTTTATACAATAAAATATAGATTCTGGAAACAGTTCTTATTGCTTTAGATAGATCTTTTACCGATTTGAAATCCGTAAGTTGCGTTTTCTCTATTCGCATTTTTTCATGAATTCATGATTTTCAAAATGCTGAAATTTTACAGATAATTAATAAAAACCTCATTTTTGTTTCTTAATGTTTAATGGAAAAATGTTCTACTTAAAAGAATTAGGGATGTATTTTGAAATTTATTAATTATTTTTTGAGAAAATAATTAAAACGTGCATGTCTAGGTAAACATTTAGATAAAGTTACGCTTTTTGTTAGATTTAATTTTCAATATTATTTCTTCTAAAGATATTTCAAAACTCATCCCTAATAATTTTAAGTCGGTTCTATTAAATATCCAAAATAATAATAATAATAATAATAATAATAATAATAATACTTTTTTTCTTAAATATCGATAGACGTTCTAGCTTTTTGAAGATCATGGATTAATGAAAAAGTGCAATCTAAGAAAATCAATTCTGTGAAAAAAAAATGTCAAAAGCCATAAGAATATTTAATATTTACACCAAAAAAATGCAATAAATTTGCAATAATCACTGTTAAAATTGGTATCTTTAAACTGGGCAAAATTGTCTCAAAATAGCTTCGATACAATATATATTTAAATTTGAAAATCCATGTACTCACTTTTGAGTGTATTGACATGTCAAACGTGGGGATATTGGGATTCTTATTGGCCAAACCCATTTTTCAGTATGGCAGTATACTCAAAAATGAGTACATATGTTTTAAAATTTAAGTATATTTTGCTTCGGAGCTATTTCGAGAGAATTTAGCTCATTTTTAAGAAACCATTTTTAACAGTAATTGTTTGGAGTCGAAAGAATATACGAAACTTCTTCAGGCGATCAAAGTAGACACAAGAGCTGCAGTCAAAATTTTGTAATTATTATTATTATTATTATTTTTTTTTTAACGCCAGTTCTGTGGGGCTTTCTTATTACATAAGCATATTTTCCGGAATATGAACAAACCAAATGTAGTTCCATTTATAAATGTTAAACAAAAATACATGATTTTATATGAATCTACTTCAATGGTAGCGTAAAAAAAGCCCATTCCCTTTAAATTCCTCTCATAGTATTAAGCTTTTTAAGAAAAAAAAAAGAATTTTATCTCTTAATATTGTACGAGAATCTCTGAAAACGATCTCTTGTAAAAATTTTTGTTCTTTACGCGGTTTATACAGGGTGATTATAATTAAAGTTACTATTTCATAACGCTATAATATTAGAACTACCCATCTGAGCAATTTGGTATTTTACCAGAGCAATCGTGAGACACTGAAATTTTGTTTGAGGGAAAAAAATAGTAGTTCTAACATATTCCTATAGATGGCGCTGTCAGGGAAATGTCAGGGAAAATGCCTGAATGGACTCATTAAACAGAGGAATGTTGTTAGCAACACAATGGAATAGCAAGAAACAATAGACTTCAAGAGTTTAATACATTTTTTGTTATGAAAAATACAAGAATACATGTTTACAGCGGAAACAGTAATTGGAAAAGAGAAAAAGAAATAGAGGACCTTCAAGAAACAAATAGTTTACGGATAATTAAGGCAGATTTTGGAACATTTTTTTTTATTCTTTTGCCAAGCAAAATTTCATAGCCTCATGATTTCACAGGTAAAATATCAAATTGTTCGGATGGGTACTTTTAAAATTATAGCGTTTTTAAACCATAACTTTAATTATAATCACCCTGTACATCACCATGTATAATTGCCCTAAGTGACTTGACGGCTGTAGCTTCGTCATATTGAAATGTCAAGAAAAAATTTCGATATTTCTTGATAATTTTCTATTATAACTCATTATTTAGTTTCTGTTAAAATACAATGAAAGGACAGTGTAATAATTAGTCCAAAAAGTAAGAGGACGAAAGTTATTACTTTCTCTTATCCATAGGGTCGAGAATGTATTGTTTTAGGGTCAAATTTTCGGACGTGAGTTTTTGTTATTTGTACATGTTCTGAAGCCCCTGGATACGAAAATCATGTTTTTAGCGAATGGTCTGTGTGTCTGTCTGTGTGTCTGTCTGTCTGTCTGTGTGTCTGTTATCAGCATATCTCAAGAAAAAACAGTAGCAGAAATTCCAAACTCGGTATTCTAAATATGTATAATATAGGGATGCTACACTAAGCTTTTCGTTGAGACGAAGCAAATGGTTCGTGTACAGGGACACTCAAAAGTATTCAAGTACATTACGTCTATGGGGGAAATTGTGGGTAAGTAGAGTTTAACATCTATAGACTGCACTAAACCAAATGAATCGAATATATATATATATATTGTAATATAGTCAAATGAAAAAGAAAATATATATATGTGTATGTAGGTGCCTCGCCTCCCCCCTTAGTGTGAAGTCCCCCCCCTGAAGGGAGCAAATTTTCATGATGGGTATCTTTCAAAAGAGCTCGCCAATACCTTTAAAACGAATCGTTGAACCATAGATCTGCGATAATTTATGATAAAGTTATCGATTTTTTTCATTAAAAAAAAAAAAAAAAAGTAATATTGAGAAAAAAATTAACTTTTTTTGGATATTTAGTGTTCTCTAATACGGAAATCGTCTGAATTATCATGGAAGATTTTTTTTTAATAATAATTTTAATTTTTCTTACTGAGTGAACTTGTATAGGAAAATATAGAAGAATTTCATGTGGTGGCCACAACACACTACTAAAATTCATTTTGTACAGTCACCAAACAAATTTTAATGCGTATATTGAGTAAAACAATTGAGTAAATAAACATATACACATCCTTTCCGGTCACTTCCGGTTTCAAAGCTGGCGAGTCATTAATATTAAAATTCCTGTAGCTCAAATTCTAAGCAAGATAGAAAAAAAAAAATTCAAACTGATTCAGAAAGCTAAAATGCCATGCTTTAATACTAACCCAAAAATAGAAAATCGGAGTTCTGACCGAAAATTGCATTTTAGAGGTAGGCAGGCATCTTAAAAACGAATAATTTCAGGAGATCCAAAAGTTGCACTTTCAAGTTAATAACGTGGGGTTGAGGGGGGCGGTAGCCCAGCCTCACACACAATTAAGTATCATATAAAACCATGTCAAAATCTAATTTAAATTGTTTTAGCATAGGTTTACATAACAGCACTCGTTATCTTACCTCTTAATCTCTAACCTGTAATTATAGTATTATATTTGAGGATAAGCGAAAGTCGTGTGAGTGACACACCAGATTATTTTTTATATATGAAACCCCTGTCTGTCTTGTAGAATAATGTAAATTTATGAAACACTATATTTCACAAAATACGAGTATTTATTATATCCGGAATGTGAAACCATACTTTGCTTTATAGAATGTAGTTAATAAAATGCAAATATAAAATACTTCATTAATATATGTTTAAAAATAGCAGCAATTATAAGTAAAAAATTATTATTATTATTATTTTTTTTTTTTTTTAGTAAAATAAGTTTCTATTATAAATTGTAAACTGTTAAAGTTAATATTTTATGCCATTATTGTTACTGTTTATTCGGTACTGCATACAAATTCGAATTAATCTAAAATAACTTCAATGTAAAGCCAATCGGTTAAAATATTCAAATTAGATCATATAATTAAAGACTATGCAATTTATTAATATTAATGGAAAATTGTTCTCTAGATAGATATAGATACTCTGATAATAAATGCACCATAGATTTCTCAAAACTATTCAAAACTTTATGTTTCAGCCGGTACTTTTTACAATGATAGTATTAGTAATATATCTTAAGCATACATATTTTTATTTTAAATTTTATGTGTACATGATTAGAATTCTTTTGTAAAACACATAAAAACAATCGCAGCTCATTGTATTTCTGAAAATACTTCTGTTTTTAAACTAATATTTTAATGAAAACAAACTACATTGTAAAAAAAGTAAATAAGAAAAGTACTCAAAAATGAGTAAAATTGTGTCATAATTTGAGTTAGACAGACATTTAAAATATATCCAAATTTAATGGTTCCACGTTCTCATTATTGAGTATATTATCATACTCAAAAAATGGCATCAACCATCTTGAATCCCAATATTTTTAATGTCGATTCTCATTGGAGTATCCATCCGTTAACCAATATAAAACGGCCATGAAATGTAGTTCTAGAGATTTCGGGAAATGTGATATTTGTTTGAACTCATTCTGTTTAAATTTGTAGAAATTATATTCAAAAATCCCTTTTCGGCAAGTTTAAAGGCAAAGGTAGATTTCTTTACGTCAGTGTTATAAAAGTAAAGAAATTATTGAATTATTTACATCGCTATTCTATTTTTTAAAAAATTAATTATCAACTACTATTATTCATAATACTTAAAATTTTAATCTAGATTTATTGGTCAGTAAATGTTTCAATTTTATAAAATCCAAGCTCATAATCATTCAACAAAGAGAAGCCATGAACATATACAATTTGGTGACAAAACGTGCGGCTTAAAAATGAAATTCGTGATTTGGCGGCAAAATTTGATAGTTGACGACGAAATGTTTGACTTTGCAACGATATTAGACATTTGATGACAAAATTTGGCGGGCTTGGCGATGAAAAATGGCAGCTTTGGCGTCATTATTTTTTCTTCCCAAGCAAAACCTCCTTTACAGACCAATATCTTGTTTCCACAAGATAAAAAGTCAAAGGAAGCTGTAATGTATAACTCTCAATTTCAATCGTAGATTTAAACTCTTGTGTAAACCGGTGTTCTAAACTATTCACCACGAACGATATTTTTACCAAAACTAACGCATTATTTTAATTTTATATTTTCAAATGATTAATTAAAGCCGTTACCATGGTTTTTTATAGTTTCAGCTATCTTTTTTATTATTGTTTGCACGTGACGTAAGCATCAGATTATAAATATAAGTAATTAAAGCTAAAGAAAAAGTCGGCTTCATTACAATTGATGAAAAATCACTTTTAACTTGTAACTTTTAAGCAGTTAATGTTATCGAAAAAGTTTTAAAACAAAATTTGTTTTCTAGGGTAACACGGTAATTTGCCTGATTTAAAGTATTTTCCTATTTTCAATATTAAAGAAATGAAAATTTCCACCCCCCATCATTTCCACCCCCTTTGAGATGGATACCCCATCAACGAACTCGACCGATATTTTTACTGTCCTGACAACATATCCCCAGCTGGTTAAATTTAAATAAAACTTACTTCAGTTATCGTGTTCACAACATAACGTGGAAAAAAGCGTTATACATATACATATATACGCTGATGGAAAAAAAAATCAGTTTGTGGGATGGAGTTCCTTGCCTGTTGCACTTGGGCTGTCAATACAGGGACGGTTAATGCTGGTTGTGAATGACGCTGGTGTTGTCGTCCAATGATGTCCCATACGTGCACGATTGGGGAAAGATCTGGTGATCTAGCAGGCCAAGGCAACATGTCGACACTCTGTAGAGCATGTTAGGTTACAACAGCGGTATGAGGGCGAGCGTTATCCTGTTGGAAAACACCCCCTTGAATGCTGTTCATGAATGGCAGCACAACAGGTTGTATCACTAGACTGACGTACAAATTTGCAGTCAGGGTGCGTGGGATAATCACGAGACAGCACCTGCTGTCATACGAAATTGCTCCCCAAACCATAACTCCAGGAGTAGGCCCTGTGTGTCTAGGCAGCAGACAGGTCGCTAGCAGGCGTTCACCTGGCCTCCTTCTAACCAACACACGGCTATCACTGCGACCAAGGCATAACCAGCTTTCTTCAGAAAACACAACAGATCTCCACTCCGTCCTCCAATGAGCTCTAGCTTGACACCACTCACGTCGCAAACGGCAGTGGTTTGGAGTCAGTGGAATGCACGCTACAGGGCGTCTGGCTCGGAGCTGTCCTTGAAGTAACCGATTTGTAACAGTTCGTTGTGTCACTGTGGTGCGGGGGTCCCAGGCCCCCGGGCTGCCACTCAGGTAGCTGGGGAGCTAGATGCGGCGGCTGATCTCACCTCCGAGTTGGTACCCCTGGATAGCCGGCGCAGCCGGTGAACTAACGAGGCAGCGCGGCCGAGAAGCATGTCGGGTGGAAAGGATGTTCCTGCAGTCAATTGGAGGCATCACCCACTCGTCACTCGTAAAGTAATAGGTGATGTGTTATGTTGCGGGTGCCTTGGTGGCACGAGGCGCCAAGGTTACTCTACTTGTAATCTGTCACCTACTCTTCACTGCCAGGCCTTGTTCCTCTAATAGGCTCAAGTGGATTTTCCTGGCATCCGGCCTAGCACACCCGCCGGAGAGCAGCTAGTTGCTCATGCGAGATTTGTGGGTCTTCCCTTCCCGCGGACTTATCCCGGGCCCGTGCCCCTGTCCGCGGGCTCGCTGGAGAGTTAGATACTGGTTTCGGTGGGGGGGGGGGGCTTGGTCATGACTCTAAACCGAAAGGTGAGTCGCCCCCCTTGCTAGTTCTCTGTCACTGTGGTGCCAACTGCAGCTCGAATTCCAGCTGCAGACGCAGTACGATTAGCCACAGCCATACGCTGAACACAGCGGTCTTCCCTCACAGTAGTGCCACGTGGCCGCCCGGAACCCGGTCTTCTTGAGGCAGTACCTTCCCTTGACCACTGCTGCCAACACTCATGCACAGTGGATACATTCCTGCCAAGTTTTTCTGCAATATCGCGGAAAGAAAACCCACCTTCTCGTAGCCCTACTACACGACCTCGTTCAAACTCAGTGAGCTGTTGATAATGGCTTCTTCGTCTTCTTAGAGGCATCCTTGACTGTCATTAACGCACTACGTCAAATCTCAACTGTAAATAACGATCACGAACCTTACAGCGTTTATTTAAAGCAAACCTCATTTGCATGTTCATAGTGTCGCTACAAGCGCCACACTTATGCGCGTAACTCGAAATTTGAATCGACGTCATCTTTCAGATGTATAAACACGCCTACCAAATTTCGTTTATCTATCACAGCTCCTTCCTGGTGTTGGGATTTTTTTTCCATCAGTGTATATATATAGAGACTTTTGAACGGAGGGTGGTTTTGGGTTCTAGGGGTCATGATCGGAGAAGTTATTAAGAAATTTTCCAGAAGTCGTGTCATGAGAACCATTGCAATAGGTAGATCTCCTATAAGTAATCTAGCTAAAAGAAATTCTTTTATTTTAGAATACTAAAAAGAAATTATTAAATGTATCGATATTAAATTGAAAACGGCCATCTTTCAAAAACTGAACAAAGTGTTAATTTTTTGAAACAAAATTACTCATTTCGAAATGAATGTATCCATTTATGGTCATTTTTAATTACATGATTTTTAACAGCCTACGTAGTTAAAAACAAGAGGTTATTTTCTTTTATTCTTTCTCTATATCGCTATTACTCATGGTAGTGCAGGAAGTCCTCTGAGGAAAAAAAAAAGTTTTTTTTTTTACTAAAAAAAAAAAAAAAAAAAAAAAAAAAAAAAGGTTATGCACAAATTATTCAGGGTTGTTAAGTTATAAATTTTTTTTTTATTAGCTACAAATTTCTTTCTTCGTTCATTTTAATATTTCGTATTTCATTATATTACAGAGTTTTAAGTGAAAATTATTTCTATTAATATTATTATTATTTTAATTATTATTTATCAAATAACTTTCACCTGTAAATATGTTTTATTAACAATTATTTTAAACATAATTATAATCAGTAATATACGCATCACTAGAATCCTATTGTTTCAAATTTTAATTCAGAAATCTAACTAACAAGGAAACATTTAAAAGGTGTCGTGTTCAAAAAATATTGAAAAAAATATATGTGATTCTACTCTTTATAAAGCACCAGAAAGTGAAAAAAATTATCGGTTGAAATGAATTACAGCGAGCACAAAAAATTTGGTGAATTTTACACTGTTAGGCAATTGATTTTGAGTACTTGGGGGAAAAGCAAAACAAGGTTCTGCTCGTACACAGCAATCTCAATGCTAGCAAACTTATCAGAAATCTAACTAAGTTAAAAAAAAAAAAAAAAAAAAAAAAAAAAAAACTATTTATTGAATGTGAAATCAAATTAACGGTATATGTATGTTTCTTAAATTGATTTCCATGTGAAATATTTGTTACGCAATACATGTGTCTTATTACCCACGTGTCAGATATGTAAAAGTTTGATATTCTAAGTTTCTAAATTGTAAAATGTCTTAATTTCTAAGTGTCTAAACTATATTGTGTCTTGATTACATACATATTAGCATTATTTAACGTTTGCTGTCTGAAATTTTTCATAGAATTTTGGATATGAAAAGGTATTTTTGACACATTTTCGCTAAATTTTTTATGCTTATATTTACAATGTAAATGGAATAGTATATAGAAAAAGAGAAAGATAATTTAATGGATGAAAGACAGGTAGATAAATTAAAATAGTTGTAAAAGTAGAAGAATATATAGATAAATTAAAATCATCTCTAATATTTTGGTACATCATTTATAACAGAATAATAATAACTAATAAACTATACATAAATTAAAAAAAAATAATAATAAATTGAATTTTTATATTCAAATTAATAATATTATTTTTTAATACTTTTTTCGAATTGCTAAGTTTAAGTGAAAACTTACATATTATTATTTTTATTATTATTACTATTATTATCAACGTGCATTATACTTTTTCTTAGTTATTGTTTTGTGCTACTCTAGAGACAAAAAAAAAAAAAAAAAAAACCTTGAAATATAATAATATAAATTAATTAAAACGAAAAAAAAGCAATAAATAATAAATAATACATTTGTATAACAAATATAATACAGAGAACTACCAAAACAATCACCTATATATTTAAACCTAGGCAATTAAAATAATGTATTACTTTCAAATATATATATATAAACAACTACAAAAAAAAAAAAATCATTACAATTACTTTTCAGCTGTGTGTCGATACAAAACAAACTTATTGAAAAGATATTTTTTGTATTAATTGTAATATAATATTACCATGAGACTAATTAATCGTAATTTTTTAAATAAGTAAACATATCCAAAGTTAGTATCTTTATAATTATGAAAAGATTAAAGAAAGCGACTAATTAAAATAGTTGTTAATCTAAATGGTTTGAATTAGAAAAGTAATTATTTGAATTATATTGTAAATGAGATTTATTTTCACGGTTATCAAATATATATATATATAGATAGATATATATATATTTACAAGAATTGAATTTATTTTCTTATATGAAACATGATTAATGTTTTTCCCACATTAATTAGCTTAAATTATATGTTTGAAGTATATTATTTTAAATAGAATGATTTTAACAGTAATGTTCAGCTCTTCATATTATAAACAAATACTTAATTTCAACTTTAATGTACAAAACATATACCTATTCCGAAAACTGAAAATAAAATTTAATGTATACATTCAGATTTCATCGTATAGTTGAATAAACAATATTTTCCCTCAATACAATAACACCCCCCCCCCCCAAAAAAAAAAAAAAAAAAAAAAACTATGATCAATAATTTATTTCTAGTATAATGATGCAATAATATTAACCTTTTGAAAGGGGCTCTTACAAAATCCTATGGTGAAGCGTGACAGATGCTGTCACAGCCCCTTTCAAAAGTTTAATGTAAGGAAATTTATTAAACGAATCTTGAAATTTCAATACATATATGTATGGGTCATTCTACAAAAAACGTAATATTTCTGGTTTGGGGTAGTTAGTTTTAAAAATAATTATTTTAAAATATTCTCTTAAGAGATTTTAAATATTATAACATTTTTTAAAAATAATTAATAAAAACTGGTGATGTTTTTATTTATTTTATTTATTATTATTATTTTTTTTTAAAGAACGGAGGGATACTTGTATACCTCCGTTACATGTCACAGCATACGTTCCTCCATTTACTCTTTCACTTATTTGTTGAATCCAAAAAAATATAATATTTAATATAGAGCAGTTTCAGTCATTAGAGGATTTTTTACAGTTTAAGTGAATTTTGCTACAAAAGAAAAAAAAAGTATTGCATTAATTATCCTTTGAATTACAGTCACAGTTTTTCTTGTACCCTCCGTTATGAATGCAATTAAATACAAGAATTTCCGATAGATGGCAATACTGTCAACACATTACAGAGATTTAGAATCGCAGACAGTCATTTTCAATATCTGTTCTTCACAGTGGAGCTAAACATCTTAGAAGGTAAGAATTTATGTATTATTCTCTCTGAAATCAAATAGGTGCTTTACATTGTTTAATCCCCGTTCTTGATTTTAAAAGATAAGATTTGTTTATTTATTAAAATTATTTTCTGAGTTAATAGTTCATAACTTTTTAAATTAAACTTTATCAGCATGATGTGTTAACCCTAAATCAAAAGGATATACAAAACAAAATATAGCAATTTGTATCGTCCGTATATGTATCCTCCGTTACAATATAAATGTAATGGAGGATACACAATGTGTAATGGGGATTACAGCTTTTTTAGAAAATGAATTTTAAAACTAATATATAATTTTTAATTAGTCTAAATTATGTTCTTAATACAGCATAGTTTTTTTTTTTTTTTTTTTTAAATAAAAAGTTCCTGAACATCAATAAAAAATAAATAAATTTAACAAATTACTTTATTATTAAGGTTGTAACCTTTAAGTTCTTATTCTTTTTTTTTTTCTTTTTTTTTTAAGATATTAATGAAGAAGTAATGAGAAATGGCCTAAGCAGTGCAAGGATAGGACCAAATAACTATGTGATAACCAAATTAGCTGGCAAGAAAAGCTTCAAATTTTATGTAGCTTTAATTATATCACAGGAGTCTTATAATGAATTTACATTCATTATAAGACTGAAAATTCATGAAAATTCATGCGGAAATGCTCTAATGACACTTTTATTTTCCCCGAAAAGGATGATATAATCAGAAGTATATTTTAGTGATGCTGTTGAAGTTCTGAAGCAACCTACTATGAATAAAAGAGAACAATATCTATTTAGTGAAAATTTGGCACATATAATTTGAAATGAAAAGTGTTCAAATTAATAATTGCAGAAACTGATTCTTTAATAAGTTTTATAATAAAGCATTTCACATGAGCAATCAGTGTAATTAATTTAATATATAAAAGCAATATGTACACATTCATAAAATGTTTAAATTGTAGAAATACATCATAAGGGTGTATTCCCCGTTACATGTATATATCCTCCGTTCACGTTCAAAATTTCAATTACAAAAAAAAGTTAAAAAAGAATCGAAAAGAATGTGACCAACTATATGGGGGTAGATATAGGAAGAGGAATATAAATATAGAAGAGGAATATAAATTAATAAAAAAAAATGAAGATTTTTTTTTTTTTTTTTTTTTTATTCTAATAGTGAAAACCTACGTTTTCTGTAGAATGACCCATTTTTTATATTTCTTTTTTTTCCGGCTTAAATCACGTCCGTTACATTTATTTATGTATGCATACATATGTGCACTAGGCAAACTCTAAACATGGGTACTAGTTTAATTTGTTTATCTGAATCTATACGTAAAATTAAAATTTCATTTTTGGGTTTTAAAAGATGACAAAAAAAAAAAAAAAAAAAAAAAAAAAAAATCTTTAATGCGTCCCAATAACGTATATATGTTAAACTAAAGTTCATACATGAACAGGAGTGTTTATTTCAAATATATTATTTATCTAATAGATTATTCTATGAATTAATTCTCTGTATCCACGTTTCTATAAAGATATGACATTGTTTTAAACCTGCTAAATGCTATCGAACATATGTATCGTAAAAATGTCAGTGTAGATTAAAAGCTTGATAAAAAACATTAAATACACATTTTATGTTTTGTTATACGAATACAAATCCTTTAAAATGTTTTTGAAATATATTACACAGAAGGTAATTCAGTTTAGAACCAAACCGTAGATTATACTGTGACTTTTAAGATAATATACAAAAGTAATAATTTTTACCAACAAAGTCGACACATAAATCATTTGAATGACAATTTGTTTTCATAGAGATGAATAGCTCAAAATGACATTTAACAAACAATCGTGTTCCTACCCTTTGTTTTGTTGTTGTTACAGTGAATTTAAAAATATTAAAACAGCTAAGTTATTTGTAACTTTTGAAATATGTATTGAAACATTTACAATTCATCACAAATATTTAGAAGAGATTTATTATATGTTCTCATTTATCATTATTTTTGCACATTTATATACACGACAAATTTGACAAAACAAATATCATCAATATATGTTTTGTCTTAAAAATAGGTACGGCGCTTAAATAATCTAATATATACTAACAGTTTTATATTTCTCTAGTAAAGTTAAACGTTTGACAAAGACTGAAGTAATATTTAATTTATAGATTTTTTAAAAATGTTTGTTACATGTATTAGACTGAAATATTGGAAATTACGTTAAGCACCATTAAAATGCTAATGTTTGGCTCTATCTTTATTTTCATCATGTTCATATATAGAGATAATGAATTGTTTATGTATAAAAACACATATTTTAGTTTTATTTAGTTTCAGATTCGTGTTTCCTATTAATATTAATAATATCAATAATAATGATAATGTAAAAAATAATAATAATAATAATTATTATTATTGTAAAAAAATAATAAAATTAATGAAGTCATAAAACATAAAAATGAATCCAGACAGACTATATTAATTAACAAGAGAAATATTGAGGCATAAAATGGGAACCCCCTGAGTTCAGTGGGTACACCAGTAAGAGATTACGAAAGCTACTGGCAAAAAAGAAAACTAGCTTAGTCCCCTACATCTTACCAATGGCAAAAAAAAAAAAAAAAAAAAAAAAAAAAAAAAACATTCACTGTAGTTCTGAATATATATATATATATATATATATATATTTAGACTTAAACTAAAAAAAAAAAAAAAAAAAAAAAACTACACAAAATATCATTCTTTAAAAACATTGAAAAAAGGAAAAACTTACCAAACAGATAAACATAAACTCGGTAGCATGGAAATAATACGTTATTTTCATTCAGTAAACATTGTAATAACGCTTGTTATGTTCTGTTTCCTGAATATAAGTGCTGACGGAGCATGCGAATTTTAGTTTTAATATTGTTTATGTTATTAAAGTTTTTTTTTTTTTTTTTTTTTTTTTTTTTTTTTTTTTAACCTTTTAAAATTTTTCCCTGTATTTTATACATAAGGTAATTCCGGGTGAGTTGCCCCACCGGTAGAGATGCCCCACTTTATGTAATTTCGAGACGTAACGCTAGATGGCTCTGCGAGTCCGATTATTATTTCAGATAGATGTTGAATAGTGTGCTGTGGAAGTTACGTGAAGTCATTTCTTTGTTTTCTGCTACCACAACAATATTTCAAGTAAGTACCATGTTCTTTCTACTCTGTTATAAGAGTGATGTTGCATTGTAAGGCAGGCACTACTTAATAAGTAGGGATTTTTTATATATATATATATATAAGCTTAAAAACCTGTAGTAAGAAGTTGATCAGTCGACTTCGGGCATTGTGCGGCCATTTTTGCTGTCTTGTACTTTGGACAGTTTCCGGGGCATCTCTCCCATACCAAAAGGATAGACGCCCCAGATAATATTCGGGTTAGATGCCCCACATACATTTTCAGGGAGAAAAGTATTTTAATTCTTTAAATTTTAAACTAATATTTTTTAAATCATATTGTTTTTATAAAATGCTTAATATTTGTAAATGGAAATTTTTTCAACTTAAAAATATTTTTTTCAACTAAAATTTAGATTAAAATTATTCAAATAAAATTCAAATTCGCGTGATCACTGGAAGTGGCAATTCAAAACGAAATCACAAAAATACAGATTAATCCCAGATAAGAAAGTAAAAAACGCACAGGTATGTCAGACTGACCTTTGACATTTAAACTGAATATTGACATTTAAAATATATCATAAATAAAACTTGGGCGCTAACAAAACTGTAGGTGGGCGGTTAATTGTGCCAGTGAGTGTATATTATTGTACTTGTTTATGCAGTTGTTCAATTCTTCTTGTTTGTTTCAGGAAAGATGCCTACAGTGTACAAAAGAAAAAATACTGGAGCAGCTCGTGAGACCTGAACAGAAGACGATTTAAAAGAGGCTCTCAGGAGACTAGAAGCAGGGGTAATTGGTGTCAATCAAGCTGCTAGGTACTATGAAATTCCTTCTCGGACACTTCGTCGTCGTCGTCGATGAAAAACGGGTAATAATACCAAAACAAGTTCTTTCGGGCCACAAGGAGTGTTTGGAGTTGAAAGCGAAAAACATCTTGTCAAGCACATCCAACGTTTAGAACAATGTGGATTTGCACCTGCCAGACAGACAATTAGGACAGTTGCATTTCAGTTTGCTGAAAAACTAGGTCTCAAGAATCGATTTAATTTAGAAGCAAGAATGGCTGTGTACGCCTAGCTGTCATCATTTTTTAAGAGAAACCCAGAACTAAGTATTTGACAAGCCCAGGGGTTCTCTTTAGCAAGGGGGGGAAGGCATGAACAGAGAAAGTGTTGATCATTTTTTTTAAATTCTTTCAAGAGTGTGTGAAGAAAGTCAAATCTTTACCAGACAGGGGAGTATTTATAATATGGACGAAACCGGCTGTCAGTTAAATAAAGTTCCAGGAAAGGTCATGGTTACCAAAGGGGCAAAAGATGTCCATGTTGTGACGTCTACAGAGAAAGGAGAAAATGTTACAGTCATTGCCTGTTGCAACGCAGAAGGACAATATTTCACTGGAATTTTGCTGGAATTTGCGGAGAAGAATGACATTATAATTGTACGCCTGCCCAGCCATACAACACAAGCTCTTCAGCCTCTTGACTGGGCTTTTTTAAGCCACTAAAACACTACTTTAAAGAGGAAGCAATGAAACGGATTGTTAATCATCCAGGAAGGACCACTGGGAGAATACAAGCTGCAGAACTGATTGGTATAGCCTGGAAAAGAGCAGCTTCTGTTGACACTGCTATTAATGGTTTTCGAGAGAGAAGAATTTATCCTCTAAACCAAGCAGCGATTCCAAACCACTTCTTTTCTATAAGTGAAGAATTGAAACAGACGTGTGAACAGTCACAAATTTCTGAATCAACTGAATAAACATCCTTCCCGACAAAAATATTGCAACAGATTTCACCTGTACCTAGGTTAAAGGAAAGATGCCGAAAAAGACTGATACAGTCGGCTAAGGTCATTACATCCCATGAGCACTTCCAAGAAAAAAAGAAAAAATCCGCTGTTAAATTTAGCAAAGCGTCAAAACAGATGGTGATGGACATGCCTATTGAAAAAAACGAAAGTGATCTTAGAAACAATTGCCTCGAATGTGAGGAGAACTATTATTTTACAAAAGAAACAGTAGATTGGATAAATCGCATAAATGCCATAAATGATTGCATTAATCATGCACAATGTACGGAGATCTGGGCAATGTTTGCGGAAAAGCGAAAATTAGAGAAGAGAAAAAGAAAAATATAAAAATATTATCTGAATAAATTCGACATATTTCGTAATATTTTTTTATTATACTTTCTAAGATGTAAATATGAAATTTTCCCATATATTAAAGAAAAAACAATGTATATTTGAAATATTTTTTAATAGTTTATGTGTTTTATTCTAATTTTTGCATCTTGTCTATGGTAGCTAAATATTTTAATATTTTATAAATTAATGCTAAGGTCGTATTTTTTTTTTTAAACAGCTTACGTTTCATACGTTATAAACTACAGAAAATTTGTTATAAACTATTAACCATTGTTAAAACCTTTTATTGTGTTTTTTACAGGTAGGGCATTTCTTCCACGTGAGTGGGGCATCTCACCCGCAACTTCGGGAAATATGGTCAAATATAGTAGTGCGGCAATTTTATTTTTTTCTTTGGAAAATTTACATACGGTACAAAAAAAACTACTTTGTATTAATAAACAATATATATTGTGTATTTCCCACAAATTTTCGTTGTCATTGTTAATACCCAATTTATTTTATAGCTCCCTTTCCTTAAGTGGGGCATCTGTCCCGGAATTAACTTACATACATATATACACACACACACACACATGCACGCGCACACACACACACACACGCACACGCACACACACACACACACACATATATATATATATATATATATATATATATATAACATACTTTAAGTTAAATAAAATATGTAAAAACGATTTAGGAAAACATCAGCGAAATGTTAAATCAAATTTAATATGCAACAACATCGTTAATGCTTGTCAGTTTTAGCATTATATATATATATATATATATATATATATATATATATATATATACATTCTACTATATTAAAAAAAAAATCCAAAAGGATTATCTTCCTAGCATTCATTCCAAAGATACAATTATAAAGTATTTTAATTTCAACAACGAAATAAAAGTATATTGTATGTTTCTGTTGATTCATGGGAAGCGGTAAAGGCGACAGCCGATCAGAAGTAGACAGTCATGTGACCAGAAAGAGAAACAAAAACTCATTCTTTTTCTTTTTTTATTATTAATTCTGGTTTTCTCTCGGAACTATTCGAAAAAAACTGAAGTAACTTTATTCTTGAATTGACATTCTAATATTCAGGCTGAATTCGTACAGCCAAGTAATCCATTAATTGTTATATTATTAAAACAATAAGTATTCTTCTGTTTATTCTTTATAACTCATTCAAGGCATAAAAAAATGCCTTTATACGTATTCTGAATGTTTAAACCTGTGCTAAAGTTTGTGAAAGATTCTGTTTTTATTCATAAAATTCTGAAAGAAAATCTCTGATTAAAAACAACTATAGTGAGCAATCGGATTTCATCTTTATTGACTTGTATGGCCTAAAATGGTTTTTCAAGCGACTACAGGAAATGCAGGAGAGAGGTGAGTTAGCTTTTCCTTAATTTTATGCATGCGAAAACTTAGTTTCGTTTCAGTAAAATGTTTTTTGATGCAGGTCAATTCTTTATGCATGAGTCTAGTTATAATTAATCAACAGTTTCCGTATAGAAATTTGATTTTGTGTTAATTCTATTTTTTGTATCTCTTCTTGTGATGAAGAATAGTGTGTTTTGCTAATGCATTTAGTAATAGACATGTTACTGGAAAGTGATATTCAATTTTTATTGTTATTAACTTCAACTATTCAAAATTTATATTATTTTTCAAAATTTTATTTTGAGAAAATAAGCACCCAAGTCTAGAGCTAAGTTTCTGGTGTGATATACTTGGTTGAAATTTATGTTTTTTGTTGTGAAGACCGAAAATGAAGCCAGTTCTTCTCTATCACGTGTAGATTTTTACCAATATGGAGTGTTTACCGACACCATTTCTTCTGTGAATCTTCCACCAACATAAATATATAGTAACTTGTATGGTATAGTGTGTTAACTTTTATAATATGTTTCCATGTTTAATTATAATTTTATTTAAATAATATTAATTTATAATTACTCATGTCAACATACAATTTCATGTCTGTCTATTAGAAATTACAGGGTGTATATACATATCTCTCGACATGAAGCTGTGTCAATATCCACCCTGTATTGACAAATGTCTTATACAGATATATATGCGCGCGCGCGCGTGTGTGTGTGTGTGTGTGTGTGTGTATTTTAACATGGCATGTCTAACACTGGAGCATAGCGTGCCCAATACTGGTAAAATAAAAACCTAGCAGTGTGAATTACTGAAACATTGAGTGAGGGTAAAATAAAAATTCATTAAAAAAAAATATGAATTACACATACTTTAACATATATGTGGTTCTGAAACACATTCATTATATATTGATTACAGGTGGATAATGGGAAGACTGTCAACCTGTAATTTAACCAAGTGTATTTAATTATAACTGGTAAGTAACACAATATATTAAAACTACTTACGAAACTTACTAATGTAATTCCTGATGATGCTTTCTATTTAAATCAAAAGCTTCGTATTCGTAAAGTTTCGTTGAAAGATTTTATTTAAATGTAATTATTTTAATTGACGTGTTCCTAAAGCGTGTTTATTATAAATTATAAATGGGACTGTGAAGTTTAAACATACTTTTTTTTTTTAAATGCATGTGGTTATTAAATAAAAAGTATTCTATTTATTGATAAAATTTATCTTTAATTCCTTAAAAATAGTGTGAATATTTTTTTCCAGTATTTTGATGTTTTTATTGTTTCGGATATCAGTTTGCTCTATGTATGTCCACGTTGGCTACTACATAAATGATTTCATATATGCATATGCACAAATTTTTATTGAATTTATTCTTTAAATCATAAATAAGAAACCATAAGTTGTTAAAAAAAAAAAAAAAAAAGAGTAGAACATACGTAAGACAATTATTATTCCCATTCAGTATTTTCTGTAACAAATCCATATAATCTGTATGGTATTCTCAAGAATTCCTAATGTTAATTAAAACATCTTATATAGGCAACATAGTTCACTGAACATGGAAAATAACATGTTTATTTCGTCTGTATAGCGTAGTAAGTAATGATATTATATTGGTGTTAAATAGTAGAACAAAATGTGTACAAATAATTTTGTAAAAAAAAAAAAAAAAAAAAAAAAAAAAAGTGATTCCATATGTGAGAAATTTAATGCATAAAATTTAATGGTAAATATATATAAAAAAATAAAAAATAAAATAAAAATAACCTGATTAATAAATATATGACTCTGAAATTCTGCAAACAATATTTATGGAATTTCACACGGTGAGATATACGTGAAACCAAATTCTGAAATATCGTTAAGTTTTGCGTGTGTGTTAGAAAATGTTTAAATTTCTCTAAACGATATTTAAAGTATGAAATTAATTTTAAAACAACAAGTAAATATTTTTCTGAAAATACTGAGTGCATAAACAATAGTAATAATATTGATAAAAAATCTAAATTTCACAATTGTTCAACTGCTTTTCGCACATCTGTATATTTTTAATATATTAAAAAAAAAAAAAAAAAAAAAAAAAAAAAACGTTTTTTTTTTTTTTTTTTATCAAACGATGGCTAAAGTATTTAATTCGATTTCAACATTGTATCAGTTTTATAAATAACAAATATAAAAAAAATAAGCAAGATATATTTAAAATATTAAATTTATTAATATTCTGGAGTGGACATTTTTATGTCCGCATTTTGCACTCACAGAACATCAAGTTGTAACAGGCGGGAATGGGATGCATATATATATATATATATATATATATATATATATATATATATTTTCAAAAACCGAAATTTATACGAAGCTCAAAAAAAGTTAAAATGACTGAATTCCTTTAGTTTCAATAGAAAAGCCACTAAGTATTAAACAGGTTATTAACGGAAATTATAATTATTGTGTTATTTATTTTTCTCTCGTTTTAAAATACATTTGATCCAAGTTTCTTCTATTTTTTTTTTCTCAAATTTAAAGCAATTTAGAAACGAACGGTGATTGATGTGTTAAAATGCAGTAAGTATACAATATATGTTTTTAAACGAATATATTTGGCATTTTATTTTAATATTTAAGCAAGCAAATTAAGAAATATCTTGAAAAGTTTACCTCTGATATTTCCTTAAGTTACATTATTTACTATTAAATGATTGTTATTGTTTCAAACATGTGTTGAAAATAGTTTGATACAGAATTTTATGGTTTCTGAATTTAACTTATAATTTTAATAATTAAATTAAAAGTGCATTTGTGCACTAGCATAGAAAATTTATTAATAAATTAACAGCTATTATTACAAAGAAAAACCTCTTTTTGAGGTGACAAAAAACGTACTTCCTTTACGTTTCCTTTCTTTAAAATGATGCCCTGTTTAAAGTATTCACAGAATATTAAAATTGATAAAATGAAATGAAATAATAAAATGAATTTTTGGCTCACATTTTTTTTTTAATAAAATAAACAACAACACAATATTAATAATATATACAACAAACACTAATTTAGGAAAACATTTAAGTGTTTCAAAACCATGTAATTATTTATTTATTTATTTTCATTGATTATATATATATATATATATATATATATATATATATATATAGAGAGAGAGAGAGAGAGATAAATAGGTAGATAGACCGACACAAATAAATTGTAAAATTCTGCATTAATTTGCTATGCATTTAATCACAATTCAAACCTATATATATCAGTATAAACTAAAAAAACCTAGAAAAAACCGATATTAAAATTTCTGTTATATTAAAAATATTGGAATAAAATCTACAAAAAGAAAGGAAAGAAAAAAAAATCAAATTTTTTGAGTTTTATAAGACTCCAATAAAATACGATAAATGTAAAATTGGAAAATGGTAAGTGAAATAAAAATTGAAACGTGATATTATAGAAGAGAGTTTTTCAAATAAAAGATAAATGATATTTTTAAAAGTGCTTACTGAACAGAAAGATTTAAAAAATCTGTAAAACCGACTCAGCTAAAATGTTTAAAAAAAAAAAATATTAGAAAAAGAATGGTAAATTTTACCGTTTCCATTTAAGGAAATTTATGGAAATCTTCCTAATATCCTTAACGTTATTAAAAAAAAAAAGTACAAATGCTTTCAAAAATTAGAATGATAATTCTTTTTAATGTAAAGAACTATTTAATAATAATAAAAAAAAGTGTGTTTGCGAATATAAACACGATTTTCAATTTATTAATAAAAACATTTTTCTCTATTAAATTAATATTACTTTTTTATTATCAATTATATATATATATATATATATATATCTTTTTAGGTCGAAAATGTATCATTTATTTTTAGTGTTGTAATTCTGTATATCCTATATATATATATTTATTTATCCGGTTTCTATAAAACACTTTTGTCGTCTTATCACAAAAGATGTATACAAAATTATGTTATTTTATGCAAATTTACACACACACATACTAAAAAATTAATGAATAAATAAGTAAAATATAAATAATTAGTTACTAGTTATCTCCCTACCTGGAGATATACTTTTTTTGAGTTTGAAGTTGTCATAAGAGTGTACCGAATATTAAGACGCTCCCAACGTATTTTATTAAATTAATTACATTTTTTTCGTAAAAAATTGTATCAAATTTATTATTATATGTAAGTTTTTTGAATAAACACAGCAATTTAAATACGGATTTGAACGTATAAATATGAAAGCAAAATTCGTTATAAAAGTTTAGTGGATTAAATGTTAACTCTTTATAATTAACAGAAAACATAGATGCACTATCTTTTAATATTTTGTAATTATGATATTTGTACTTTTCGAAATGCATTATGTATCCCAGAGTATGTTAAAAGATGTTTTATCAACATGCAGAACATACGCAGCGATTTAGAAATTCTACGGTGTAAATTTGCGTTTTATTTGTCTACGGTTATTTTTTAAACAATGAAGCTTATTAGTTTCGCAACCATTGCTTAAATTGGATTCCGAAACACTGCAAAAATCCATTTCATTACTTGAATTTAAATTTGTACAAATTACATATTTGCGATAAAAACAAAATTCAGTGTAGAAAATAGTATTAAAATATGATTTAATATTATACATTATCTTCAATCATTGGTTTATTTTTTAAAAGGTATCGATGCACTGCAAATTTTTGATTGTTTGTTTCTTCTTGTAAAGAATTCGGCTCTGTTGGTTCTTACCGTCGAATTCATTAATATACAGTGGATAGGGACATACAATAACTGTCACTGTTTGGAAGCATGCACGACCAAACTAATGAAACGAATGAAAATAAATTACATATACAAACTTTGTACGTACTGCACGTGATTTCGTAAGGAAGAAAAAGGCGCTGATAAGGAAGATTAAAGGGTTGTTTCCACGCACGCACAATTTTACAACTGGGATAGATTATGCAACTTTTCTAGTCATATGGGATTCTTGATGTGCTGAAAACGGAATTAGACAAAAATTATGTAATGCCGTTAATAGGGTATGCTCTTCAATTTTGCATGTTCATTTTTATTTCGACATTGATAAAAAAAATTACATAATATATTTTCCGCGCATTTATTAAAAGTATAGACTTATTTCATTTTCAACAACTTCAAAGTCACATATGCACTTGGAAAGTTAAACAATCTTCCTTATTTGTACAAATTTAATAAAGATTACGTGAGAACAGCGTCAAAATCGTAGTGTTTCGAAAAACTCACAGTTTTTGAAAGAGGGAAATAAACCCAGAACTTTGGGAAATACTGGGATTTTTAAAAGTAAACAAAACCAGTCACTTTAAAAACTAAAGTTAGGGCTAACACATTGAACATAAATATATACATAATACTTTAAAATGTCGATGAATATTGTATAAACTAGTTTTAAATGCAGGAGCAATTTTATTTTCAGGCAACATTGCTTTTGTTCATTGCAACCATTACATAATACTTTTTAATATATTTCCAAAAGAGAAACAAACTGACAAATAATTAAAATTTGGTCTTTTTTTTTAAATTATTTCTAGCAAAGCAAATGAATTTAAATTATGTATATTATGTTTTACACTTACAAATGTAGTTTAAGTAACATTACTTGATCATAAAGGTCTTTAAAAGATTATTTAACTAAATTTACCATTTTAACTGCAATGATTCTGAGTGATCCTCTTTTTAGATTTTTTAATAAATATTCATTTTAAATATTTCACAAACAAGTACAGTAAACTCTCTTTAATCTGCAATTAAATTTTTAATGTAAACAAAAATAAATAAATAAATAAAATAAAATAAAATAAAATAAAATAAATAATAATAAATAAAAGTTTAAAACAAACCACTATTACATCAGTATTTAACAAAAACAAAAATATACAATGATGAATAGTCATTTCTGCTCTTAAAAAATATGTTCAATTGTATTTTTAAAATAAGTATGTGTATTTATATTTATTGCTGTGTATCATTGGAGTATGCTTAAATTATATACCTTACTAGCAGGCGACGCCCGCTTCGCTGGTCCCTATTTTTAAATGAATCACTATAATTACTGAATTCTCAAAATTGCATTAATTTTTATCACGTGAAAAAAAAAAAAAAAAAAAAAAAAAAAAAGAGAGAGAGATAAACAAAATTTGATTAGGAAAAATGCCGCACCGGGTTCTCACTGCCTTTGGAAAAAATTCCCAAAATGCTCTAACTCTTATTTCTATTATTTTCCTCCTTCGCCACCCCCTCCCGTGTATCCTAATAATTTTACAAATTCGAAAATATCCGCAATCGATTTGTAAGTATCAAAAACCTCTATACACCAGTTTTGAACGATCTATCTCTATTTTTATTATTGTGCCCCTCCACACCCGCCCCCTTCGCGCCCCTCCCAATAATTTTAAAAATTCGAAAATATCCGCAATAGATTTGTAAGTATCGAAAACCTCTATATGCCAATTTTGAACGATCTAACTCTATTTTTATTTTTTTGCCCCCCCCCCTCTCCCCTTCCCGGCTCTCCTAATGACTTTACACTTTCTAAAATATCCCCATTCCACTTGCAGGCCTCTAAAACCTATCTGTACCAATTTTGAACGGCCTAACTGTATTTGTATTTGTTTTTGCCCCATAGCCCCCCCCCTTTCCGCCCACCCCTTCCCGACCCTCCTAATAATTTTGCAAATTCAAAAATATCCGCAATCGATTTGTAAGTATCGAAAACCTCTATGCACCAATTTTGAACGATCTGACACTTTTTTAATTTTTTTGCCACCCCCCCCTTCCTGCCCCTCCTAATAACTTTACACAATCGAAAATATCCCCATTCGACTTGCAGGCCTCTGCAACCTATCTGGACCAATTTTGAACGCTCTAACTGTATTTATATTAGTTTTTGCCTCATAGCCCCCCTGCTGCCAACCTGGGGGCTGAATTTCTAAAATTCCAGAAATTGGTTTTTAGATATTCTCATTAGCTATATTTTAGAGCAAAAATTTCACGTATATCTATTTTCTTGTTTGAGATATATAGGATTATGCGAAATCACGTTTTACGGATGTGAAATCACGTCCCCCCCCCCGCCCCCTTGGGGACCGAATTTTGAAAATTCCAGAAATTGGTTTTTAGACATTTGTATCAGCTACATTTTAAAGAAAAAAAAATACGGATATCTGTTTTTTTGTTTCAGATATGAAGGATTTTGTGAAATTACGTTTCACCCCCCTCCGAATTTTGTAAAATCGCTTCTTAGTGCATGCCTACGTCATAGAAAGAACATTGTCACAAAATTTCATGCTTCTAGTTCCAGGCGTTTGGCCTGGGGGATGATGAATCACCCCCTCACTCACTCAGTCAGTCAGGAAGAACGATTTTATATATATAGATGAATACGCAATTTGTTAACATTGAAGAAATATTTTATTCTGAAATTTATTAGAATCATTCTTTCTCTTTTAATGCCTATTTATGAAATGATAATAATAACTGACTTTGTGTCTGCAAAAGGAAGAAGAGTTGAGTTACTTTTTACAGATACAGTTAAAAATGCTAAATATGAAATTACTAAAAATAATAAAAAAGGAAAACAATATGTGTCCATGCATCACATTATTTCAAAACTTCCAGAAATTTTCAAAATTGCCAGATATTTTCAAAATTTCCTTCCTAAAAACCCGGTGTATTTCCGGGGAAGAAATGGGATTTTTCCAGCCTTTGCAACACTACAAAATTATCGCTATCTTCGATGCTCATTGAATAGTTAGTCGTCATGCGGTGATCTGGCGTTTTTTGGCCCTTTTGACAATGTTATACCCGTTAAACTTGACCCAGACCAGGTAGGTAGGGACCCTTCCAGAGTTTTCCAAGATTCCAAGACTTTTAACAATATTTTTCTTCGCAGAAATCATCTCCACCATAAATTTTGTTGATGAAATTTGATTTACGTCAGTTAATTAGGGTTTACGGTAAAGGTCCAGAAACAGTTTAAAAAAATTAGGGTTAACCTGTTGTTACATAATAATTAGAACGCTTTTTAAACCCGTTTCCAGTTCAATTTATTTGTAAACGTGCAAAAGTCTCCAACTCAAAAAAAAAGAAACTGACACCAGTATATATATATATATAATTTATATCATATTTAATCACAACAATTTTTTGCGCAAATATGATATAAATAGGAGAAAATCCACTTGAAAATGCGTCTTTTAAGGTTAAAATGTTATTTATTAAATATCAAAAACAGGGTTAAGTAATTATCTTGTTCCAATAACAGAGTTGAGAAGAATATCGTATTTGAAAAGTTAATTTCCTTTACAAACTACATATATACATATATATATATATATATATATATATATATATATATATTACATATACATATATATACATATATATATATATATATATATATATATATATATATATATATATATATATATATAAAGATTCATATTTTTGCAACTATACATTTTTTCCCTAAATATTTGAAAGAAATCATTCCAGCCTTTGTTTAATTGTGCCTTTGGAAAACTTAATTTGCGTCCGTTTGAAACTTTGCATGCCTTTAATTTTTTTTTCTAATTACGTCTACACACTTTGAAAAAAAGAAAATTAAATGTTTAAAAAAAAACTTGGATATGTATGCTGCAATACATTCTTTAATATGTAAAGACTTACACAAGCACTCTCTATTCATGAAAATTTCAATATTGAAGGCTAGCAAATACAAAAAATTAAATGTTACTATGTTAACAGTTACACACGTTTTGTTAATCAAGATACATTCCTGCTTTGGGAAATTTTAGTTATTTTAAATTTAATTTTAAAAATATTGCACTAAATCTTACAATTTAAAGTAGTTACTTTTTCCTTTTATAATATTACAAAAAGTAATTTGTAACGTAAACAAATAAACCGATTAATTTTAAAAGTTACGGTAACACTTTTTTTAAGTAAATGAAATTTGAAAAGTTAATTTGAAAACATAAGGAAACGCATCTGACGTCATGCTCAGGGCAAAACACTCTACTCAGGTCAAAACATTGGTATTTCCACCAATACAGGTTGTGTTTTTGCCACTCGTATATGGGAAAGATTGATTAACGGAGCGTTTGTTTGTAAACATGCCCTTTCTTTATTCATATATGTATGTTTTAAATTGTGCAAATTTTTCTAATGCGTGAAAAAGATATATAACTGAAATTTGTGTTCCTATGTGTGTATATATATATATATATATATATATATATATATGATGTTAGAACATAAAGAAAAAATTCAGGTACAATTTAAAATACAATCTGAAATGATCAAATGTACTATCATTATATAGCAATATTCATATTTTGCCTCATGCAAAATGAAGGTTAGCAGTAAAGTCTAACTTTCATGAAGACGAAGATAAATAAAATTTATTTCCCATCTCAAAAAACCGTTAACTTTTTATCAAATCCTTTAGAGTCATTTCCTAGAAAGTTTCTGCCGTAGTTTTGCAACTAGTGGAGTGAAGTCGAATTGTGAAAGTTAACTTTTCTGAAATAAAAGGAAATTCCATTTGAATTGTTATCTAACCCCCCCCCCCCCTAAGCTGAAATATTTATCAAAATCATTCGAGCAGTTTCCGAGAAAATAAAATTCCAGCCATATTTTGACACGAGGTAAGTTAACATGATAATGAACTCTAAATTTCTTCTTGCATATGTCAGATAGTTTTCTCAAAAACAAATAAACAAATAAATAAAATAAAACAAAAATTTAAATTTAAATCTATGTTTTTATTAAAATTGTTGGATTTTTCTTTCTTTCAGAAACCACATTTCTGCCTTACTTCGCTGGCTGGCTGGCTGGCTGGGTTTTACGTCGCACTAGTGCTGCGCAGAAGGGCAATTGGCGAGGATCTGGGACACACCCCTGGAGGCGGTACGGAGACATACCATCAGAATTTTGATCATCCATGGAAGGGATAGCTCTCCCGTTTCGGTGACACCCAGAGGTAGAATTTTTGATGGGAACATGGAGGACATTGCGGTTACTACAGATTTTACGTGCACCAGCCACCATTAGTGTACACGACGGTCTTTGGCCGGCTCGAGTACCCGCAATCTTCTAATTACGAGGCCGGCGCTCTACCGACTGGGCTACCGCCTTTCGTTACTTCGCAATAAGCGGAAATGTTTTTACTGTAAACGCTAACCTTCCTGAGATTGAGGTTGAGAAATTCGAAAAAAAAAAAGTTTTTAGTGTTGGTCTGTGTATGTCGGACTCGTATAAGCAAATTTCAAGAAAAAGTAATATCTGGACAATGGAACTTGGCATTATAAATCAGTATCATATAAGGATACTACATTATTATTATTATTATTATTATTATTATTATTTATTTATTATTATTATTATTATTATTATTTTTTTTTTTTTTTTTTGTAGTTGAGATCAAACAAATGGTTCATGTACAAGAAAGGTTCGTGTACATTCAAGAAAAAAAATATTATGGTTGGAATTTCTGGTTGCCCCGTTGGTGCGTTGCCGCTTTGACTGCAGCACTCGTGCTTACTTTATTCGCCTGATGAAGGGTCGTGTGTTTTTTCGACCCGAAACAATTGTTGCGAGTTTATTGCATTTTATGGTGTTTATTCAAAGTTTGTAAGTAATATTTTTACAACGCCAGTTTATTGATGCTTCTTTATTAAATGCACATGCTGCATTAAACAAAATTCAATGCGATGTATATATATATATATATACAGAGAGCGAGACAGAGAGAGATAAACTGAACGTTTAGTAGTAATATAATATCCTGAGTACAAACATTTGAAAATTAAAGATGATTTAAATTCATTATTCAAACAATTATTCTATTCAAAAACGAAGATCACACAAATCAAATCAAAAAAGAAATCAAATAAAATCTAAATGAATTATAGCAAACTGGAATGAGAAAACAGCATTATTTGCATTCTAACGTTATCAAGAGCTTGGTAGAATGCAAATATGTTAAAAAATGGATGTTTTTCTGTCACAAAGATATCAAAAGCTAAGAATTTCTTTATTATGAGGCCCGAAACATCCATTGTAAATAAAACAAGAAAAAACGTAGATCAAAATAAAACTGACTACTACAAATGATAATCCAATAAACCATTTAAAAAATTATTAGTAATAATACACTAATAAACATTGTAATTTTAAGCCCAAACAATCACAAAAAAGCAGCACAAAATTTATTAAATACGGGTCACATGTAAAATATAACAAGCAGATGAAACAACAATTTGAAATAAAACAAGAAAAAACGTACATCAAAATAAACTCACCACTACAAATATTAATCCAATAAACCACTTAAAAAATTCCTACTGATAAAACACTAATAAATATCGTAATTTTAAACGCTCACGAAAAAGCAAGAAAGAGGCAACACAGATTTTATGAAAAACGAGACACATGTAAAATATAACAAGCAGATATTAGTGAAAAGCACAGTTAGTCAGCACAATGAAAGCAGTGAACATGAAGTAAAACTAAAGAAATCACAAGCAGATACAAGTTGAATCCTTACTTAAATTATGATTCAGATTAATTATAGTAACTTGAATAGTGCTGCCATCTACAGTAATGATATGAAAATAATATACATATATATATATATATATATATATATATATATATATCATATTTTGCGTAGATATGGTATGAAAATCATTGATAATTTTTTACCCATCCAAAACAATTTGGATATATTGGGGCTATACTTGGAAAATGCTGGAAATACTTTTATGATGTTATAAATTAAATACTTTTATATGTTTCCATATAAGACTAAATTTGGTACTCATTTTGGTGTGTATATAATTTGTAAACAATGTATAGGGATATTCAAAGTTAAGTGAAACCATTCTTTTCTATTTAATGCAATCATTTGATGTTCTTTTCTTCATTTTACCGTGTTTACGAAAAATTACGTAAAATTAATTTTGTTTACACCCACGAGGTAGAGAAAATAATGTTTTGCAATAGTTATTTGTAGTATATTGTGTTTTGAGGTGTAGTGATTGAGAAAGTCATGCTTTGTACATTTATCTCTATCATTGTATATCAGTACTGATAATTATAAAGGATTTAATTCCAAAAAATCGATTTTAAGTCGATTTTGAGTTAAGTACATAATCAGACCCAGAAATGTTTTTTCTATTGATTGGTATAAAAGATTAAACTCCATGTCATTTAGTCTTTAAGAAAATCCTTTTGTAAAAAAGATTCAAGTCTGAAATTTAGCATTCATGTTTGGTATAAAAGATTTAAGTCAATTTGTTCAAAAACGGATGGGTGGTTTGACGGTTGGGTTTTACGTCGCTCTAGTGCTGCGCAGATGGGCAATGTTCAAAAATGGTATAACAAATCTGTTCCAATATCAGTGGAGAAGAGAGATCTATTTACTTTACTTCCTCTTGTGTCTCCAATATTCCATGACTTCTAAAAATCTTTACGAACATCAACTGGGAAAGAGAACATTGAACCTGACTTCGAATTTAGTAATACTGATGAATATCACCATTAATGACCATGACCCATGATTCAGTGGAAGGAAAGATGAATATAATATTGTGATGGTTAATATTTTATTAATCCTAATGCTTCGTATTTTGTGTTTTAACTTTAGTGTTTTGCTTGTGGATTATTAATGACGTATTTTTCTGCCATTTGATGGGGTGATAAATATTTTTGGTTTTAATCTATTATTTTTATTATTATTTTCATTATTATTATTATTATTATTATTATTAACTATTTTCAACTAAAGTATATTGTTTATTATGATTTATATTATTCTAATCTTCAAAATTTTTATAACAAAATAGGGCAATGAAATTTTATAACAGCAGCTTCTAGAGGTAAAATATAAAATATCTAATCATTTCAGCTTGAGAGTATGCTTGAGTAGTATATGTTATCAAGTGAATATTATCTTTATTTAATTACTTCATAGTAATTAAAGGTTTTTGAGGAATTATTTTTCTATAATTGTGTAATAATTCCTATCTTTAGTATGATAGTCTGTAATATTGTATTCAATTAAGGTAATAAATTCTTGTTTGAGGAAATAAATTCTTTCAATAATGTTGATCGTTCATGTTTCAGTAACCTGGATTTACCATGGATTAACCACTTACCTAATAACCTTTCCATTAACCTTAGATTTCTAAGATGAAAGCATTTGGTAATCATGCACCAGTTTCTTCTTATATCTTATTAAAGTCATGAATCAATAATCTTGAGTAATTTAGAATTGGTAAGGCTTTATTTTTATTAGGTTCAAAATCATTTAAACATCCACTGAGGTCATAAATCCAGTATTTCTTGATGCTGCAGCCACGTATTTGGACTGTCAGTCTAATCAAATTGTTAAATGAATGTACAAGTCAAAGTGGTACAAAGGAGTTAAGTCCTGGGTTGAGTGATACAAAGGATTTAAGTTTTGCAGTGAAATTTTACAAAACTATATAAATCTCTTAAAAAAAAAAAAAAAAAAAAAAAAAAAAACTTCAAAATTAAATGTATGTAATTTTTTCACAAAATTGTATATTATGATAATACCCTCGTTAAAACTGTATTGAACGGATAAGTTTTTATACAGAATTTTTTTTAACTTTATTTTTGAAAAATCAAGAATATAGACTTAAATCCTTTATACTTTTCAGTACAGATATTATGAGCATAACTTAAAAACAGATATTGAAATAAACTCAAATTATTTTTCGAAATGCTTCTGGGGGTAATAACTCGAACAGTTCGATCATGTTTGGGTAAAAAGCCTCTAAATAATTTTAATTTTACAGCCTTATTCTTAAAAAAAAAAATAATATATATAGCCTGCGTACGTAAATACTGAAGGAGAGTAGGCGGTAGCCTCAGCACACTGAATTATAGTTCAAATAGAACTGTTATTAAATTTATTTTAATTTGTTTTTCAATTATTGTTAGTATATGATAGTTGTTATTTTACCCCTTAATCTGTTTTTATAATATTGACCTACAGGGTAAGAGAAAATCGGGTACATTATATTCCAGATCTTTTTTTCTTTTTATATATACAACATTTGTTTCAAGGATAATTAAAAATATTTTAACACTTTGAATTAAAATTATAAATATATACATAATGTCCCCTGATTTCTACATATCTGTAAACGGTGAAACGTATGCATTCATACATAATAAGAAAACAAAAACTAAAGTGATTAAAATTTAATAAGAATACTATAAAACTCTTCGTAATTTGATATTAATTATATTTTTAAGAACGTTGCCTCTTGTATAATAAATGAACTGAAAAAGGAAGTTTTAATATATATAAATTTCTGAAAAGAAAATCGAATTATTGATAAATTAAAAGATGAAATGGTTTATCTTTCGAAATTCAGTCTTTTTCTATTTTTCTAGTTCTTACCAGAGATTTCTCTCAAAAAGAAAAAGAGGCTATCGGATAAATGCATTCTTCATACACTAGATTACTTTTCCAATTTACGATTCCATATCGAATATAACTCTTACGATTCTTTTTTTTTTTTTTTTTTTTTTTTTTTTTTTAATACGTTTTATTTGAATTGATGAAATATACTAAATAATGATAAAAGGTTTTAGAAACGACAATAAAATAATTAATAGATTTCCTTCTTTTTTAATAAATAAAATATATTTTGATAAAAAAAAAAGTAAATTATAAATGCATTAATTAATAATTGACATTTTTGTTTTGTTTCAAATATATCTTTTAAAGGAAGCATATTTTATGATTTTTTTTACAATTTAAATATAGGGCTGTGGTTTTTTTATATTCACGAGCCTCACTTTTGTGACTGCCGATAGGGTGGGAGTACTGTTCGATTTCCACCATCCAGTCATATTCGATTCTTAACATAATCGAACTCCGCACTCAATGACACTTTCGATTTAACTGTTTTTATCTCAACTTTATTTTTTTCTGTTCAACAGATACGAACATCTCAACTCTACTCAAACAGAAACTGCAAAGAACAGTTGTTCTTTTTCATCCGCACAGTAGTTTGCATGCTATCCTTCGCATTCTTACTTTACATTATTATCTTCGCATTATATTGTTTATGTTAAATATTCAATCGCAATGTTTTATCACAACTTATGTCTTCAACGCATAAATCTGTGTATTGTATGTTTAATATAGTTTTGTTTTGTGAATGAAAGAACGAGTATTTATTGTTATCTTCACATCACGTTACATAACATTTTTTGGAGGCACCGGCGAGATATTCTGTGTGAATTTTGGCTAGCTTACAAATTTGGATATCCAAGAGCAGCTTTTAAGGAATAAAACAGATAAGTACTTATTTTCCTATTTTACAAGTTTGACTTTGGTTTTTCGCATTACTCCATTACGTAGTAATGGCAAACAAAAAGAACAATGACGATGACAGTAATGAAACTGTCGCTTTAGAAGATGCTGAAAAAATAGCAAAACTTTATCGAGGCAGAGCGAAATCTGCGCTTACTAGAATTATGAATTTCATAAATAATGAAAATCGAATTTTTCAAAAAAATGATCTCTTAAATAAACTTGAGAAGATTGAAATTATTTATTCTCATTTTGATAAAGCCGATTCTGAATTACCTGATGAAGAATCAGAAATAGAAGAATTTGAGTTAAAATATTATGAAAACAAAGCCAAGCTTCAACAAAAACTTGAAAATTTATCTGTAAACTTGCAATCTAATGTTTTAAATTTTCAAAATCCATCCATTAACACAAATGCTATATCTAGTAATTTTCGTTTGCCAAAAATAAATATTTGCCCGTTTAGCGGTAATTATAAAGATTGGATGTCTTTTAAGGATTTGTATATATCATTAGTTCACGAGAATGTTAATTTGTGTAATGTACAAAAATTCCAATACCTAAAGGGTTTATTAAAAGATGAAACGGCTTCTATTATTAAACACATTCCAATATCTGAGGATAGTTATCTAGAAGCCTGGGAAAAATTTATTACTAGGTATGATAAGAAAAAATAATTATTTCTGCACTTATTAAAACCTTTATGGATCAACCAGCTGTAATTCATTCTAATGCATATAACTTACATAAGATAGCAGATGCTTCAGATGAAGTAATTAGGGGATTAAAGACTATTGGCACTAAAGATGTATGGTTAATTTATATTTTATTACAAAAACTTGACCATAAATCACGTGAAGAATGAGCACAATATTCGACAAAAATTGATTTTCCTACTTTAGAGATCTTTTTACAATTTATTAATGATAAATGTGCATCTATGGATTTATGTAATGAAAATGAGAGTAAAGAGAATGAGTGTTAACAAAATAAAGATAAACAATTTAAGTTATCTAAATTTCATTCTAACGTTAATTACAAATGTATTTTATGTAAAAAACAATAATCATTTCTTGTTCAAATGCTTTAAATTTAAAGAACTTCCTGTTAAGGATAGAAAACAATTTGTTAGAAAGAACTCATTATGCAGCAACTGTTTATCTAATAAACAGTCTCTCGCTCAATGTAATTCCACTTATACCTGTCATTTTTGTAATGCAAAACATCATTCTAGTATATGCGATAATAATTTGAAAACTTATACCGCTTCGGCTCCATCTGCAGGTAATAATTTTGAAAATTTTGAGAATCGTACAGAGCCATCTGGCATATATCAATTGCAAACTCATAACCATTCTATACAAACATCTTTCGCTTTACTTCCTACAGCTAGCGCTTATATTTATGATTCAATGGGTCAGAGACATGTGATAAAAATTTTATGCGATTCAGGCTCTGAAAGTTATTTTATCACTGAATCATGTATGAGTATTTTAGGTTATGAGAGAAAAAATGCAAGATTTCCCATCAAAGGGTTGGCAAATTCAAAAATTGCAATAACTAAAGGTTATACAGACATTAATTTATTTTCTATTCACGATTCCGATATCAAGTTATCCATGCGAGTTTTTATATTAGATAAATTAACAGCTCCATTGCTATCAGAGAAAATAAACAAAGAACATTTCTCGATTTTAAAAAATATGCAACTGGCCGATCCCAAATTTGAAATTCCGAGTAAAATTGACATGATTTTGGGATCTGATTATTTATTTTCTATTTTACTTCCTGGTCAAACAATTTGTACTGAAAATGGTTTAATTGCTCAAAATTCAATTTTTGGTTTTCTCGTAACCGGGAAATTACCTGAATCTCAGACAAAATCTAATTCGATTTCAAATTTACATATTTACGAAACTAATATTGACAGTGAGTTAAAACGTTTTTGGGAATTAGAAGAAGCTTTTAATCCAAGTGAGAAGTTACTTTCACCGAGGAACAGTTTGTGGAGTCACATTTTCAGGAAAATTATTCAATTAATTCAGAAGGCCGTTTTGTGGTAAAATTACCATTTTATAAATGCAAATCTGAATTATGTAATACAAAGCCCGCTGCACTTTCCCGATTATATGCAATGGAGAGGAAATTTTCTGAAAATCCGGAATTCAAACAACAATATAAGGATTTTTTATATGAATACGAACAATTAGGACACATGTAGGTAATTACTCAGAATTCACTAAATATTTCTCACAGGGGACAATATTTCCTACCTCATCACGCAGTTATTAAACCTTTTATCACTACCACTAAATTAAGAGTCGTTTTTGACGCTTCCTGTAAAACTTCTAATGGTAAATCATTAAATTCAGTTTTGGGGGTTGGCCCTAAATTACAACGAGACATTTTTGAGATCTTACTTAATTTTCGATTACCGGAGATAGTTTTTTCTGCAGACGTGGAGAAAATGTACCGCCAGGTTTTAATTTCTGAGGACGATCAAAATTATCAGAAAATCCTTTGGAGATACAACCCCAATGAGGAAATAAAGGAACATAAATTGAAAACTGTTACATATGGCCTTGCTCCAGCATCCTTTTTGGCCACTAGGTGCATAAAGCAAATCGCTCTAGATTATAATCAAAATACACACGTCTCGCGTACTTTGTTAAAAGATATATATATGGATGACTTGATATCTGGTTCAAACTCGGGTAATAGCGCAATATTAATTGCTAAGGAAACTGCTAATGTTTTGCATGAACACGGGTTTCATTTGAGAAAGTGGAATTTCAATTCGAATGAATTCCTTACGAAATTTCGAGAAAATTGCATCACAGATACAGACTTTAAAATAATACCAAACAACAATGAAAGTTCTAAAGTTCTAGAGCTTTACTGGAACTCTTTAGCAGATACATTTATTTTCAAAACTGCACTTACACTCAAACCACCACTAACAAAAAGACGCATTTTGTCTGAATCCGCACGCATTTTTGATCTTCTATGGTTAATTTCACCTTGTACAGTAGTGTTAAAAATATTTTATCAAAAGCTCTGGTTAACAAAAGGAGACTGGGATTCTCCTATTCCGCAACAATTTGAAGAGGAGCTCATTAAGTATAAGAATTCATTCAATAAAATTAGCCAATTTTCTGTTCCTAGATGCGCCACGCTTTCATCCGATAGTACATTTGAATTACATGGTTTCAGCGATGCGTCAACACATACTTACGCCGCTGCAATCTATTGTCGACAGACTCATGATAACAAATCCAAGATCTCACTCTTAGTTGCCAAAACTAAAGTAGCTTCTATCAAGCAAATTTCCGTTCCCAAATTGGAACTCTGTGTTGCTTATTTATTATCTAAGTTATTTTGTTCAGTCTTCAAAATATTAAAAAATTATAATTTTGACATTTACGCATGGGCAGATTCAACAGTTGTTCTTTCTTGGTTATCCGCACATCCACGTAAGTGGAAAACTTTCGTTGCAAAAAGAACATCACAAATATTAGATGTTCTTCCCACAAAACATTGGAGACACGTTCCGTCTAAAGCAAACTCCGCTGATATCGCTTCTCGGAGCATCGATACTAAAAGTTTACCTGAATGCAACTTGTGGTGGAATGGCCCAAGTTGTCTACTTTTGGATCCTACACATTGGCCAAATGACGCGCCTAAATGTAAGGAAATCGAGAATCAAATTTCGGCTAAAAAGAAAGCTGATCCCATTTTGTCTTACCATATTGATACATCTAATGATCTTTATGATCAACTATTCAATAAATTTTCTTCACTTTTTAAAATCAAACGCATTCTGGCATATTGCATAAGATTCATAAATAACTGCAAGTCAGCAAGTAAAGTTCATGTCTCAACAGATGATTCTTGTTCCCCTCTTACATGTAGGGAAACTAAACACGCCGAAGAGAACATCATTCGATGGGTACACAATAAATACTTTCACGAAGACTTAAAACACATCAAGAATCAAAACATTTTGTCTAGAAAAAGTCATTTACACTCTCTACACCCATTCATTGACCAGAACGGTCTGTTACGGGTGGGAGGTCGCTTACAAATGCTGAATTATCATTTAACGAAAAGCATCCGGTAATATTGCCGTCTAAACACAAATTGAGCGACCTTATTATACAAGATAAACATATTGCACACTTACATGCAGGACCATCATTGTTATCCCACATTATAAAACAGGAATATTGGATCATTGGTGGAAAAAGATTAATCAATAAGCTTGTTAATAAATGCGTGAAATGCTTCCGTTTCAAAGCTACTTCGACACCCCAGCTCATGGGAAACTTACCACCACATCGAGTAAATCTCGAGCGACCTTTCTTTGCATGTGGCGTGGACTATGCTGGTCTAATGTATATAAAATTTAACAAGGGTCGTGGCTCTAAAACAACAAAAGGATATATCGCTTTGTTCATTTGCCTTGCTACAAAAGCAGTACACATCGAAGCTGTCAGCGATTTGACGACTGACGCATTGCCTTACGACGTTTCAGTGCTAGACGTGGTTCACCTAGTCATACTTACAGCGATAACGCAACCAATTTTGTTGGTGCTAAAAGGAAACTCGATGGAATAGAACAAATGTTGTCTTTACCAAGAAACGAATACGTAGCACATTATTTAACACAAGCCGCAATAGAGTGGCATTTTATTCCTCCCGCATCACCTCATTTCGGAGGAATTTGGGAAGCTGCAGTACGTTCCTGTACATTTCACATTAAACGAGTAATCGGTGATACTCGGTTGACATTTGAGGAACTGAACACTTTATTAGCACAAATTGAATCCTTATTAAATTTACGTCCCCTCTTTAAAAGTACTGATTCTGATACAGACTCTATTAATGTTCTCACCCCATCACATTTTCTTACAGGTGATGTCATGCTTTCACCTGCATATGAACCATTATCCTGTAGCAGGAATCTCAAGAACCGATGGCAACTGGTGCAAAAAATGAGACGAGATATTTCTACGGCTTGGAAAAAGGAGTATCTCAGTTCCTTGCAATTTAGAAATAAATGGCAACATCTTGCAACAAATATCAAGGAAGAAGAATTGGTGGTTATCATAGACAACAGCTGCTCACCTTTATCCTGGCCAATTGGTCGAATTACAAAGGTTCACACCGGTAGCGACAGACTGGTTAGAGTAGTATCTATAAGAACTAAAGACTCTGTTTTTAAAAGAACTTTTAACAAAATTGCTGTTCTCCCTTTATATCAGGACTAGCACCCTGATAGGGTGGGAGTCATGTTCGATTTCCACCATCCAGTCATATTCGATTCTTAACATAATCGAACTCCGCACTCAATGACACTTTTGATTTAACTGTTTTCATCTCAACTTTACTTTTTTCTGTTCAACAGGTATGAACATCTCAACTCTACTCAAACAGAAACCGCAAAGAACAGTTAGAAATGTTCTTTTTCTTTCGCATGGTAGCTTGCATGCTATCTTTCGCATTATTACTTTACATTATTATCTTCGCATTATATTGTTTATGTTATATATTCAATCGCAATGTTTTATCACAACTTATGTCTTCAACGCATAAATCTGTGTATTGTATGTTTAATATAGTTTTGGTTTGTGAATGAAAGAACGGGTATTTATTGTTATCTTCACATCACGTTACATAACAAGTACATTTTGATGATTTTTTGATTGATGATTTTTTTTTCAAAATGATTTTTTTTTTTTTTTTTTTACATTTTAATACCAGTCTTCTGGCACATTTTTTTTTTTTTTTTTTTTTTTTTTTTTACTATTTGTACTTTCTATATTCTCCTGAAATAAATACCAATCAGTAGTTTATATTTTTCTAGAAACTAATGATTTGTTTAAAAAAGAGTTTATGAGTAATGGGTGATTTCATGTCAAATTGACCAGGCAAGACACCTAACGAAATAGATTTAATTTAAATTTTGCATATTTATAGAACTTTTTAAGCTTATTTAAGAAAAATGAATTATTTTGGCATTAATAAGGAATTTTTTTTTAAGTTATGAGTTTTTAAATATAAGCTAAATGGCAGATTTGCTCCCATTTTGAAAGTTGCACATAAAATACAAATGCCTATAATTCCTTATATTTTTCTCACATAAACATAACACTTTACTTTATTTGTTTAGAATAATCGAAGGTTTCATTTATTGAAAATTTTGTATTGCTAAAATATTACAAAAATTTATGACAAGGACATTTTTATTTATTTACAAATTGAATAATATTACTGGCAATTTCATGCATTATCACTTCTTCTATTTTACCCGCAATGTGTATACAGATAACCAAAGGTATGTTTTTATATTTGAAAGAATAAATTTGATATTCGCTTCACAAGCATTTTATATATATATATATGAATCATTATTAAAAACATAAATGTAATGATGATTTTTGAAAAATTGACTTTTATTGATAAATAAATTTGAAATTGTAATTTTGTGTGAAATACGAATTTGAAATCCTTGAACAATCTATTTTGTTAATAAAGTTTCAACTTGCTGATCTTCATAAAATGAACACATTATAAAGTGATTTTCTACACTGAGAAAATATTCTGTAACTGGCATCTGGAATCTAAACTGCGGCTCAAGAAAAAATTGTGCCATGTCATTCTTTTAAATTCTAGTCTACTTTGAAAAGAAATTATATAAAACCCTATTAGAATTCTAGATAGTTTGTTTATATTATAGAGGTCAAACCTATTTAAAAATTTCTGCAAATAAATGCGAGTACAAGAGGCGAGTTTTAGCAACTATAATCTTGGTTCACGACCTAATTCTAGAAAATCAGGCGAGAATTTCTCGCAATACAAAAGATTCAGAATATTCAGAATATTGTTTTCCCATCTAGGATATACTCTCTACCCTCCTAAATGTATTCTCTAGAAATTGTCGATCATTTCGTCTATTCAGCTTATTGGCGTGCCTTATACGCATAGCTCAGAAATCTATATTTCTAGTTAAGGGATTCAGAAAAATGACTACTTATTCGTTCTAGATGAAGGCGGTATATATGTATGTATATATATATATATATATATCATAAGACATGTTTCATTTTATATTTCCTTAATAATTTTAGGAAATATAAACTTTATTCCTTCAAGTTTGTGATATTTACTTATTCTATAACAATATTCCTATATTTAATCATCTACATCAAACTATTAAATCCTGAAAGTTTCCATTTGGATTTCTTTATATTTGTTTATACATTAGAGAATTCTAACGCATAAAAAACCTTTTACATCTCTTCTGCATCAAATCTTGAAGCTGACTTCATTCGGAGTGCAATTTTAATTCGCCTCAATTTTTGCTTTTTAGCAAATACATTTCTGTGTAACTTTATGTTGTTCGTGTAACTTTAATGGAGATACTGAAACAGAAGTTAAATTTCTGTTATTGTTTTCATGATTTTTTTTTTTTTTCTTTCTTTCATTCTTTTCTGCTGCATGTGGTACAATGCATTATAAAAATAAATTTCTACTCATGAATCACTGGATTCATATGAAACATTCTGAGTCCAAAAAATTAGTTTTTGGCAACTGCTCAGTGTGCATGTGTGTATGTATGTATGTATGTATGTGCAGTATCTTCTGGCTATCATATCTTTGAAACTAATAAAGATAGAACTACGAAACTGGTATATACGAAACAAGGTCTGGTATACAAATGAATTTTACAAATTTTCGTTAAAATGAAAAACGGAAGTGTGTCACAGGAAACCAAAAGCGTGATCGTAAGTCCGTATCTCAAAAACGGCTCTAACGATTTTCTCCAAAGTTGTTGTATAAATACTCAATTAGATGTCCTTTCGAATGATATAGTTAGTTAGCTCAGGGAAATTGATTGGCGCCCTGTATAAATAGTTCAATTTTAGGTCTTGCCAGTGCATTCCTTAAAAAGCAGCTGTACGGATTTTTTTTTTTTTTCAAACTCGCCGTATTAACTTCCTTTTAAATATCCTTTTTATGTAATTATTGTTTTCCTGTCAAGCTTTGGTATAATTTGGTATCTCAAGAACGGCTCTGACGTTTTTGTTGAAAACTGTTTCATAAATCCATTTAAGATACCCTTTCTCATGTATTAATTGGTTATTACAGGAGAATTAACGGTCGCCCTGATTAGGTAGTTCAGTTTTATATCTTGGAAGTTTGTGTTTAAAAAATAACTGTAACTTTTTTTTTTTTCAAACATAAAATGAAAATTTCAAATATAAATGTAACTTTGTAAATTTAATAAATGATTGCTAAACCACTGACATTAAATTTTCGGATTATTGTCATTTTTAATAGTATTTAAGCACAGTATAAAGGTACAATTAAAATAAAATGCATTTATATCTATCTATATATAGGTATATAGATATATAGATATATTATTAATACATAGTATGAAATATTTAAAAAATAAATAAATAAAAAATAAAAATGTTGGATCTCGTATATAATTAGTAACTGACTTGAAAGTAGATGATTTTACAAACAAAAACAAATGATCAATATATATATACATAATTATACATTTGATAAAAATTTAAGAAAAAAATGAAATTAGTGAAAAAAAAAAAAATATTTATCAAAACGATAAGTTGTGTAGGATTTAATTGCAAAGTACAATCAAATTTCTTCTTGTCGCGGAAATATGCTACATTTCAATCATCTTTCATGACTTCATTCTAACATATTCTAATACCAATAGCTGAAATCCTGTAACAATATTTTGCAGATAAATTAAAATCTTATAAATAAAAAGTGTTGAAGCAATCGGAGTGCGGGTGCCAGTACAGGAAACCAGACGGTCACGTGATGAAAGAGAACTTTTTTTTTTATTGTGATTATTATTTTTAGCTCTCACGGAACATATTCGTTTTCATTCAGTCAAGTCAAACCGTTCGGGTATTCATAATCTAATGAAATCATACCTGATAATTCTAATTCTAATTTTATTCGTTAATCATTATTATTGTTTCATGAATACATTCGTTAAATCAAGTCAAGCTTTTGATTTATTCGTAGTCTATTAAAATCATGCTAAATCATGTATGATCATTCTGTATCGAACTTAATTCTCTTTTATTATGTTTTATGGATTCTATCAGTCGAAATAAAAACATTCGTAAATTATAATCGAGTAATAATGACTGAACCATGAATCTGATTCTATATGAAAAATGAACTATTATTCTTTATTTGATATACTTCACTCGTACAGAATGTGCCATATTCCTGATTCGGAAAATCTTTTAAATGTGAGTTGATTAATTCTGTGAAATAATATTATGTGGTTGTTTATACAACGCTCCTGAATAAGTCGTCATCTATATAATTCGTGAAATCAAGAGAAAAATGTGTCTGAGATTGGTGTCGATCTCATATTCTGATATGCTGTCTTGATATTCTGCAAGTCTGTCATTAAATTCCAGTATATAAGTAATTTAAATCTGAATCTATTTTATGTGTGTGGCGTACATTTACTTCAAGCATCCGGGAAATACAGTAGAGAGGTGAGTTAGATTTAACTTAATTTTATGCATGCTAAAAGTAGTTTCGTTTTGAATAAAGAATGGCATTTATGCAATTTAGAATTTATTATCCATTAATCTAAGTCTAATTTATTCAACATGTTTTTGGTCCGTCCTAGAGCCATGAGGCTATCGATGATTTATATGTATATATATATATAAAACTATATATATTTAATATGTATTTGATATTCTTATTCTTATTCGTAATCATTTATTCTTAAAATGATTTATTTTTGTTCTTGAATGTTTGTTCTGTAATTCGAAGGCCTATAGTTATGTGTATTTAAACTTATATATTCTAAAATGCCGAAATTATCTAAGCAAGTTTTATTATTTGAAAATTTATGTAAGGAAATCGATAGTTTTAGAGATAGAGTAAAGGGGTGTAGTAAAGATGAACAATCTAAGGTTAAATTATTAAAAACCAAAGTTCAATCGTTTGATCATGAAATCGCGGCAATATTTAAAAATTTATCCGCTAAAGAGAATGAGGATTATATGGATATGTATTAGAGATATAAGGGAGTGGTTTTTGATTTACTGGTGGAGTTAGAGGACAAAACAGAAGTAAACGCGTGCGATTCAGATACTCACGCGGAAAATAAAGATGAGAAAAATGGAAAATCGTCTCTTATTAAATTACCGAAATTTGATCTTCCGCGATTTTTTGGTGAAACCGAAAATTGGATTTCTTTTAAAGAAATTTTTAATTCGACAATTCTACAGAATAATCAATTATCCAAAATTGAAAACTGCAATATTTACATTCTTCAGTGCGTGGAAACGCAGCTAAATTAATTCGAGGATTCGCTCTAAAAGAGGACAATTTAGATCAATGTTGGGAAATATTAAATGAAAGATATGAAAATAAAAGACAATTAGCATTGAGTCAAATTAACAAAATATTTTCTATGAAAATTGTAAAAGCAAACAATGCTAAAACTTTACTTGAGTTATTAGATACTTGTAACGAAGCCGTCAGAAACTTAAAAACTTTGGGTTTAGATTCTAATGCGTTAAGCGACTTAATTATAATAAAATTCATGATAGGGAAATTGGATGAATCGTTAAAACAGAGATGGGAATTATTGTTGGACAGTGATAAATTGCCTGATCTTGATCTTTTTAGGAAATTCGTTGAGCGCGAAGCGCGCGGTGTTGAAGAGATAAAATGTAAACAAGACGTAAAATTCACTAAATCGAAAAATATACATAATGTACTGAGTACAATTGTGAAAAGGGAAAATGCGTGCATTCTTTGTAATGAGCATCATCCGCTATTTAAATGTCCGACATTTAATTCAAAACCGGTTAATGAAAGATGGAAATTCGTTGAATTAAATAAATTATGTCAAAATTGCTTACGCCAAAATCATAGGCTGGAGAATTGTAGGATAGACATTAATTGTAAAAATTGTGCAGAAAAACATCATACACTGCTGCATGTTTATGGTAGAAATTCAAATTCTGAAAGGGCTAATCATGTATCGCCAGACACCTCAGTTTCAAATAGTGCTCAGTTTTATTCTAGTAATGTTTTATTATCAACGGCCCTAATTAAAATTAAATCGAATAAAGGAAAAATTATGCATTGTAAAGCTTTGATAGATAATGCTAGTCAAAATTCATTAATTACTAAGGAATGTGCTAAGCGACTAAATTTGCCCTTACGGAGCACGTCGCATAATATAATGGGGATTAGTTGCGTTTTAGCAGAAACTGCTCTCAACGAAACAGAATTTAAATTCACTCCGCATTTTTCGTCGGAGTCATTTTCAGTCAGCGCTTTTATAGTTGACAGGGTTACCTCATCTCTCCCTAATTTCCAACTAGCGCAACACGATTGGCCACATATACAGGGATTACAACTGGCGGATCCACAATATTATGCTAGTGGTCCCATCAATATTCTTCTTGGGGCAGAAATAGTCGCCTCAATCTGCAATGGCAGTCCAATTCAAGGGCCAGCAGGAACTCCTACAGCATTCCCCACAAAGCTGGGTTACCTCCTTTCAGGACGAATAAACAGTTTTCAATGTACAAATATCAGTTTATCTTGTCATATGACTGTTGATGATGATATCAACAACACTTTAAACAATTTTTTGATACAGAATCAATTCCAAATGTAGAATCAAAAAAGATAGAAAATGATCCTGTGGAAAATATTTATTTGACCACAACTAAAAGAAATAGTCAGGGAAGATATGTAGTTCATCTACCCTTTAAGCCAGATAAGGCACTAGGTGACAGTAAGTCAGGTGCTATTTCAAGATTTCTTTCCATTGAAAATAAAATTAAAAAGAATCCACAATTAAATGTGGAGTATTCGAATTTCATGAACGAATCTTTGGGTCATAAGACAAAATTAAATCAAAACAAATTTAGTGAAACGCCACATTATTATTTACCGCATCATGCTGTGGTAAATGTAAGCTCTGAAACAACAAATTCGAAAGAATATCCCAATGATCCATTATCAGTCTATGAATTAAACAGTGTCACCTACGAAACAGCTTGTGCACCCATTGTTAACTTCTGTATCCGAGCAGCTCCTCCTATCCCACCTACCAATTCTATGCATCATTCCTGTCCCTCACTTGTGGGTTTAGTGCAAAATGCTCCCATGTCTGATTTAACCCTTCACGGTGCCAAAAAAGGTGTCGACAATGTTGATCATAATTCTACATCAATACAAGGTGAAAAATGTGATAAAACTCTGTCCCTAGAACCAGTCTCTACTCTTAAATCATCTGATATTCCAATTAACTGTCAAAAATTATCTGCTTATGAGTCTAATGTTTTTATAGAGAAAAATCTGTCTGAAAATACTTTGATCATTGACTTTCCTGCGAATTCTCATTCACCTTTTTCAAGGCCTGTTAAAAGAGTACCGATTTCTGCGACTTTGAGTCCAAATCGTTTTATTGATCTTCGAAAATACCTCCTGAGCTATAAAGTTCAAAATACCCTAAAAAATGAAAATACGATGTTAAATAAGGAAAATCTCGCACTTCAGAAAATTTTAGATAATCAAGATTCCCCTGCTAAAGACCTCCAAATCCATAAAATACCACCCATGTACCCTCTACATTCAGTTGCAGTTTAGGAACAATCTTTTGACAATACCCTTGTAGCAAGCTCTAAACCTCCACTCGCTCTGAATCTCCAAGAAAAACATCAAATTTTGTTACCGGAATCCCACCACTTTACATCCTTATTCACCACACATTATCACTACTTAAGTGCTCATGCTGGTTCTAATTTAGTCTTATTTAGTCTGGCTCTTATTCCAAAAAACTTTTGGATCTCTCACGGGCGATCCACTGTTAAACCAGTCATGAGACAATGCTTGATTTATCTTCGTTTGGCAGTGAAGTCTATACTACCATTAAAATTGCCAGAAACCTCACTAACTTTCATGTTGTTAAGTCTCTCTTCTAGGTGTAATTTTCTTATACAGACGAAAGCGACATTTTGGAGCAGGTGGACTACACAACATCTGCAGAGCCTCAACCAACAGCCAAAACAAGCAAATATGTCAAGCAACTTGTCATCCCTGTTCCAAGTATGTCGACTCCTGCCCCGGTGCCTTCCCCGTCCGCGCAGTATGTTGAAGCAATCGGAGTGCGGGCGTCAGTACAGGAAACCAGACGGTCACGTGATGAAAGAGAACTTTTTTTTTATTATTGTTATTATTATTTTTAGCTCTCTCGTCAAGTCAAACCGTTCGGGTATTCATAATCTAATGAAATCATACCTGATAATTATAATTCTAATTTTATTCGTTAATCATTATTATTGTTTCATGAATACATTCGTTAAATCAAGTCAAGCTTTTGATTTATTCGTAGTCTATTAAAATCATGCTAAATCATGTATGATCATTCTGTATCGAACTTAATTCTCTTTTATTATGTTTTATGGATTCTATCAGTCGAAATAAAAACATTCGTAAATTATAATCGAGTAATAATGACTGAACCATGAATCTGATTCTATATGAAAAATGAACTATTATTCTTTATTTGATATACTTCACTCGTACAGAATGTACCATATTGCTAATTCGGAAAATCTTTTAAATGTAAGTTGATTAATTCTGTGAAATAATATTATGTGGTTGTTTATACAACGCTCCTGAATAAGTCGTCATCTATATAATTCGTGAAATTAAGAGAAAAATGTGTCTGAGATTGGTTTCGATCTCATATTCTGATATGTTGTCTTGATATTCTGCAAGTCTGTCATTAAATTCCAGTATATAAGTAATTTAAATCTGAATCTATTTTATGTGTGTGGCGTACATTTACTTCAAGCATCCGGGAAATACAGTAGAGAGGTGAGTTAGATTTAACTTAATTTTATGCATGCTAAAAGTAGTTTCGTTTTGAATAAAGAATGGCATTTATGCAATTTAGAATTTATTATCCATTAATCTAAGTCTAATTTATTCAACAAAAAGCTTTATCATGTTCAAAAATTGTTAAAAACTTGTAACGACCAGTTTATACTTCATCTAAAATATCTAATAACACACTGGCTGTAACCGCCATAGCATGGTCAGGAAAGCACGGAGATTTCACTCATAGGTAATGAATTCAATCTTCGGTAATTTCAGATCTTTTTTTTTTTTTTTTTTTTTTTTTTTTTTTGAGTCACAGATAGTTTACAACAGTTTCGCAAATTTTCAATACGTCAGTTTAAAAAAAAAAAAAAAAAAAAAAAAAAAAAAAACTGGCACCTAAATTCTCAATGCTTTTCGCTGTAAATTTATTACTTGTTTTATTTTATTCCAGACGGAACTCTTTTTCATAATATTTGCTGGTGTTTATAACATACTATAACGTTTTGTTTATTTTTCTTTTTATTATTATAATATATATATATATATATATACTAGCAGGCTTTGTCCGCTTCGCTGGTCATTATATCGAAATGAATTCTCAATATTTCATATCATTAATAATAATGAAAAAAAAAAAAAAAAATCTGAAAATAAAAAAGAAAGAATGAAATCAGTCAAAATGTAAGTTAAAGTTCCCTCTACCTTCAGTAGCGGTTTTTCTGCTCCCCACACTTTTCTGCTCCCCACACTTCTGCTCCCCACACTCAAGCCCCAGTGCCATCGGCAGTACCTTACCTATTTTTTACTCCCCTTCCCATACGGGTAATGTTGAAAGTTTTTCAAAATTTCCTCTCATCAAAGTGCATATTCCGTACACTTAATCAACACCCAGTCATCAAAATTCGTCATTCTAAGGTAATCTGGAGTACATTTAAGCTTAAAAACGTGTTTTTTGCCCCGCCAGCCCAGAAGAGGGGGGGGGGGTAATTTCGCGAAATCCCTTTATAGTGCGACTTGCATACACGTACCTAATCAGGTAATGGAAAAAATCGAGATCTTGAGATTATTTGAAGCAAAATTATGTTTTAAAACGTGTTTTTTAACACCCTGCTTATAAAGAAGGGACAGGGGAGAGAATTTTGCAAAATCTCATTATACCAAGAGTTAGATACATATAACCGACCCACACATCAAAAATCTCCTTCCTAAGATAATTTAGTGAAGAGTTACACATGAATACATCATTTTTGTCCCCGCTTTCCCAGAACGGCAGGGTAGAATTTCACAAAACCCCTTTGTAGTGTGTGTGTTGAGTACGTGTAAATAACCGACATACCTAAAAATCGCTTTTCTGAAGTACTTTGGATCAGAGTTTCTCTTAAAAATGTGTTTTTGTCCTACTCCGCCTTTAAAGTAGGTAGGCAGAGGGAAATTTTGTAAAATTCCTTCATAGTGCGTGTTGAGAACCCATAACCAAACCACACATAAAAATTAATCTTACTGTAATAATTTTAAGCAAAGTGATGCTTGGAAACGTCTTTATTGCTTCCCCTTTATTAAGGGGGGAAATGGGAGAAATTCTTAAAATTCCATTGCAATGGGCGTTGGATAGACGTAAATAAGCCACACAATTGTGGCCTCAGCTCCTATGGATTTATTCGGACAAATTTTACCCGCTTGGTTGGTCACTATATTTAACAAAAATCCTTTTCTTTATCGATTTGCAGATAAAAAATAAAAATAAAGTTAATTGAAATTGCCCAAAAGCTCGCTTCCGGTGTGTGTCGCTGTTGCATGCGTCAATGCCATACCAGTGGGCTTCCACTTTTGTGCTTATCAAATGACAATTTTGAAACTGACAGTATCGAAAAAATAGAAGTCGCTCTTTTATATTTGAATTTTAATTACATATGAATAACACAGTACGTACTGTACATAATATTTACTTTTACATTATTTCCTATATTTATTTGATTTTTCCGGTCGAGCATAAAATGACAGCAATTTCACGTCAAATGTAATATTACAATATGCTGTGAGACAACTAACTTTTTGTGGCTATATGTATTTCATAGTTAGTTAACAGTGGTTGGTATATAGAAAAATAAATAAATATTTAACCTTATCGTGGTACAGGCTTATTATAGCTCCCCTTGGTGACTTTTGAATTTTGTCACAATTTTAAACAAAAATACATAATTTATGAGATTGTTGTTTCTGTCTCTTTCTTTCTTTCTATCTTTTTTCCCCTCAATATTTTATAATTTATTTGTTTATATGCTTTATGATCTACTTGGATTAAAGTGGCTATCTCGAAAGTAGACTCCTTGGCGAAAAATGTCGTATCTACTTCAGCATCAAAATTAAAAAAATTACATTGCATTATGAATAAGTAAATCTGAATATAATGCTGAATTACCTTTCATTCCAAACGTATTATACGTGCCAATAAATAAATAAATAAAAACACTTTGAGGAATGTTAAAAAAGATTATGAAAAAAAGTTGAAGAAATATGTTAGATTTTTCATATTATTATTTAATTTTGATAATGACGTCATTTTGTCATAGCCTAAGCAAATTTTTTATTTAATATTTCTTTTACTATTCGCTTTTATTATATGTCAAAAAATAAATCATCTCGTAAATTCTTTTGGCAACAATTAAAAATTAAAACAATAATTTTTAAAACTTTATTATAGAAGAAATATCTATATTATTATACGGAAGATATAATATAGATAACGTTTAGCTTCATTCCCCTCCTCTTGGGGACTGAATTTCTAAAATTTCTAAAATTCCAAGAATTGTTTTTTTTTAGGTATTTGTCTTAGCTATATTTTAAAGCAAAAATTTTAGGGATATCTGTTTTTTTCTTTGAGATATAAAGGTTTTTGTGAAATCACGTTTTGCCCCCCTGCCCCCCATTAGGGGCCGAATTTAAAAAATTCCAGAAATTAGTTTTTAGGTATTTATGTTAGCTATATTTTGAAATAAAAATCTCACGTATGTCTGTTTTTTTCTGTGAGATATATATGTTTTCATGAAATCACTTTTTGCGCATCTGAAATCTCATTTTGCCACGCACACCCTTTTGTGGACCGAATTTTAAAATTCTAGAAATTAATTTTTAGGCGTTTTAATGCAAAAATTTTACAGATATCTGTTTTTTTTTTTTCCGTTGAGATATGTCGGTTTTTGTGAAATCACGTCTTGCCCCCCCCCCCCCCTTGGGGAGTGAATTTTGCAAAATCGCTTCTTAGGGGGTGCTTACACTATATGTTCTATAATCTGACCCAGTTTCGAGTCAGTGGCTCCAGTAGATTTTGCTGTGCGTTGATGAGTCAGTGAGTGAGTGAGTGAGTGAGTGAGTGGAAGTACTCTTATATATATATATATATATATATCATATTATTATTATTTGTCAACTATAAACCAATAAACCTTGAACTTTGCTTGTTTTACTCCATGAACAACTAAATCATTGGATTATTTTGCTTTGTTTAATCCATGTGACTCCTAATGTATCATCCTGAGAGTATTGTTTGTTTCTTATGGTTGTCTTTTCTGATGGGTTTTCTCTTATTTTGTACTTGATCGATTATTCTACTTTAAATTACGCTTCAATTATTCCCATGTACGATAGGGAGCCCGCTAGTGATTTGCTATTATATGCGCTAACGAACGAAATCTTACATTGGTGATGAAGGTGTCGGGAGGTCTGCCCTGATGCCTTTTTTAACCTTTCTGAGCTTCTCCTACTTGGAAAATATTCATTCTTATTGGTCTATGTGGTTTTAGTGATCTTATACCTGTTGCTCGGCTTTTACTACGTTCAATGTTTATATAGATAGATAGATAAATAATTTATATATATTTATATATATATATATATATATTGTTTTCTCATAAATTGGTTTAAGAAATGTTTCAATTATTTCAATTTTAATACATTTCTACAAAGCAAAAATCTGTCAAACATTACTTAAATAACATTACAGACTATTTGTCACATATTTATTTATCTTGCTGAATTAATTAACTTATTTTTCAAATCAAGATTTATTTTACAATGTAATACAAAATAATGAATCCTTCACTAATAGAAACATAGTTTCATATAATATAGTGTTATTAGATTTCTGAAAGATAAAATGCTATTTACTAGATTCTAGGAGAAAATTATTTTATTTTGCATGTCGGATATCTCAACCAAATCCTTTTTTGACATATTCATAGGGCAGCGATTGCATCAAAATTGAAACTTCCTATAGATTTGAAACCCTTTTCATTTGTGATAGTTTAAATTTTTTTCCCTACAGGCAAAACGACTCATGTCTATATATGTCGAAAAATTGATTTAAATGAATGCCTGTCGCCGAAAGACATTATGATAAATCTATTTATTCGAGAACTCTTTTCAATTTCATTATCTTTATTAACGTCTCTACAGTCTAAATTTTTTATTTGGTTATGAAACCCACGTTTGCGAAATTTTATATGTAACTAGCAGACCCGGCCACGAGTTGCTGTGACTAAGTTATATGTTGAATTATACGGCTGTAAACTATTTAGTACAGTCAAATTATTATTTACGAACAAAGACGAAAACGTTGTAGCCGATGTAAAAACCCACAGGGTTGAGATTTGAAACTTAGGTCAAAATTTGGAAGCGATTGATAAAAATTTTCGTAGTGTTGATATTAAGCACAAATTAATTTTATTGTAGGGTCCTATAAATTTTAATGGAGAAGTGATATATATTATTTCTAATGCTACTTTGGATAAAATTGCTAAAATGACTAATATATAAATTAAATTCTATTAAAATTCTATTAAAATAAAAGTATAAAAGAAACAGACGATTTTAAAATCAATTTTTATGGAGGAGTGAAATATAATATATGCTATAATGGATAATTTTACTATAAAATGACCTCATCATTCTAAATATTTTAAAGAGGGCAACAGCTGTAGTTATAAAAAGGAAAACAATAAGGCTAAACCAGAAAAATAAGTAAATTTGATAAATATTTTAAAACTTTAAGATTGGAAATGTTATGAAATATTGGACATTTAAAGTAAATACATGTATAATTTTAAATAGAAAAAGATTTTGGAAAAGTTTAGTGTATTTTAATGAAGTGATGAGAAGTTTTTGAGTATGTTAAAATTTTAATAGTAAATTCAAGTTAATAAAGATGGGAAACATTGAGGATTAAGATAAGAATAATTATAAGATTAAAAAAAAAAAAAAAAAAAAAAAAAAAAACTTTTTATATACCATGCTTTTAAATTTTAATATACTAATTAAAAGGAAAATGATAAATATTCTATCATAGTTTGAAGTCAAATTTGTTTTCAAATGTCTAAATAAAATATCTGATGTAAGATACTAATATTTTGCAGCGGAATAGATTTCATTTCTGTCATCCTTGGCGAAAAAAAAGAATATCGCCAAATTATCTGGCGCAAATATTTAATTCCTTTCAAAAATCATGGTTATTTAACAACTTATATTAAAAGAGTAATGAATAATATGAAACAATATTTCGTACAATACATTTTACATGTCATACATACGTACAATGAATAATACATATTACATTTCGTACAATGTATACATCTGGCATGTATATTTTCGTGTTACGCTTTTGATCGCCAAATAATAATAATAATAATAAAAAAAGCCAAGGGCGACAGAGTTTTGAAATTTAAAATTAAAATTTTGTCAATTTGACAGCAAAATAATTCAATCTAACACCCGCGATAACTAATACATATCTATACCCAAATATAAGGATTAAAATCGGGAAATAAATTTCCTCGATTTTTAATAATTTCTTACAAAAAATCCAGTGGGCAATTAACATAGGAAATCTTTTTCTTGGCTGCACAGACGGTCAGTGAGTCACACTTCGCTTGCGTATAGAACTCATAGATATAGTATAGCATATATAGAATAGAGTGATCATTGGGGAGAAAAAAGTTATTCCTTTTCATTTGGGAAAAGACGACGTTTTTACCAAAATATGGCCGTCTTTCCCCGAGTGAATACACACGGGAATACATACTAATATTTTAGCAAATAAAATTTATGAATAATTTATTTGCTAAAGGGGAATGGAAGACTCCAGATATAGTTTCAAATTAATATTTCTTTCTTTCTTTTTTTTTTTTTTTTTCAATACCACTTAATGGCTGTTTCCAAAGCTTTTATTTATTTATTTTTTTCGGCATCAAAAATCTTTGTACGATAACATGGGGATGAGAGATCTATATATATTACTATATCTATGATAGAACTACATTAGCACTTTATCAATGTGTATAAAATCTTTAAATTGATTATGACGTCAATTTTCGTGAGATGCATAATTTAACGTTTTATAATTTTTTAACGTTCACGTTTGATTAAATGTATTTATTTTTATGTCGAAAGAAAATGAACTCGTATTTTTTTTTTTTTTTTTTTTTTTTTTTTTTTTTTTGGCAACAATTAAATTAATGGAACTCCCAGATATTTTGGAGCAACTTTAATAAAGGTCTATAATTAACAAATAGTTGCAATAAAACAATATTGTGACAATAAATTGAGATAAAAACTATCCTATCTCTCAAGTTGGACCAAACTGCACACAGTGTGCAAAATTTCATTAAAATCGGTTCCTTAGTTTAGGAGTTTACCCCGGACAAACATCGTGACACGTAATTTATATATATATACAGATATTGTATGGCTATTTTATTTTATTTTTAAATTTTTAAATAATAATAATAATAATAATAATAATAATAATACCTAAAGAACGTATTTTAAACTAATTTCAGTTTATTGGGAGATCATTTTTATTTGACATTATTATTATTATTATTTTATAAACGAACATAAAGTGATATTATGTTAGGTTAGAGCATGATTCATGATTAACGCATATTTTTTCGTATTTTAGTCGTTTTTTTATAAACTTGTATAACTATCACCTTGGGTGAAGAAGAAGTACACGCAAGACATCGCATGTTGTACGAGTTCCAAAACGGGAATAACATGATAGAGGCAACAAAAAACTAGTGTGAGGTGTTTGGAGAGGACGTAGTAACAGCTCAAATATACCAAAGGTCGTTTGCGAAATTTCGTTTGGGTGATTTTTCTTTGAAAGTTGGAGGCCAATGGTGCGAATGACGAAGTTCTACAGTATGATCAGGACAAACCCCACGTTAACTTCACACAGAAGTGGGCTTCAAGGTCGGAATTCATCACACTACTGCTTTAACACTTTATATACTGCATTATGATACAGACAAAAATTGTGTTTGAAACATATAGTTTTAGTTACTAAAGTGCATTATTTAAAGATATATGTGTTAAAAATTATGCACATCACCTCATTATAATAATTAACGAGAATTTTGTGTGGTCGTACTTTAGTGTACCACTGGTACATAGAGGTCGAAAAAAATATTTCGACATGTAAAAGTTGTAGAGAAATATTTACTCTTTATATTCCTCATATTTTTTCTAAGATTAGTGTGATATTCTTGAAATAATAGAGGAATTAATTAATAACACACATTAAGATCGTGAAAAATACCAAGCATCAAGTGCACTCCATAAAATCCCTTATGGAACAAAAATGGCTATATGTATCGTCTAATGCTTTGTAGTGAGATTAAAGGGGGGTTCATCTGTTCCCTTCTTATAAATATCTTTGACATTTCTTCTATAAATTCGATTTTATACTCTTTTTAAAGTAATGGTACTTTAAAGTATCGTCAGTAGATAAAGGGTTAAATCACATTAAAAGGCTTGGTTTCGTGTCCAAACTCTCTGTTTGGGTGCCACACAACGACAGATCTTTCCCTCACTCCAAATATTTTAAATATTTTAATTTAATCTTATTGATTATAGGATTCATAGTCATTTCTTGTCATTTCTGTATGCTGCAACTGGGAATACTTAACTTTTATATTTCTATTTTTTATAAAATACATTATACGTACTAATATTTGGTAAATATCATTTGATGATTTCTGCTATGTTTAATATTTATGCTGCTTTCTTATAGTGCAAAGAAACAAAAATGCGCGTGAACATACGATTACATAAAGTTTACGTATGTATTTATAAAGCCGGCCTATGTGTAATTGTATAAATAATAAAATTATATAATAATGCATCAAGTTAACGCTTTTGTAAAAATATATTTATTAATGACATTCACACTAAAAAAAAAAAAAAAAAAAAAAAAAAAAATCTAATTATTTTAGTTAATTTTAATAATACAAGGGCACTATGCTACATGCTTATTTCACTCACTAAACCATGTGGAAGCTTCATTAGCAGGCAAAGCCTGCTTAGTTGGTTACAATACTTAGAAGAATTATAAAAAATGTTGAATAACTCAAACGTTCAAATAAATATATTTCTACTGGTTACTATTTTCAGCAATTATTATTTTTAACACTTTCCAACAAGGTTGAAAAGTGTTTATGACTTGGGTTTGTCTGTCTGTCTGTCTGTCTGTCCGTCTGTCTGTCCGTCCGCACTCTAACTCCCGTAAATATTTATGGAATTTCTTGAAACTGATATATGTTATTCAAGTTCACTATCGGATGTTCCCTATTGAAAATGGAGTTTATACCTCTACTGGTTTGTGTACAGGGACCCCCGAAAATATTTCAAAGCATTGTGTTCTATGAGAGGCATTTCTATAAACCATATTTTCATACCCTTACTGTACAAAAATCTTAATGAAATTGAAATATGTTATACAAATTCACTATCGGATGTTCCTTGTTGAAAAAGGAGTTTATACCTCTACTAGTTTGTGTACAGGGACCCCTTAAAATATTTCAAAGCATTGTGTTCTATGAGAGGCAATTCTATAAAACATATTTCCATACCGTTACGGTACACAAATCTTAATGAAATTGAAATATGTTATTCAAGTTTACTATCGGATATTTCCTGTATAAAATGGAGTAAATATCACCACTGATTTGTGTACAGGGACACACAAAAGTATTTCAAAGCATTGTGTTCTACGAGAGGCATTTCTATAAACCAAATTTCCACACCCTTACTGTATACAAATCTTAATAAAAATGAAATATGTTATTCAAGTTCACTGTCGGATGTTTCCTGTATAAAATGTAGCAAATACCACCACTGATTTGTGTACAGGGACACACAAAAGTATTCCATAGCATTGCGTTTTATGAGAGATCTTTCTATAAACTAAATTTTAATAACTGTACTTTGCTCGAAGATTTATGAAATTGAAATGTGTTATGTATAAGCACAAAAGAAATGCTTTGCATAGAATATAGCATGATTAGCATTAGATGTACAGGGTGACACAAAAATATTCAGTTATATAAAGAGCTATTAATAAATATTTGCTACAAGTGTACTTTCGTTTACATTAAGCGTTTTTAACACTTCCCAACAAGGTTCAAAAGTGTTAATGACTTCGGTTTGTCTGTCTGTCTGTCCGTCTGTCTGTCTCTCCGCGCTATAATTCCCGTAAATATTCGTGGAATTTCTTGAAACTGATACATGTTATTCTATCGTATGTTCTCTTTTGAAAATGGTGTTTATACCTTTGTTGTTTTGTATACGGGGACACTCGAATATAGTTCAAAGCATTGTGTTCTATGAGAGGTATTTCTATAAATCGTATTTTTATACCTTTACTGTACACACATCTTAATGAAATTGAAATATGTCATTCCAGTTCACTATCGGATGTTCCTTGTTGAAAATGGAGTTTATACCTCTACTGGTTTGTGTACAGGGGCACCCGAAAGTATTTCAAAGCATTGTGTTCTATGAGAGGTATTTCTATAAATCATATTTTCATAACTTTACTGTACACATATCTTAAAGAAATTGAAATATGTTATTCAAGTTCGCTATTGGATTTTTCCTGTATAAAAGGGATTAAATACAAACTCTGTTTTATATACAAGGACACTCAAAAGTATTCTAAAGCATTGCGTTCTATGAGAGATATTTCTATAAATCAAATTTTAATAACTTTACTTTCCAAGAAATTTTTGGAAATTGAAATATGTTATTTATATGCACAAAAGAATGCTTTAAATAGAATATAGCATGATTAGCATTAGATTTAGAGGATGACACAAAAATATTCTATTATATTAAGAGCTATTATTGAAAATTTGCTAGAATTCTACTTTCGTTTACATTAAGCGTTTTTAACACTTCCTAACATTTTTTTAAGTGTGAATACGATATCAATTCGTGTATCTGTCCGTCTGTCCGCCTGTCTGTCTGCCCTCTCTAACTACCGTAAATATTTATGGGATTTTTTGATACTGATATATGTTATTCAAGTTCACTATCGGATGTTTCCTATTGAAAATGGAGTTTATATATCTACTGATTTGTGTACAGGGACACCCGAAAGTATTTCAAAGAATTGTGTTCTATGAGATGTATTTCTATAAACCATATTTTCATACCTTTACTGTACCATATATTCATGAAATTGAAATACGTTATTCAAGTTCACTATTGGATGTTTCCTATATAAAATAGATTACGTACCCCCACTAGTTTCTGTACAGTTACACTCAAAAATACTCCAAAGCATTGCGTTCTTTGTGAGATATTTCTATAAATCAAATTTTTGTAACTTTACTTTCCACGAAGTTTTAGGAAATTGAAATATGTTATTTATATGCACAAAAGAATGCTTTGCATAGGATATAGCATGGTTACTGTTAGATTTACAGGGTGATACAAAAATATTCAGTTATATTAAGAGCTCTTAATATAAAGTTGCTAGAATTGTACTTTCGTTTACATTAAGCATTTTTGACACTTTCTATCATTTTTTTAGTTTTTATATAATTTCAACTTGTGTATGTGTCTGACTGTTCTTCTGTCTGTCTGTCTGTCTCTCTGTCTGTTTTTCTGCGCTCTAATTCCCGTAAATATTTTTGGAATTTCTTTAAACCGATATATTTTATTGAAGTTCACTATCGGATGTTCCCTATTGAAAATGGAATGAATACCTCTTCTGGTTTGTGTACAGGGACACCCAAAAGTACTCGAAAGCATTGTGTTCTATGAGAGGAATTTCTATAAATCATATTTTAATACCTTTAATGTATAGAAACTTTAATGAAATTTTAATATGTTTTTCAATTCCCTATCGGATGTTTCCTATGCAAGATAGAGTACATTTCTGACTGGTTTGTGTACAGGGGAACTTGAAAGTACTCCAGATCATTGTGTTGTATCAGAGTTATTTTTATAAACCAAATTTTAATAAGTTTATTTTCCACAAAGCTTAATGCAATTGAAATATATTATTCGTATGCACAAAAGAGTGTGCCTTCTATGTAATATAGTATGGTTAGCGTTATATTTACAGGACCACATAAAAATTATCAGTTACATTAAGAGGTATTGATCAAAATTTGCTGGATTTGCACTTTTGTTTACATGAGCATTTTAACACTTTCTTATAATTTTAGTGGGAATATGATTTCAATTTGTCCATGTGTCTGTCCGATTGTCTACCTTCTGTCTGTTTGTCTCCGGCTCCTATCATCAGTGAATATTTTGAGAATTTTTTAAAAATGATACACTCAAGTTTCCTATGGAATGTTCCCTATTGAAAATGTCATTAATAGGTCCTGCACAACAGGTTTGTTTACAGGGGCAACAACAACAACAATAAAAAAAAGCCAATATATTACGTTTTAGTAAAGAATTTTTTAAAAGTTATATTTAAAAAAGCTTTCTACTACAAAAATCTTAAAAACATTGACATGTATTATTAATATTCTAAAATATTGTTTTGTATAGAATATGATATGATTAACTTTCAGATTTACAGGGCTATAGTAAAATATTCAGAGTGTTTAAAAGCTGTAATTATAATCTAACTTCTGCATTTTCTTTTGTGTTAAGCCTTTTTAACACTTTCCAAAATGCCTAAGGGTAATTTTAAAATCGATTAGTCTATCTGTATGTTTTTCAGTCCTTCTGTCTGTTGTGCGTTAACGTAGGCAAAGAATTTTAATAGTTATTCGATACAACAATTGCGTACAGTTGGAAAGTGTTTCTAATCAATGCGCACTGCATGATTTTTCTTTCTTGTTTTTTTTTTCCTATATGTACAATGGTAAATATTTCGATTCAATGTTGAACCAAAATTTCGTGCTACAGAAGTTGAGAACATTGTTTTCATTAAGTTAAAATACTGCATCAACTTCCTCACTACTGACGCGACTAATATTGCAAATGTCTCCTTTTTTTCTTTCAGATCTGATTAGTCACTCTTGGAATAGGAAATAATTAGGATGAAAACATAACTTATTCACAAGTTATATCCGACATATTAATTTTATTTGAATATTTGAAAAGAAATATTTCCAAATTTATAGAGCACAAACATATAAATGATCTAAAGAAAAAAAAAAAACTTTTAAATATCTGAACTATATTATTAAAATATATAATTTTAGTAACAAAATTTTAAAGAAAGATTTAAATTTTATACCATGTGTTTAAAGGCTCAGTTAATAATATCTTCTTCTTCTTCTTAATTTTTTTTTCGTGGGGGGTGGGGGGGAGTAAATGGGTTGTGTATTGTATTTTTATTTAATTTTTATTTTGCTTAGTATCCGTTTAGAATTCCAATTACACACATGTTCACTGTAATACAACAGTTATTTACTTGTTTATAGCAAATGAGTTATTCTATCAAAAGAATTATAAAGGTAAAAAAAAAAAAAAAAAAAGTTTCACTAAATTTTAATTTTTTCTATTGAAAGCCATATATCTGCCTCACACTTTTCCAAAATAAATGAAATATTTTTCTCATGTGAGACTGAAACGAAATGTAGATGATACTATTTATTGTATTTAGGTATTAATTTGAATATTTCATAAAAAAAAAAAAAAAAAAATATATATATATATATATATATATATATATATATATGTGTGTGTGTGTGTATATATATATATATATATATATATATATATATATATATCTTTATATATGTATTTCTTTTTTGCGTGTGTATGTCACTGAACTCCTCCTAAACGGCTGGACCGAGTTTAATGAAATTTTTTGTGCGTCTTCAGGTGGATTCGAGAATGGTTTAGATTCACAATTCAGTTCAATCGGATAATTGGATCAAAAGATATTAAATAAAAACTCCATTTTAACTTTAAAATGATTAAAATGAAAAATATATTTGATGCCAAAATAAACAAAATTCACGTTTATTTATTTTTTGTTTTTTTCCGGAAATAAAATAGTTTTAATTTCGCGTGATAATAAAAATTAGAAAAAAAAAATATACTATGAAAATATTCGCGTGTGAATAAATATGTTCATAGTGATACTTGGTATTAGTTTAAAATTTTTATTTAATTTAGTAGTACTTTTCTTTTCTACAGTAAAACAATATTTTTCGTTTTAATTGATACTTTATATGTAACTTATAAAGGTTCTTTTATGTTTTCACCTTAATTGGAAATAGTAATAATTTCGAATTTATTAAAAAATTTTATTTTTATTTTGTATAAATCATAAAACAGTTTTTCTTTCATTTTTTTTTTTTTTTTTTTTTTTTTTTTTTTGTTGTTGTATGTAACAGCTTTAGTTTGGAAAAATTTGAAATTTGTCACCGAAGAAGTACGGACGTTTCTCACCAAGATCGTCAGTTACGCAATTGAGATAGCCATGTTAATTCATCGCAAAAATGGCCAAAAATATTTAAAGTCGACAAGGGGGGAGGTCTATACTAAAGCTGTGCCTTTGTATTTATCATATATATTTCCTTTGTGCGTGTGCATGTCACTGAACTCCTCCTAAACGGCTGGACCGAGTTTAATGAAATTTTTTGTGTGTCTTCAGGTGGATTCGAGAATGGTTTAGATTTACAATTCAGTCCAATTTAAATTGTTTATTTAATTAATTTATCCCTTATAAATTGTTGTTGATTTTGGAATGTTTCACACTGGATCCGGCAGACTGCGCTATGATCGTAGTATCGATTCAATAATACACAAGCGAAGTGATGAGATTACTGGCCGTCCGTGGATGCAAGAAAAATATTTCCTATGTTAATCGCCCATTGGATTTTTTGTAAAAAATTTCTAAATATCGAGGAAAATTATTTCCCGATTTTAATCCACATATTTGGGTATAGATATGTATTAGTTATCATGTGCATGCGTTAGATTGAGTTGTTTTTGCTGTAAAATTGATAAAATTTGAATTTTTAATCTCAAAACTCTGTCATCCTTGGCGGAAAAAAATATCACCATATCATCTGTCGGACATATTTAATTTCTTTCAAAAATAATGGTTATTTCAACAACTTATATTAAGAGAGTAATGAATAATATGAAACAATTTCGCACAATACATATTACGAAAATATACATTTGGCATGTATATTTTCGTATTACGTTTTTGATCGCGAAATACAAAAAACGCCAAGAAAGACAGAGTTTTGAAATTTAAAATTAAAATTTTGTCAATTTGAGAGCAAAATAACTCAATCTAACACATGCATACGATAACTAATACATATCTATACCCAAATACGGGGATTAAAATCGAGAAATAATTTTCCTCGATTTTTAATAATTTTTTATAAAAAATCCAATGGGAGATTATAAAAGGAAATCTTTTTCTTGCATCCACTGACGGTCAGTGACGTCACACTTCGCTTGCGTATATTCTATTGTAATTCCAGTTTGTCCCGCAGTTGGTGCTGCGATCAAATTCAGGAAAATATTTTGTAACTTCGTGTTATTATTGTTATACAAAAAATTGTGTCCTAATTGAAATATTACATCAAGATGTAATTAGTGTTTGAAGAGTTTTGAAGTGTGCATAAAAAACTATACATTTTGCAAATTTTGTGCGGAATTGGAGTGAGTATTTTATATAATTTTCTATCAAATTTACACGCGGGTTGATTAACAACCACCCTAACCTACAAATTTATTTGTGTAGCTAATTTATTATATTTTATTTATTTATATTTTGTATGAAACACTTTTAGTATCGGATCCCTTTGGCAAAATTTGAAATTTAGCACCGAAGTAGCTCGGACGCTTCTCGCCAAAATCTTTAGTTCCACAATTGAGATAGCCATTTCAATTCATCGCAAAAATGGCTTAAAATATTTAAAGTCAGCAAAAGTGGTCCCATACTTTTGTGCGTGTGTATGTCACTGATATTTTATTTATTTATTTATTGTATGGAACACCTTTAGTATCGGATCCCTTTGGCAAAATTTGAAATTTGGCACCGAAGTAGCTCGGACGCTTCTCGCCAAGATCTTTAGTTCCACAATTGAGATAGCCATTTCAATTCATCGCAAAAATGGCTTAAAATATTTAAAGTCACCAAAAGTGTCCCAATTTGTGGCTTAGATTTAGAAAATCCGTGCTTTTCTCACGGCCAATTATATGTTGCGTGTTCCAGGGTTGGAAAACCTTCGAATTTGTTTGTGTATACTGCTCGAGGATTAACCAAAATTATTGTACATCCAATGGCATTACGATAAATTAAGTTTTTGTAGATTAAAAAAAAATATACCTGTTATAAAATAAATTGAGTTTCAACTTTTTCACCTTTAATTAAAACGAATTTAAATTTTTAATTAATACGAACTCTACATTTCACTTCGCTCATACTATACACATACTCACATGCATCGATTGATTGAATTGTGATAAATGTACATGTAATGATGTTAGATATTGAAATAACTTTTTGATAAAAAAATTCATGAAATCGGTCCAGATATTCGTTGCTATCAGAGATTCTCTCATAAATTGAAATATTTGCCATATGAAATAAAATTTTGTGCTGTTCGACATTCAGCGGAGGTTTTAAATATTAAGTAGCAAGTAAAAAGTACCAAGTAGCAAGTAGCAAGAAGCAAGTAGCAAAAATTGCGGTAATTATGTCTTTTAAGTTATAATCGGAATCCACAGTCACCGTTCACAGCGCTCCATACCTGTTTCACTTATATACCACATCCTTACACACTTACAATAAGTTAGTTATTTTTTTCTAGCAAAATATTCTCTAGAAATAATTTATATGACAAAACAACGTTTGTCGGGTCAGCTAGTATATATATATATATATATATGACCGATATCAACTGAATACATTATTTTTCTAAAAATGAAAACCGAGAAACATGCATTGCAGAAATGTGATAAAAAAAATCCATATATTTCATATTGTTTTATTAAAATTTTTATTTTTATCTTAAAAATATTTATGAATTTTACGTTTGAAATGTGAAACGAAAAAACAGTTATCAATTTAATCGTGCAGCAAAATTTCTCAGACGCTTTATAAACTAAAGAGAAAGAACTTCCCCCTCAGAAAAATGAAATATTTTTTCCAAGTCGAATTTGCGAACTAAATTTCATATTGACACATCGATGAGGAGACGATTTCACTCAAGTGGAAATATCGTTCGGATTTGTACGGCCCCTTTCATGATAGTGACGATTGTATCTCCGTTTCCTGCAGACATAATGGCTCATGACCATATGTTATGCTAAATTGATTTCAATAAAAAATGTCTCATAAGAATTTGAAAATAAGTACGTATATACGAGGAAAAGTTTGCAGTTTTATTATACCTATTTTTTTATTATTAATAAATGTCTCTTTTGTTTGAAGTTTCAATTTCATTTTGAAATGTGCGTTAGATAAGATTGCTAGTGCATTTCATAGTACTATTTATTTCTTTAGAACTTCTAAAATACTTTTAAGGTACTTCAAATGAGAGTAATAAACAACAAAGTTTTATTTACTTCTTTACTTATTTCAGGAATGGATATTTTCCTTTTAAGAAAAGAAAAGAAAAAAAAAAAGAGCATTCTGCAAATCATGACTTAAAATAAAATAAAATAAAATAAAAACTTGAAAAAGTAGGGAACAAATAGAAAATAAATCATAGTATAATAAAATATAGAGCAAATTACTGTGCAAAATTTTATTATTATTAATTTTTTTTTTTTTTTTCATTTTATTTGTACAATTTTTCCAATGATGTATAAACTGTTCTTCTTAACACACGAGAAAAGGTTATTAATGGGAAAGATAGTTAATAGAAAAGATAATTTATGGGATAACAAAGGCCCCTCAACAAAATTTGGCGCATTAAAAAAGTTCTCTTCTGTCAAAGTTTAGTAATGTAATACTCCAAATTTTATTGTTTCATGCATTAAATGTAATACATATACATATATATATATATATATATATATATATATATATATATATATATATATATATATATATATATATATGAGTTATTTTTTTCCAGTTTAAAAGCACTTAGCAATAGTTTTTTTTTTTTTTTTTTTTTTTTTTAATATTTTTCCATCTAGGATCAAAGCTTAAAAACTAGCTCATTGATTAATAAATATATAGTAGAAAGTTCTTCTTTTCCCCTGACCTTGCTTGCCGCAACTGCTGAATCCAGGACCACGTGATTTGGTTTTTGTTTCCCGTACTCAGAATATTAAAGGAAGTGTATGTTCATGACGTGGACGGCGCTACTTCCTCAACGGGCTGCTGCTAAGAGCGTTGAAGGAATGAGATTCAGTTTTCGACGAGTTTTCGACGGAACTTGTGTGCTTGACGGACGCAATGCCTGTATTTGATCATTTTGGTTTTCACATTCGACGCCTTCAGTGAAGTGCCAAATGATTTATCGATGTGACGAGATGTGAACAATTCGACGTACTATTAAAATAACTTTTGATAAGCAACTTTAAATGCTCATTAGCATGTATGTAAATATTGTAAAATAATTTAACTTTCATTATTAAAATTTAAATAATTAGTAAATAATAGAATTAGTATTCTTAAAGTTCTTAAACGCCCATAACCCACTGGATACTATATCAGAAGTGGGATTGAACGTTAATTTTTAGTTAACATCGCTCGTAATTGATTAGGATCGAAAATAAAACGTAAGTTTTAATTTAACTTAAATTTTGGATTGAACGCACTACAAACTTTTATTGGACTGAACTGTCTATTTTTTTTTTTTTTTTAACTGTTCTTATAATACGAACTGAACTTTTAAATGGAAAAATTGCATAAACTTGGAATTTCTTCATATGCTTAATACATATGGAATGAATGATTTTTAAAGTGTGTGGTAATACTTCATGATCAACAGAAATGTTCACACCTGTGAAATCTGCTTAAACTAAAGCAACGAAGTATCTGCGAATTCTGCGGAACAGCCACGGATCATTTGGATGGAGGTTTCAGTAAGAGATTTAGGATAATCAAGCATCGGCTGCTATTTTGGTTCTACAAAGGTACGTGTGATTTTGTTTTGTTGTTACAATGGTTTCGTTAGGGGATATCCCCAAAATTGGCGCTGCACTGAGGACTGAGAGCTATAGTAAGATTAAAATTCTGCATCGCTTTTTATTTAACGATGAAGGTGACAGGAAAAACCGATGCAGAATAAGAAAATTCATAGGATTTAACTTTGCCGTAGATGATGAAAATTATATTCAAAAACAAAAAAATAATTGACGACAATTTTTCTTTGAACGAACTAATTCTTATTTGTAATATATTAAATGTCCCTTTTGCTGGGAACAAAAATGAATTGCGAGATCGACTGTTGTTAAATCTGTGCGACACAGAACTACTTAAACAAGAAAATTCCGAAAATAATTCAGATGAGGAAGATTCTCAAAATGAATCGAGCAGTGAATCCGAAAGTAGTGGCGATAATGACGTCGAAAAAAATGACTCCTCTGTGCAATGCCATATGAGTGTTAATAAGTGCTATGAAAATAATTGTGATTATGATAATAGCAAAATAAAAAAGAATGTAAATTGTAATAATGGATCACTTGGTGCAACTGTTTTTTTCAATGATTTTGAAAATTCTATGTCTAAATTTAGCAGCGAACCGCATGAAAATATTATTGAGTTTTTTTCCGAATTTGAAGAATTCTCAGTAATGTTTAATTTAAGTGAATTACAGAAAATTGTTTTCTGTAAAAGGTCTTTGAGCGGAAACGCTCTGTTGTTTATAAGATCTGAAAAGGGACTACTAACATACAAAAAAGTAAAAAATGCACTCATTAATGAGTTTAGGTTTGAGATTAATTCTGCCTCATTACATGATATGCTGAGTAAAAAGAAAATGAAAACTAATGAGACAGTTACGGAATATTATTTTAAAATGCGTGAATTGTCAAAAAACGGGCACATTGAAGATGCCGCGTTAATGCATTACGTGATCCAAGGAATTAATGAGAAACCTGAAAATAACGTTATTCTTTATGGTGCTAAAAATATGCGTGAATTCAAAGAAAAAATTAAATTCTATGAAATATATAAAAGAGACAATGAGATAAATAAATTTAAAGTTGATAGAATTGAGAAAGTAGAAAATACACCTCATTTGTGACCCACGAGGGTCAGTATCAATTTCTTAATGTGCCATTTGGACTGTGCAATTCGCCTGCCGTATTTCAAAAATACATAAACACTATTTTTCGACCATTGGTTAATTCCGGTATGGTGTTACCCTATTTAGATGACCTAATAATATTAGCATCCTCCTATGAAGAAGCCGTTGACAACTTAAAACAGACCCTAACTCTTGCTAGTAAATATCGCTTAGAAATAAATTTTAAGAAATCTCATTTGTTAAAAAAAAAAAAAAAAAAAATGAATTCTTGGGGCACGTAATCGATTAAGGTAAAATCTTTCCATCTCCCTCTAAGACGCAAGCCGTCATGAAGTTCCCCGAACCAATTAACTTCAAGCAGGGTCCAAAGTTTCCTAAACAACTTTCTAGAGTTAAAAAGAAAAATAAAGCTAAATGCAAGTTGAGTGGACGGTCTCCAGAGACTGTTGCCATGGGCGACCAAGTTGCCATTAAGCAAAAAATGATGTACTTTGATAATTATAAAACAGTGAAAATTAAAAATGAAAATGTTGATAAAAAAATAAAAAATGGATGCCATGAAGGCTCCTATTGTACACTTACTCATGCTGAATTCCTCAAATGTGGAATAACTTTAAAAAAAAATGTCAAATTTGAAATGTGTTGTAAATACGTATGTTATTATTTTGTGTTGCTTTTGTGTTTGTTTTTTTTTTGTTTGTATTTTTCAGTGTGACCGCCTGGAGGACCAGCCGGATGCAGGACGGCCGATCCTATAGTAGAAAGTTCTTCTTTTCCCCTGACCTTGCTTGCCGCAATTGCTGAATCCAGGACCACGTGATTTGGTTTTTGTTTCCCGTACTCAGAATATTAAAGGAAGTGTATGTTCATGCCGTGGACGGCGCTACTTCCTCAACGGGCTACTGCTAAGAGCGTTGAAGGAATGAGATTCAGTTTTCGACGAGTTTTCGACGGAGCTTGTGTGCTTGATGGACGCAATGCCTGTATTTGATCAATTTGGTTTTCACATTCGACGCCTTCAGTGAAGTGCCAAATGATTTATCTATGTGACGAGATGTGAACAATTCGACGTACTATTAAAATAACTTTTGATAAGCAGCTTCATCTCATTAGCATCTATGTAAATATTGTAAAATAATTTAACTTTCATTATTAAAATTTAAATAATTAGTAAATAATAGAATTAGTATTCTTAAAGTTCTTAAACGCCCACAACCCACTGGATACTATATATATATATATATATATATATCTTTATGAAGTAATTTATTTCTACTAAATGCTCATTAGAAGATAATGCTTGTTTGGCTTTAATTCTCAATCGTTTCCATGTTTGTACTACATACACTAAAATTTGCAATTACATCAGAGTCGATTGAAATTATATTTATAAGATAAATATTGATATCTCAATTGACATTTCAAAATGTACATCAACTTTTATAAATAAGTCTAACAATATCTAAAGTTGTCTAAAGGTTTTTCTTTTCTACACATACATAATTATATATTAAAAAAAAAAAAAAAAAAAAAAAAATGTAATTTTTTTGCAAAATAAAAGAAATATTCGGTTATTTCAGAGAGGTTACAGTTAAAATACTATTGATTTTTACTAAAAGAGAAATAAATTATCTTGATTTTGTAAAATGTGTTTGGTAAGTGGCATACTTCCTTCAACTTTCATTATTCAGGGGTGACAAATTTTATCAAAACGTATGGATTATATTTACAACATATAACATTTTCCTTTAAGAATGACGTATTAAAAATAGAGGTGAGCTTTATGAAACGTTTATTAATTTTTATTATTTTAGAAGCCTTACTATTTTATATCACTCATTATAAAATTCCTCACAATACATTTAAATGACTTTTAATACTCTATAATCATTCACTATAACCATATAAAAAGTAATAATGCTTTTACGTTATTTTTGTTTAGAACTGTTTAGAATACGGAAGATAATGATAAAATTTAATAAAGATGATATCTTTTTCTATAATATAAATTTCAGTTTTAATGTTTTATATATATATATATATATATATATATATATATATATATAAAACTAATGTTAAAAAATAAAGTGAAATTTTATAAAGGTTAAATTGTTGAATTTTTTGTCTTTATTATAAAATAACAGAATTCGTTAAAAATTAATGTTACCAAATTATTCTTTCTGCTTATAACATAAAATGTATTAAATAAAATTATTTCCATCACATCTTATTCTGGTACTTCAATAGTGTTTTCCTTTGATAAAATTTATATAGTTATAAGAACTTTTTTGTTTTAATTGCGGTGGTTGTGCTAGAGTGGATTAAGGCTTATGGACAACGTATGCGAGGATGCCAGGACTGGGTAGATTGATGTTTTTGACAATGAATTGTGTGTGGCCCGAATCCGTGTTTACACGTCTTATGGGGAAAAAAAGAAAGAAAGAAAGAAAACGATCAATTCCGATATCCATTTACCATATTTCTTGTGCTATATTATTTGCTTTTGTATAACAAGATAAATTTACCATAACAAAACAGATGTGTTATATTTGACATGATGAATGCTTATTCACAGAATTTTATATATTTAAATAACATCAATAAAGGCAATATTAATATATATATTGGGTTGTTCGGAAAGTCATTTCGTTTTTCTCAGCAGAGGACTTAATTGTATTTTTTTCACACCTTCTTCACATTTAAGTTGCATTGCCATTACATATTGTGACAGCTGATATAGCAAGGCTTGCTTGTGAAAAAGGTCGTTTTATTCTGCTCAATAGTTTTTGATTAGTGCCCTATCAAATAAAGAAAATCAGAAGCAACATTTTCGGCATATTTTGTTTTCGCTATCAAAAATGCGAAAATACTATTCAAACAAGGAAAAAAAGTATACGATGTGTGCACAGAAAATTTATTTAAAGAACGCTATTGTCAAAACTGGTTTACCAAATTTTGTTCTGGCAATTTTGAGTTGAAGATGAATAACGTTCTAGAAAACCAGTTTGTGCTAATGAAGACAAAATAAAGTATTGATTTATGAAAAACTGCCAAATAACAACTCGTGAGATCGCTAAGAAACCGATCAAAGTGGAGAATATATAATTCATTAAAATATTTATACAATATAAGAAAATCGTCTTTCATTTTCGAAGGAAAAAACGAAATTACTTTCCGAACAACCCTATATATATCCATACGGTGCATTTTTGGTTAATTCCTTTATTATATGTTTATGGATTAAGTTTTACTTTATTTTTATTCTACAAATTTTGGTTTTTCATACAAGTATGTTATAAATTATTTTTGTTTCATATTTTCAAAATATTGTATGATTAAAAACATATTTAGATATCATATATATATAGTTTCGAAAATACGTTAAGAGTTTAAGGTAAGTGGGCGTGGTTGACAAGACGAAAAAACGTTAATAAACATTAAAAAAAATAAATAAATAAAGTAACAAAAAACATTAGTAAAAATAACACTCCATTTGAAAAACACCCTTCTGCTTCCTCTGCGGTGGGTGGGAGCAGCAGAACAGGCAATTAAGAAAATTGAAACGGCCTAACAGGTTTCGGAAATATGGCGAAACTAGCATACACCCCCCCCCCACCCCCCCCCCCAAAAAAAAAAAAAAAAAAAAAAAAAACATAGATTACAACGAAATTCTAAAAAATAATGGTGAATTAGATATAACAATAGCAATTCTTATAAAAGCAACCCAACCAAAGTAATATAATAGTGAAAAAATACAAAGCTGATATTTATGATAAAAGCAATTTAATAAAGGGCATGCAAGATCGTCATATATATATTGCATGCATTCCTCCCATGCATTCGTATGCATTCGTCATATGTATATATATATACATATATGGATTTATTTTTTTTGTTATTTTTTATTTAATTATTTTTTTACTTATAAGTGTTTACAATGTGTAGATATTTGTATACTTATTTGGAAATATACTGTAACTTGTAAATGAATGTAATAAAAAGTAACTGCACACCATTTGGAAATGTTTTTGTAATTTTAATTATTTTGCTATTATCATGTGCTTAAAAGATAGATTTCTGATTAAACATGTATAAATGGTAGATTTACATAAATTTAACTTCTTTTTTATAATACTTACTTTATATATATAAAAATACGTTGGAAGTTATTTTTATTTATTCTTCAATTTAATGCGTTGGATATTTACTCATAAAAATTAAATCTTAGAATTAATCTATATAAAGTATGTAAAATAAAAAATAAAATAAAATAAAATAAAATTCCTTATTTTACTTAACTCAATGTAAATTAAATTACTTTGAGTATGTTTTGAGAAAAATTGCTTTATTTTATCTTCTTTCTTTTCGTAATTTAATTGAATTTTTCGAAAGCTATTGGATTAAAAATATGGTTCAAAAGAGAAATCAAAAGAATTTTTATGTTGATTAAATTTATTTATTTATTGTTTAATGTTATTCACATTTTTTAAAGGGAATTCTTCAATTAGACTTTTGAAATGTCCATAAAGTGCTCATTGAAATTCAATAAAATTTCTGTTACCTACATTTATTAAATGTGTAGTTATGCAAACCAATTTCAAATTTTACTTGAAAATGAATTTGAAAAATAATGCCAAGGAAACAATGTGTCTAAAAAAAAAATATCTAAAACATTTTAAAATAACTAAAGAAAAGAATATTTTTTCATTTAAAAAAATATAATTTTTAAGATCATTTAAAAATTCTACGATTAGTGTAATTTACTTATCAATATACACTGTTTTATTATTTATTTATTTATTTAATATATTACATTATATAATATTACTAGCAGACCCGGCCACGCGTTGCTGTGACTAAGTTATACGTTGAATTATACGGCTGTAAACTATTTAGTACAGTCAAATTATTATTTACGAACAAAGACGAAAACGTTGTAGCCGATGTAAAAACCCACAAGGTTGAGATTTGAAACTTAGGTCAAAATTTGGAAGCGATTGATAAAAATTTTCGTAGTGTTGATATTAAGCACAAATTAATTTTATTGTAGGGTCCTATAAATTTTAATGGAGAAGGGATATATATTATTTCTAATGCTACTTTGGGTAAAATTGCTAAAATGACTAATATATAAATTAAATTCTATTAAAATTCTATTAAAATAAAAGTATAAAAGAAACAGACGATTTTAAAATCAATTTTTATGGAGGAGTGAAATATAATATATGCTATAATGGATAATTTTACTATAAAATGACCTCATCATTTTAAATATTTTAAAGAGGGCAACAGCTGTAGTTATAAAAAGGAAAACAATAAGGCTAAACCAGAAAAATAAGTAAATTTGATAAATATTTTAAAACTTTAAAATTGGAAATCTTATGAAATATTGGACATTTAAAGTAAATACATGTATCATTTTAAATAGAAAATGATTTTGGAAAAGTTTAGTGTATTTTAACGTAGTGATGAGAAGTTTTTGAGTATGTTAAAATTTTAATAGTAAATTCAAGTTAATAAAGATGGGAAACATTGAGGATTAAGATAAGAATAATTATAAGATTAAAAAAAAAAAAAAAACTTTTTATCTACCATGCTTTTAAATTTTAATATACTAATAATATACTAATTAAAAGGAAAATGATAAATATTCTATTATAGTTTGAAGTCAAATTTGTTTTCAAATGTCTAAATAAAATATCTGATGTAAGATACTAATATTTTGCAGCGGAATAGATTTCATTTCTGTCATTCTTGGCGAAAAAAAAAAGAATATCGCCAAATTATCTGGCGAAAATATTTAATTCCTTTCAAAAATCATGGTTATTTTAACAACTTATATTAAAAGAGTAATGAATAATATGAAACAATATTTCGTACAATACATATTACATGTCATACATACGTACAATGAATAATACATATTACATTTCGTACAATGCATACATCTGGCATGTATATTTTCGTGTTACGCTTTTGATCGCCAAATAATAATAATAATAATAATAAAAGCCAAGGGCGACAGAGTTTTGAAATTTAAAATTAAAATTTTGTCAATTTGACAGCAAAATAATTCAATCTAACACCCGCGATAACTAATACATATATATACCCAAATATAAGGATTAAAATCGGGAAAGAAATTTCCTCGATTTTTAATAATTTCTTACAAAAAGACCAGTGGGAAATTAACATAGGAAATCTTTTTCTTGGCTGCACAGACGGTCAGTGAGTCACACTTCGCTTGCGTATAGAACTCATAGATATAGTATAGCATATATAGAATAGAGTGATCATTGGGGAGAAAAAAGTTATTCCTTTGCATTTGGGAAAAGACGTTTTTACCAAAATATGGCCGTCTTTCCCCTAGTGAATACACACGGGAATACATACTAATATTTTAGCAAATAAAATTTATGAATAATTTATTTGCTAAAGGGGAATGGAAGACTCCAGATACAGTTTCAAATTTCTTTCTTTCTTTCTTTTTTTTTTTTTTTTCAATACCACTTAATGGCTGTTTCCAAAGCTTTTTTTTTTTTTTTTTTTTTTTTTTTTTTTTTGGCATCAAAAATCTTTGTACGATAACATGGGGATGAGAGATCTATATATATATTACTATATCTATGATAGAACTACATTAGCACTTTATCAATGTGTATAAAATCTTTAAATTGATTATGACGTCAATTTTCGTGAGATGCATAATTTAAATTTTTATAATTTTGTAACGTTCACGTTTGATTAAATGTATTTATTTTTATGTCGAAAGAAAATGAACTCGTATTTTTTTTTTTTTTTTTTTTTTTTTTTTGGCAACAATTAAATTAATGGAACTCACAGATATTTTGGAGCAACTTTAATAAAGGTCTATAATTAACAAATAATTGCAATAAAACAATATTGTGACAATAAATTGAGATAAAAACTATCCTATCTCTCAAGTTGGACCAAACTACACACAGTGTGCAAAATTTCATTAAAATCGGTTCCTTAGTTTAGGAGTTTACCCCGGACAAACATCGTGACACGTAATTTATATATATATACAGATATTTATTTATTTATTTATTTTTTTGAAACATAAACATACTTTTAGATCTAAAGATTATTTATATATTAAAAAAAAAGAAAATATATAACACAAAACAATGAATGCTTATTGGAAAAATGTAGATAAATAAATTCTTTTATGTATTCTCACTACATAAATCATCTAAAAATAGTCTTTTTAGCATATATATATTACAGAATAATTACCTGTTTAGTTATTTATTTATTTATATTTATTTACTTATTTATTTATTTATTTATTTATTTATTGGGGAGGGGTGGGGGGGGGGGAATCCGAAGTTTTTCATATTTTGTCTATACATATTTGATTGAATCAGTGGCATTCATGCTGAGAAAAATAATTCATGCGCAAAATATTTGGAGAAAATATTATTTTCAATAAATGCTATTTTTTTTTTATTAAACGGTAATTCATATTTATGTTTTACGAAACAAAACTAAAACTGTAAAAATTTGCTCTGTGTAAAAATATCAGTTAGAGTATAAAAAACATCGTACATATACATTCTAATAAAAAATATTTTACAATTAAAAAGCCCTACCATATTTTGAAATTTTTAAATATTCGATATCTTCCAAACGTGTATAAAAAAGAACGTCATATTTAAAAGAAGTCATTTTATATATTCATTACAATGTGCACATGACAATTAATCCAAAAGTCATAACAATGAGTTGTATTTACTTTATTTACAAATATAAGATCTTGGAAATTAAAATTGTACAAATATGGATATATACAAAAATAAAAATTTGGAACTGTAATTTGCATTATAGATGTAATTAACAAAGTGGAAACTTATGAATTATATATATTTTCAATTAAAAATACCAAAAAAAAAAGTATATTGTGTATAAAAAATATTCCTCGGCAACTTCCTTATACAGTTGTATATATATTTCAAAGATTTTTTTTTCCTTTTTTTAAAGAACAAATGCGAACATTCAGGAAGTAATAAATATTACACACACACACACACACACACACACACACACACACACACACACACACACACATATATATATACTTAAGTGTATACAAATTTGCATCAATAAACAAAAAAACTTTAATGTTTTTTTTTAATTGGTGTAGAATGCTTAAATTTCATTATACTGATTAAAGAAAATCAAAGTTAATAATATTACTTTATAATGCACTCTCTATAATATTCGACAAGCAGGCATTGTTCAAATATTAATACTGGTATGTTGTCACACTTTTACCAGATTTTCGTGTACGCAATACATTTTTTATGTTTTAGCCCTATGTAATATAATATTCCTCTTACTGTTATATTTCAAGCTTCATTTATTTTCCAAGCTTCATAAATGTAGAACGATCAAAACCGTGCAGGAATAGGATTATATATATATATATATATAACTTCTATTAAAATATTGGACGTATATTGGAAGTATACTATAGTTTGGGCTAAATCTATCTGTTATAGCTATAAAAAATCTTGCGATATTTTTGCTCACTGAGGAATGCATCGTATCTGAAGTGGTGAAGTGATATTCTTCGTTCATTATTTTGTACAGTTCGTAATTTTTTATTATAAAAAAATCAATTGATTATTTTTCAATTAAAGTTTCCGTATGTTTACACAATCATTTTTTCTGACAAATTAACTTTAGTTCTTTTCTTTATTAACGAATAGGTGTATATCTGGCTTATAACTCAATAAGATTTTGGAATAGTTATCGTTTCTTTTAAATATTCCTGTTAATAAGGAATTTGGTTCTCATTTATAACTTTGGCATTTGATATTGTGCCTCTCTTGTACTTTGTAATTTTGTAACGTTACACATACTCAAACACACACACACACACACACACACACACACACACACACACACATATATATATATATATATATATATATATATATAAAGAGAGAGAGAGAGAGACAGACAGAGAGACATATAAATAGATACAATGACATCTTTTCAATGTTTTTTCACACAATTTACAAAAGAAAGACATTACTTAAAAAATATATATTCATGTCTTTAACGTAAATATATATATATATATTATTTTCTTTTTCTTTATTCTTTTCGAATCCTTAAAAAAAACATCATTTTTTTTCTTTTTTAAATTTAATATACTTTTCATTAATTATTGCATGCCTATATAATAATATTCTAAAAAGTAAAAAAAAAAAAAAAAAAAAAAAGAACGAAAGAAAAAGTATAATGTTACATTAAAAATATGATTTATGATTTATTTTTCTTTGTTATGAATACCTGTCGGTAATTTGCCGTTACAAAATACATCTATTTAAAAGACCCTTTTATAATAATTGAAATATAATAAAATCATGAGACTAATTAGTCGTGAAGATTTAAATAATTGATCCCAATGAAAGTTAGTATCTTTATAATAGAGAAAAGATTAATAAAGATGATAATTAAGATAATATCTAATCTAACTTTTCGTCTCACAAATCAATTAATTAATGAAAATTTTAACTGCGATTTACTTTCACTTTTATTACTAATTTGCCTAATTAATTTTCCTTTGACAAACTTCCTACTTTTTATTAAATTTTTATAAACGTTTAATTTTATAATGATTATATTTTAAATTGAATAGATTGGATATTCATATTTAACTTTTCAAAAATATTTGTCTATTATTAACGCGCAAAATATTATTCATAATTAATGTGATATGTATATATATTTACATGTGATTCAAAATAGGTGATCCAGAGATAATCTCGTAAACTCAGAAAGGTAGAAACGTACTTCCAATAAAAAAAAAAAAAGAGCAAATTAAGAGTCGATTTCAGACATGGCATTTTTAATACAAGGGGCTGTATACATATTAAATTACGAAATTTCATTTTTATACAGCCTCTCCTATCATAGGACTTATATTTAGAAAAATGTTCTCCTCAGTCTAATAAGGAAAATAATAAAAGTATGATCTTTCTAAGTCAAAATTTTGCTGCGTTAATGCAATTTGAAAATTCTAGAATTTTTCGCCAAGTCTTTTAGGGTTGTATCAAAACTGAAAAATTGTAATTACTATAGATTTTGTAATAATGCATTGACTGATCAGCGTTGGGGGAGGGGAATTATTTTTCATTCAGGTAAAGACAGCTGTTTTAACCTGTAATGTCTGTCTCTCCCCGAGTGAATACATATGAATACATAGAATACTTATTGATAATTTAACTAATAAAATTTATGAATAATTTATGTGCTAAAAGTAAATTTTCAAATTCATTTTTCTGTCTTTTTCTTCATACATTCTCTTACCCATGTACATGGTATATAAAAAGTATATTTTTTGAGTCAAATTTCCGAAATTTAGCTTTTTTTATGTTTGTCTAAATATAACACATTATGTTTTCAGATCCTATGATTTAAAAAATCATGTTTTTAACGCGGTTAGTCTCTCCCTCTGTGTGTGTGTGTGGTATTAGCATATCTCAAGAACGAAGAGTAACAGGAAGTCCAAATTCGGTATTCTAAATCCGTATCATATAACGATGCTGCACTAAACTATTCGTTGAGATCAGACAAAGGGTTTGTGTACAGGGTCATTCAAGAGAATTTAACAGTGTGATATCTATAGTCTGCCCTAAACAAAATGAAATTAACATATTTTTTATATACATAAAAGCGTGTTTTGTGCAGTCTGTGGTATGGCAGTCATTCATTATTCCTTTACAGAGTTATCCAGAGTATTTAGATATATCGGAGCTAAAATTGGGAATGGTTGGAAGTGCATTTCATTTTGTGTTAGCGGGTTTACATAAATACTAAATTTACCTATACATTGTCATGTGTACATAGTTTACAGAAAATATACAGGGTTATCCAAAATTAAGCTAAATGCTTTTTCTATGAAATGTAATTGACTTAAGTGCTTAGCAGCATTTTTCTTCCGTCGAAGAACGCTGCTGATACAGGACGGAAAATTAATTTCTCATATTCATAATGGAAACAAAATACTTTGGGTGATCAATATTTTTTCTGCATAATATCACGTTCCAATGCCTCCGGAATACGTTTTAGTAGTTGATCTGTGTATATGAATAACTTCAGGAAATTCAAATATTATGGTACTTTAGATTCCATATCTAGTTGCCACTTGAAGAATTGATGAAGATCTGGAAGTTTCAAGGAATTTTTGTTTTAATAAATGTAGGCACTATAATTGAACAGGGGTCGAGGAGGGCGGTAAAACCGTGATATAGAATTTTACATCAATACCATATCATATTCTGTACAAAACATTATTTAGAATATTAACGATAAATGTGAATTTGTTCATGATTTTTTTCTGGAAAAAAGTTATTTAAATGTGATTTCTAAGAATGTCAGTCCCGAAAACGCAATGCATTGTCCTTTTTGTGTGTTCCTGGATACAAACAGATTGTTGAGGAAATAATATTGCAATTTTAAATAGGGAACAGTAACATATCATAAAATTTTTTTTTATAAATTCTGAAAATATGTACGCACGCTGGAGGCGGGCAGACAGAGAAAAACGTAAATTGAAATCATATTCAGAGTTGAAAATTGTTAGAAAGTATTATAAACGCTTGATGTAAACGAAAGTGCAATTCTAGCAAATTTACAATAAAAAGAATTAACTTAACTGAATAGTTTTGTTTACCCTGTAAATCTAATGCTAATCGTACTGTACACTACAAAAAGCCTTCTTTTGTGCATATGAATAACATATTTAAATTTTATTAAGTTTTATGTAAAGTAATTAAAATTTGGTTTATAGAAATATCTCTCATAGAACACAATGTTTTGGAAAAAAATCGGGAATCAATGTATGTAACCACTGTTGGTATTTACTCCATTTTCTATAGAAAATATTTGATAATGAACTTGAATAACATATTTCACTTTTATTAACATTTCTGTAAAGTTATTAAAATATGGTTTTCAGAAATACCTCTCATAAAACATAATGCTTTGGAATAGTTTCGGTTGTCCCTGTACAAAATATAGCAGAGGTATTCACTATATTTTCAATAAGGACATCCGATAGTTAACTCAAATAGCATATATCGGTTTCAAGAAAATCTATGAATATTTACGGGAGTTAGAGCGCGGAAAGACAGACAGACAAACCAAAGTCCTTAACATTGTTCAACCTTGTTGGAAAGTGTTAAACTGCTGAAGTCATTAAAATTTATCACCCACGTTGGAAAGTGTTAAAAAGAAATAAACTGCGAAAATTTCACATGGTTTTGCTAGCCTTTTAATTTCCTTCCTCTCTTAACCTTTTTCAATTTGCATCTGACCCCCTAAGCATGCAATTTAACTATTAAATTTTTGTAACAATACAGAATGTTATAAATTTGCTTTAAGTTCCGTTGCTTTCACGTGTTTGAATGATTTTAGTTGCTATTTAAAATAAAGGATCATTTTTAAATTTTTATTTTCTCATAGATAACCCCTAAAGTGAGAAATTTGGCGTCGAAAAATAGATGCCAAAATTTAAAATAATGTGGTATAAGTCATCATTTTCGAACTGCAATAACTCAGTGAGACATTCACTTAAAAATATGATTTTTTTTTCTTCTTAGAGCGAGGAGAATATAAGTCATATGATAGTAGGGACCATAAAAAAATTAAATTTTGCATTTTAATATCTATAATAGATATTGTACAAAAAAAAAAAAAAAAAGCCATATTTGAAATATTTTCTTAATTTGTACCAAATTTATAAATTTATAATTGGAATTATATTTATAGCTTTATTAGTTTAAGGAATAATCGCAGTATCATCTATTTTGAATCACCTGTTATATATATATGTATATATATATATGTGTATATATTATAAATTAAATATAGATTTGGTATAAAATGCACAGATACATCATCTGTAAAATACATCTCTGAAAAAATAAGAAAATTTTGTCAACGGTGGATACAGCATTACTCGGAAAAGGCGCAAAACTTGATGAATATCTACAACGAAAACAATTACTGAAAATTTAGTTCGTTAATTATTTGTCATGTTGTACTCACGTAAGTTACATTATTTCATGCTTACAAAGAAGTAGATTTGAAGTAAAATTTGTGTAGTATTGTTTCGTGATTTTTTTTTTTTCCTTTCCTATCTATACAATCAAAATAATACATATGATATATGAAATAAGAAAAATTGAGAGGTGAACACTTATCCCAAAATATATAGATTTCTTTGACACAGCACCGTCACTGGTGCTGTCACGTGGGACCGGCACGTGGGCACCGTCACGTGGGAGTTCACCCACGTGAATCGCCGGAGTCCCCAGGCAAGCCCAGGCGCGGTGGGGCCACCATCTGTTTAACACACACACACACACACACACACACACACATATATATATATATATATATACATATAATACACACATATATATATATATATATATATATATATATACATATAATACACACATATATATTAATATCTTAAACCATACTGACTCTGAAGACAAAATTTCTTTCCTGGATTTAAAAGTGTATATTCTTACAAAGTAGACATATGAATGATTTTCATAGTTATACATTTTTTGTTGAAAAGAATAATACAAAAAGACATTTAACGACTGTTGCTATCTGTTGTTTGTTTGTTACTACAACATATTTAAAAACAACAAAAGAAATGGTATATTTCTAACATTTGAACTTATTATTGCAGTTTATACAAAAGGATGTAATTCCTCAAGGTTTAACTTGTTTTTCGTTGCCATCTATCATTAGTTTTGTCTTCTTATCTGATTGTAAACAGATTAAATCTCAGAAATAGAAGTTTTGTGTTATATTTATGGACAATGCTATAATAATCTAAATTATGTTAACATTTACTAAAGCTTTCTTGTCAAGTTAAACATTTGACACGGCCCAATATATCATTTAATTTTAAGAGTAATTTAATCTTTTAGTTCTTAGAATATTATTATTATTATTTTTAATAAAATATGTTATAATTAAAAGAGTGTTATATATATATATATATATATATATATATATATATATATAATAGCAGGCTTTGCCCGCTTCGCTGGCCACTAAATTTAAAGGAAACTCTTTTATATATAGCTTTATAAAATAAGATAAAATAAATTACTGAAATTGTTCAAAAGCTCGCTCCAGGTCCCTGCTGCATTCGGCAGCGATTTGGTCATCCACTGCAACTCGGGCGCTTGTCCCTATTACCTGCAACAATAGTTTACCAATGAGCTTCCATTTAGGTGCTGATTATATAACAGTTTCGAAATGGATAGTATCGAAAAAATTGGAGTTTCCCTTTTACATTTGAATCCCAGTTGCATGTGAACAACACGTATAGTGTTGTTCACATGTAACTCCGACTGGACTCAAATGTAACTGGGTTTAGACAACATACGTAATATTTGCTTTTACGTTATTTCATATGTTTATTTTGTTTATCCAATCAACCATTAAATGACAGGAATTTCACACCAAATATTACAATATGCTGTAACCGGCTACGTCTGTCGCATGAGACAATTAATGTTTTGTGTTTATATATAATTCATGGGTTGTAAACCTGATAGTACAGCCTTAATATAGTTCTCTTTGGCGGCTTTTGAATTTTTGTCACCATTTTAGACTTAATCCATTGTAACAATAAGACTTAATCCCCTGTAACAATATGCTATGAGCGCTATTTCTGCCGTATTTTAGGCAACTAATCTTTTTATGGTTATATATATTACCAATTAAACATATTTTTATTTATTTATTTAAATATTAATTTGAATTTTTCAAATATTTCTGTTCGACAGCGTGCAAGTGCAGTAACACACATAGGCTCATTTGTTTGTATGATAAATTATCATAGTGATTATTATATAAAAAAATAAATAAATAGGTAAACATTATCTTGTTACACAACTTTATTATGTCGCTCCATTGGCGGCTTTTGAATTTTTGTCGCCATATTAGCGATGGATTTTTTTTTTTTTTTTTGTATGAAAAGGGGAAGACTATTTTACTAATAATTTTATCAGACTCTTTTTTGTTTATACATAAGAATACTTTATATTCTGCTTATATTTTTAATGGTTTTTAGGTTTAAAATAGTGCTTGTTGAAATAAATTTCCTATCTTTAAAACTGCATTTGTTCTGTAAATTTTGTGTAAAAATAAATCATTTATGTTTTTATATATTTGATGCGCTACTTAGATTAAAATGGCTGTTGCTATATTAAACTTCTTGTCAAAAAACGTTCGGTGTAATTAAACTCCAAAATTTAAAAAATCGCCCAGCAGGATCTGTTAATGAAACTTATAAAATAAAAATATGGTTCATAGAGTTTAAATAATCAATTTAAAAACTTTTAAAACCCAAATTATTAATGTATCGTATCACATACATAGATATAGTAATAATATATAGATTGATCATTGGGGAGAAAAAAGTGATTCGTTTTCACTCGGGAAAAGAAAGCGATTTTACCAAAATATGGCAGTCTTTCCCCGAGGGAATACACACGAATGTTTTAGCAAATAAAATTCATGAATAATTTATTTACTAAAGGTGAATGAAAAGCTCCAGATATAGTTTTAAATTCATTCTTCTTTTTTTTTTTTTTTTTTTTTTTTTTTTTTCCTTTTTCTCTTCAATACCACTTAATGGCTGATTCCAAAGCTTTTTTTCGGCATCAAAAATCTTTGCACGATAATATGGGGATGATAGATCTATACATATTATTATATCTATGATCACATAAATCTTTTCGAAGATAGAATAAAACTTAATTTGAAAAAAAAATAATAAATTTTGTTTATTAACCAAATTAATTGATGAAATTTGAAATGCAAGTTGGTCTTGTGGGGTACAGGCGGTATATTATATTTTTGTGTTCGTGAGAGAAAATTTAAAATAATTTGAAAATTGCAATTTTTAATCCCACTTAAAAATCATGTGACTTAATGTGAAGCAGACTTTTCTTTTTTTTTCTCTTAACGGTTTCCATACAATCTCCTGCTGTTGCCACCTGAAATTCATACTTTAGTTAATTTAAAAAAAATTTAATTGTGCGATTGATAAGCTGTTTAATATATCGCATTTACAAAATCTTTTCCTTTCATTTGGTATCTTATTTGTAACGATGCGACTGATATTTCTAATTTATTTTCTAATCTGTGCACAATGACCCTTCATGGGGCACCTTTGTGTTAAATCTCGTGACTGTCCGAGCTACCGTTTTCGAGAACAGTGAAATATACAAATATTGCTCGCTTAATAGTATAAGATATATATATTTATATAGATATATTTACTATTATAATGAAACCTTTATATCCCCATGTGTGTATGAGGTAGTCTCTTTATAAACAAATAGAAAATAAACGTCAGATAATTACAAACATCCTCATTTATCAAAAAACGCATTTCTAGTATTCCTTTTTACAGGAGGATAAAAAAATTTTTGATTATTGTTTAGTTTTTTACTGGCCTCCTTTTCCTTTTCAGAACAAAAATGTTACTGAAATATATAAGGTATAACATGTTCTTAAAATTTCAATATTCCAAATACTTATTAGTACATAGTATATATATATATATGGAAGTTATTGAATAAAATAATAGATAACGATCAAACTCAACGTTTAAAGTAATTTAAAATTAGACTAAATCAGACGAATAGGAGCCACATTTTGAAAGGCATTGTAGGACAGGCAGCAAAACATATCGTTTTCTATGTTAAAAACGATATTTCTCTTTAATTAAATATTTTTCTCTCTGCATAAATATATTTGTCTTTAATCAATGACCGTACAATAATCACTAAAAAAATAAAGAAACGTAATAACCAATAAATAAATAAATTAATGTGAAATAAATTAAAAATAAAACGGTACTCATGAAGACGCATACATAAAGCAGATTATGAAACTCAACCAATGCGGTTAATAGTGAAACATAGAATTTAAGTAAACTAGTGGATCTGCAGATCAGGAGCCTCAACGTCCTGTTTGCATCAGACATTATTCAATAGGTCATTTTTATTTATTCCTTATTATATAATAGTTACTAGCTGGCTTCACCAGCTAGCTGGCCAGAGACCGAAGAAAAGTTTTACCAAAAAACAAGCTCTCGGGCGCCTGCGACGCCAATCGTAATTTGTTCTCTCTAAAAGTCACATAATATAAAAATATTGAAAATTCAAATATTTTTAAATAAAATCTTAGGCGCCTGCGGCGCCAATCATAACTTGTTCTCTGTAAAAGTGGCTTAATACTAAAATATTAAAAATATAACGATTTTAAATTAACTCTTGGGTGCCTGTAGCGCCAATCGTAACTTCTTCCCCTATTCTTAGAACATTTGTATCGCTCTTTTATTTTTTAAGAAATAAAACACGTAAAAGAAAATATATAAGAACAAAAACACTTAGAGATGATAATAGATTTGTTGTTGGGTGAGTACACTGTGGGATATAAATGTTTAAGGCTGAATAATTATGTTATTTTTACAAATTTAAAACTATGCATATATTTTATAAAACATCAGACATTTTAATGAATCATCACATTTAAATAACTTTCTACTGCAATGCTATAAATTAAAGAATTTTAACTGTTAATATTAAAATATATTGCAGCAAACAAACAAAAAATGTGCTACCATTTTATAAACGCATAAGAAAAATTTATTAACACATTAAACGCATAAGAAGAGTGCCTGAATTGCATTAGTCCAAATCGAAGCTGAAATTTAAATCTTCTGCATTTTCATTAAAACAGTAATCCATTTCTGTAGTTCTTGAATGGTTTAAGATATCTTTACAGACGATATTACGAGTATGGCGTTGATTTTCTATCGGCAAAAGTACTTTTAATGATGTTTTTCTTTTAACTCTTGAAAAAGCTACATAAAGCATTCCATGCATAAAAACTGGTACTCTCAGATCAACACCTACAAAGTCAAAAGTTTGGCCCTGTGATTTATGCACTGTCATAGCAAATACTGCTTTTACAGGAAACTGATGTCTAGATATTGCGCAACCAAGTTGACCTTTTGATGATTGAAGTTGACCTTTTGGTGATTCTTGGTATATGTACATCTCGGCCACAGTGTTCACCAGTTATTATTTTTGCTTTCATAATATGATTGCACAGCTCAGTAACAATTAATCTTGTACCATTGCAAAGGCCTTCTGATACATCTATATTACGCATCAACATAATAATAGCATTTTTTTTCAGTTTAAGTTCATGAGGTGGTAAATCGGAATTTTCAACAGAATTTAAAAAGTCAACAGTAAATTGAAGTCCTCCTTCGGGTTGGTTATTTACAGTATCGTAACAGTGATAAGTTTTGTACTCTCCGGGTAATTTCGAAATAATTTCAGTATTTAACCTGTCAACATCTTTGTTAAGAGGAGCAAGTATAGCTCTATTTTTCATCTCTTCATAATTTTCATTGACAAAGCAAAAAGCAAAAACCTCATCAATGAGATTTCCATTTGAAATTATATCTTCGGGTAGCTCTATCTCATCTAAAGACCTAATCGGTAATTCTCCATTACCAACTTTTAAAATATAGTTTGCAAAGTTTCTTTGTTCTGGATCAACCCGCATATTCTCATCCAGTGAATAATTCCTGAATTTACACCAAAGCACACTCTTTTTAATTGATAACTCAATAAGTTCTTGTTTATTTGCTCGCGGTTGAACTGGAATACACTGTCTGAAATCTCCTCCTAAAACCATAATTCTTCAACCGAATGGCAAAGTTGCATTTCCAGTTTTACGCACAATTTCGTCCATTGCATGCAATGCATATTTAGGAAGCATAGGTGCTTCATCCATGAGAAATACTTGAACTTTAGAAAGTTTTTGAGCTTTACAGGAGCCCGGTTTGATTGTGGAACTTGACTCTGGGGAAAGGGGCACCTTCAATCCAAATGTTTTGTGTGATGTGCGTTCTCCAGTAAGTAGAATCGAAGCAATGCCTGTAAAAGCCATACACTGCACATTAGAGTTCCCTCCTCGCAGATGGTAATACAAAGTCTTGTATATGAAAGTTTTTCCAGTACCACCAGGTCCGTCAATAAAAAAGCAATTTGATTGAATATTCTCATCATTGACTGAACGAAAGATAGCATCCCCAATTTCAATTTATTTTCCTCTAAGAAGTTGATACATTTCTTGACCAATAGCTGCTGATTCATTGACATTTGACAATTCTTGATTCGATTCAGTTTCATAATCATCAATATCATCAAATGAAAACTTTTCAACCCAATATTGAAAATTTCTACCTTCTGTCTTTTCTGAGTCGAGTTTATGGGCAATTACACGGTATGCTCGCTTGATAGAATCTTCAATTGAAATTCCAGTTCTTTCACCTTCATGAATGAAATTTTCTGCGAGATCTTGCTTAAACATTTCCCACAGCCGTTTTGGGTTTTCTGGTGAGCCTAGAATCAAAATCTGTGTAAAAAGTGTTCTCATTGCCCTTGGAAGTTTTGAGCTTGCAGATTCGGACAATCCTTCAATCCATTGTTGGTCATCATAGCATAATCCTCGTGCTAGACAAGCTTGCTTGTATGTCGCATGTTCAATATTATTCACTGTCAGTAAATCCTTAAAGCTGGTTGCATCTTTTACATGATACAATAACAGTCGTAAGTGATATAATTCAGGCTGTACAACAAAATTGACATTATGTATTCTTCCAATAACTTTTATCTGTCGTACTCTTTGAATCCATTCACTGTTTCTTGCATCCCATCTAAAGTGTTCAGGCATTTCCCAGAAGTAATATTAGATTGGCTCTTCCTCCGTGCCTCCATTTGATTGTCTAATTTCATGTTCTTCCTTAGCCTTTTTATTGTGCTTGAAATATGCTTCCAGATTCGAACCTTTTTGTCCTGTATCAGCTAAATTTTCCTGAGCCTGATCTAAATTTACAATTCTGTACTGGCCAGGAAGGTGAATTGATAATCGTAACACACTATGACTCTTCTTCTGAATTTCATTTCCAAATAAAAGCCAACATGCCTCTGGTGGAGTGATGCATCGACCCTCAACATAAGTATTTGCTTCATTGTACATGATTTGTCTTCCTCCTTCAACAACTTTAAGCGAAGCACAATCAAACCCTTTATATATGTACTTGTATAGATACTTCACAGCCATAATGCTTCCAACATATTCAACGTTTATATGACAATTGCACTTTTTCAGTAAATACGCATTATAAGGAACAACATGACGATTATCTCTTGTTATGCGGCTGCTATCAACACTCTTACGATACACTGCACTTTCATGAGAGAAATCTCGACTGTGAGGGTCCAATTTGGGATCATAACGCCTTCGATAATTTGGTTTTGCATTGTCTGCCAGTGAAGATACATCCTCAAATGATTTTGGAAATTGAAAGCGGCACTTCATACGTCCACTTTTATTTACCATGCATGCAGCGTTTGGGTTCTGTTCGTCACAGGGGTTATGAATCATCCACTTTATTACAAATTCCCTCAGATCTGTATCTTCAAAGTCGGGAATCTCTGCAGAAATGAGATCATCCAGTTCTTCAGGATTATGAATCTTGTCTTGAGAACACGTAATTAGTAGAAGGTGAATGTGAGGAAGACCTCGCTTTTGAAATTCAATTGAATATACATAAGCAGCAACTTTTCCAAATATCTGCTTCTTATCAAAATCTTCAATTATTTCCTAAAATTTCAATTTTGCAACTCGGGTTACAACATCTGGTCGGTCTTGAGGAAGTTGTTGTATAAAAGATCCATTTTGTAACTGAATGTGCAAAGCGTTTTTTTATTTCAGGCCAGTTTGCATTACATGTCATTGTTATGAAGAAATCTGGAGAACCAAGATGGCGAACAATTGCCATAGCATCTTCAAATTGTTCAGTATAATAGCTTCTTGACCCTGGGAAAGATGATTTCTCTCCAACTGTAGCTTTGTTTTTTTCTACTAAGTCGTTTATCAAAAGTGTGACTTCTGTATAATTATCAGCAAGAATCTTCTTTTGATTTGGTTTAATCCACTGAATACGATCTCTTTCGACCCTAATAAAAGTGTCGACAACATACTGTTGAAAAAGTCTGCCACCAAAATGCAATGCATTAAATTGTATTTGTCGCAAGTCATGACCTGTAGAATTCATTCTTGTGGACAAATAATTTATTACTTCAGGTCGAAAAGTAAGTCTGGTCTGAGCCAACTCAAGGCGCGTTGCATGATGCCGCGAAGAATAAGGTGTAGTCAATGGTATATCAAGAGGAAAACCATCCGTACCCTGTGGGTAAAACAGTGGATAAGTGAATGGCTCAATACGTTTATCAATATTTTTTAGAATAACAATTTCCTTGTTTCGCCGATGTACAATCATTTCATTTTCTGGGAAACTCTGATCGGCATTAAGTGTGAAGACAGCGCAAACTTCATTAATGGATGGTGTATTAAATCTTCTGTAATCACTTTCCTGAGGAATTCTGAACAAAAGTTGAACTTCAGGTGCAGATAATCCTTGTGCAGTAGCTTGCTGTTCAACTTCATACTGAACTTCTCGCATCATCATATAACCCTGTGCATAACCATTCTGTGCCCTTATTACGTGCTCTAATAATTCCATGAGTTCACGACTTACTCCACAATTCAGAGGATGATGTAATCGTTCGTCAACAGCATTATCAGGATCCAAAAAATACATCTGACCGTATTGAGGTTTTTCAAATTCTCCATGTATGTCTTGAGTCGGTTGAGCAGCCAAGTTCATTTTGTGGTATACTTGTCCACATGCAATAAAACTGTATATGCCATGACTGTTGATGGTTCTGTCTTCTGACACATTGAAAGAAGAAAAAGGAAAACAGGAATTCAAGTTTCTGATTCTTTTATGAAATTCTTCAGCAAGTGGATGGCAGTGCAAAAACAGTCTTGCTAACTCGTTCGCAAAATATGGTGCTGGCAGTAATAGTCGTCCATAAAGACAACAATCACCAAAAGAGTCTCTATGAAGACGATTGCAAACACGTTCCTCTGGAAAATGTGATGCTTTACAATGAACGCATTTCAAATTGAATTCTCTTAAAGTACTATAGTTCACATCTCTACAAACTGCTATTTTGTATGTTGGGCACCGATTTCGCAATGCCACATCATATCTTGCTTGTCGACGTCTTTTCTCTTCTAGGCGTTGTCGTCTCTCTAGTGTACTCTCTGATGCCCTACGCTGAGAAGCTCGCTGTCTTAGATCTTCAAGTCGCTGGATTCTGTCTTCCGTGCTCTCCCTTGCTCGATGCTGAAAAGCTTGCCTAGATATACTCTCAGAACGTTCCTTTCTGTACATCTGTCCTATTTCCCTTATATTTTGGCGACATTTTAATTTTTATGCACGGATAGGCCTAGCTTGATATAAGGAAGTACGATTAATTAGTTGGTCTGCATTTGAAGTACTTTGTTCTTCTGGATTAACTGGTATCACATCATTTGATCGTTTCATCTTAAGAATATTTATTTAAACTTTTTGATTTATAAAAACTCGTATTTAAATTTTAAATGAAAGTTGTTTTAGATTTTCTTGCATATAACTTGATGACATATATCAGTGTTTCAGAGTTTTTAAAATGAACGTGTTTAAATATCATCCTTTGAAATAAAATGTTTATGTTGTAGTTTGATTTTAAAGACTTACTAATAACTCCCTGTTTAAAAGAATCAGAAGGTTTTTTAATTTATACTAACTCAATCACAAAACAAAAAGATTTTTTATCAAAAAGAACAACACTTTCGTTTTCACATTTTTTAACCTCAGACTCCTCTCAGTTCAGTTCGTATTTATTCTCAGTAAAGTTGAAAATGTTTTTTCAGTTCAGTTCGTATTTATTCTCAGTAAAGTTGAAAATGTTTTTTTAGTTCAGTTTTTTTAATTATTATTATTTCGTTGAAAAAAAAATTGGCAACAATTAAATTATGGATAAAACATAGAATAATAATAAAGGAAGAAGGAGCGTACGTGTTTATTATTATTCTATGGGATAAAATTTTGAAATCTAAATGGCTTATTTATCATAAATTAGAAGGTTCTTATTTTCACATTTTAATTAATTAATAAAAACTAATCATCCGATTGATAAGCTGTTTAATGCATCGGATTTACAAAAATTATCCCTTTCATTTGGTATCTTATTTGTAACGATGCGACTGATATTTCTAATTTATTTTCTAATATTTCTGATTTATTTTCCTCATTTTAAAAAAAATGTACGTTTATTTTTATTTTTATTATTATTATTATTATTATTATTATTATTATTATTATTTTGTCGGAAAAAAAAATTGGCAACAATTAAATCATGGATAAAATGCTAAAATTTAAATGTCTTATTTATCAGAAATTAGAAGGTTACTATTTTCACATTTTAATTAATTAAGAAAAAATTAATCATCCGATTGATAAGCTGTTTAATGCATCGGATTTACAAAAATTTTCCCTTTCACTTGGTATCTTATTTGTAACGATGCGACTGATATTTCTAATTTATTTTCTAATATTTCTGATTTATTTTCCTCATTTTAAATAAATGTACGTTTTTTTTTTTTTTTTTTTTTTTTTTTTTTTTTTAATTATAATTATTATTATTATTTTGTCGAAAAAAATGGCAACAATTAAATCTTGGATAAAATGCTAAAATTTAAATGTCTTATCAGAAATTAGAAGGTTACTATTTTCACATTTTAATTAATTAAGAAAAAACTAATCATCCGATTGATAAGCTGTTTAATGCATCGGATTTACAAAAATTTTCACTTTCATTTGGTATCTTATCTGTAACGATGCGACTGATATTTCTAATTTATTTTCTAATATTTCTGATTTATTTTCCTCATTTTAAATAAATGAACGTTTTTTTATTATTATTAATTTTATTATTATTATTATTATTATTATTATTATTAATATTTTGTCGAAAAAAAAATTGGCAACAATTAAATTATGGATAAAATGTTAAAATTTAAATGGCTTTTTTATCAGAAATTAGAAGGTTATTATTTTTACATTTTAATTAATTAGGAAAAAGCTAATCATCCGATTGATAAGCTGTTTAATGCATCGGATTCACAAAAATTTTCACTTTCATTTGGTATCTTATCTGTAACGATGCGACTGATATTTCTAATTTATTTTCTAATATTTCTGATTTATTTTCCTCATTTTAAATAAATGCACGTTTTATTATTATTATTATTATTATTATTATTATTATTATTTTGTCGAAAAAAAAAATTGGCAACAATTAAATTATGGATAAAATGTTAAAATTTAAATGGCTTTTTTATCAGAAATTGGAAGGTTATTATTTTTACATTTTAATTAATTAAGAAAAAACTAATCAAAAATTCGAAAATCTGACTTCGATGTGCACAATGACCCTTCGGGGGGCACCTTTGTGTTAAATCTCGTGACTGTCCGAGCTACCGTTTTCGAGATCAGTGAAATATACACATATTGCTCACTTAATAGTATAAAATATTGATTCGATCAACTTATTACAATAATCAGATACATTCCTGAGGGGGGCTGCCGCCCCCTCAACCCCCTGCTGTATCTCTCTTTGTATACCTATTTGTGTATCATATAAAGTGTTACGGAATTGTAAATAATTGCATTTATTTTTGTATAAATTCTTTCAAAGAGGCTTAGTAAATCAATAAAATGCTAATTTTGTGCATTTCTAGTCGTTTTAGCGTTAAAATAGCCCAATTTTCCCTTAAAAATGCATTAAAAAGATCCAATAAGGGAAGAAATGGATTTGGCGCCAAATTTGGCGCCAAATTTGGCGACAGTTTCCCTCCTTGGCGATTTTTTTGGCGACCTTGGCGAGAAAATCCTTATTAGGAATATACCAAATATGGAAGCTCTAAACTCATTGGCTGATGAGATACGAGAATTTTCCAGAACAGTCTGTGTTCGATAGGAAAGTATGAAAGGAGCATTTTTTTCGCCAACGCGGTCATTCTCAGATCTGTGTCAGTTTTGTCAAATGCTTTCTTTGCTTTCAGCCTCTTTGGATGCGACTTGCTTTATGTGTTACTAGCAGGCAACGCCCGCTTCGCTGGTCCCTATTTTTAAATGAATCACTCTAATTACTGAATTCTCAAAATTGCATTCATTTTTATCACGTGAAAAGAAAAGAGAAACAAAATCTGATTAGGAAAAATGTCGCACCGGGTTCTCACTGCCTTCGGAAAAAATTTCCAAAATGCTCTAACTCTTATTTCTATTTTTTTCCCCCTTCGCCCCCCCCCTCCCGTCTATCCTAATAATTTTACAAATTCGAAAATATCAAAAACCACTATGCACCAGTTTTGAACTATCTATCTCTATTTTTATTTTTTGGCCTCTCTGTTCCCCCCCTTCCCGCCCCTCCCAATAATTTAAAAAATTCGAAAATATCCGCAATCGATTTGTAGGTATCGAAAACATCTACGTACCAATTTTGAATGATCTAACTCTATATTACTTTTTTTCCCCTCCGCCCCCACCTTCCCGGCCCTCCTAATAACTTTACACTTTCGAAAATATCCCCATTCGACTTGCAGGCCTCTAAAACCTATCTGTACCAATTTTGAACGGCCTAACTGTATTTCTATTTGTTTTTTACCATAGCCCCCCCATTACCGCCCCACCTATTAATTTTAAAAATTCGAAAATATCCGCAATCGATTTGTAAGTATCGAAAACATCTATATACCAATTTTGAACGATCTAACTCTATTTTTATTTCTCCCCCCTCTCCCCTACCCCTTTCCCGGCCCTCCTAATAACTTTACACTTTTAAAATATCCCCATTCGACTTGCAGGCATCTAAAACCTATCTGTACCAATTTTGAACGGCCTAAATGTATTTCTATTTGTTTTTGCCCCAAAGCCCCCCCTAGCGGCCCCACCCCCTTCCCGCCCCTCCTAATAATTTTACAAATTCGAAAATATCCGAAATCGATTTGGAGGTATCGAAAACCTATATATATCAATTTTGAACGATCTAACTCAATTTTTATTTTTTGCCCCCCCTCTCCCCTCACCCCCCCTTCCTGCCCGTCCTAATAACTTTACACAATCGAAAATATCGTCATTCGGCTTGCAGGCCTCTAAAACCTATCTGTATCAATTTTGAACGCCCTAACTGTATTTCTATTTGTTTTTGCCCATTAACCCCCTCCCCCCCTTGTTGCCCCACCTAGGGGCTGAATTTCTAAAATTCCAGAAATATGTTTTTAGATATTTGCATTAGCTATATTTTAGAGCAAAAATTTCACGCATATCTAATTTTTTGTTTGAGATATATAGGATTATGCGAAATCACGTTTTACGCGTGTGAAATCACGTTTTGCCCCCCCCCCTCCCGCCCCACCCGCCCCCCTTGGGGACCGAATTTTGAGATTTCCAGAAATTGATTTTTAGACATTTGTGTTAGCTATATTTTAAAGCAAAAAATTTACGGATATCTGTTTTTTTGTTTGAGATATGAAGGATTTTGTGAAATCACGTTTTTGCCCCCCCTTGGGGGGCAAATTTTGTAAAATCGTTTCTTAGTGGATGCCTACGTCATAGAAAGAACATTGTCACGAAATTTCATGCTTCTAGATCCAGGGGTTTGGTCTGGGCGTTGATAGATCACCCCCTCAGGAAGTGCTCTTTTATATATAGAGATTGCTAAACAGTTTGTACTGTTTTTGCTGTTAGCGGTTGTTGTTTAAGCTGTGTTTAATGGTTGAATTGAAGCTGATACTTCGTTTATAGACCTGTATTTTTCTGGAATTTTCTGTGAATAAATCAGTGAATTTCGCAAGTTTCGTCTTTCATTCTCGGACAACTTACGAACCCCCAAGTACGCAACAATATGTGTTAACTACCAAATTTCATACAAAAAAAAAAAAAAAAAAAAAAAAAAAAAAGTACCATATCGAAAATATTTTGCGTAACCTTTAAACTAATTTTCTATTCTATGCCCACAATTTTCAACAGGAAAACATACTTTTAAATTTCTAGTAAAATGTCATTATATTTGATGGGGTGTAACCATGTTAAAAGAAACTTTTAAGAAATACCGATTATAGACCATAATAGTACGAAATTCTTTTATGTATCCCTGAAAAGTAGCCACAGCCATTATAAACGCCAATAATAAGATTAAATCTAATTTATTATAACTCATTAATTTTTCAAATTAATTTGACATCATTTAGATGATTACAGTACATACTCGGAATTATTTTGTATGGTCCCATAAATTATTTAGTATACATAACCTTTTTTAAGAGTAAACATCACTTTAAGCATCTTTATAATGTATGTTAACTTTATTAAGTTCAATTCAGTATAAACGCATTAACGTGCGCGCTTAAATTAAAAATTTGCCGATAGGGTCTAATGTTACGAAATTCTTTCGTGTGTCTTTGTAAACGAACCATAAACATTGTATACACCAGTAAAACTATTCAGCTTATTTTGCGTTTAAAATTAATAATTGTTCCAAAATTAACATTGTTTGGATTACTATGTGACATTGTCAGAACACTTTTGTAAGGCCCTGTACATTAAATAGAAAGCTTAAGACCACATATTTTTTTTAAACAACATAAGTTTAAGCATCTTACTCACGTACGCTAGTTTCATTTTCTTCATTGCAAAGGAATGATATTAAAGTGCGTTTAAACGAAATTCACCCCATACGCAGTAATGTTAAGAATTTTGGCGTGTCCCTGTATACAGTTTATAAAAAATATAGCAATAAAAATTATACAGCTACTTATATGCAAAGCTGGAACGTGTGCGCCAATTTGCAGGTCAATCGAAGGATTTTTGCGGCCGCTATTGCGGTACATACAAATTCTTCCCATAGGCCTTAAAGATAAGAAAATCTCTGGCGTGTCCCTGTACACGAACGACAAATGGAATATACATCTAACACTATACAGCTAATTCCGTTGGGCTCATGAATATGTGTACCAAATTGCTAGTCAATAGTGTTATTTTGGGGGCCGCTATCGCGGTACATACAAATTCTTCCCATAGGCCGTAATGATAAAAAGAACTTTGGCGTGTTCCTGTACACGAACAACTAATGGAATGCACACCCAAAACTATACAGCTAATTTCGTGGGGATCATGAACATGTGTACAAAATTTCAAGTCAATAGCGTGATTTTTGCGGTCGCTATCGCACGACAGACAGACAGACAGAGAGACGGACAGACGGAGCCCAAAATCCTTTTGAGTCTCAACAGAGGGCCTCCCCTGAAGTTTCAGTAAAAATTGGAAGTCAATAGCTTGATTTCTGCGGTGGCTATCGCGGTACATACAGATTCTTCCCATAGGCCGTAATGATAGAAAATCTTTGGCGCCTCCCTGTACACGAACTACAAATGAAATACACACCCAAAACTATACAGCTGATTCCGTTGGGCTCATGAACATGTTTACCAAATTGCAAGTCAATAGCGTGATTTTTGTGGCCGCTATCGCGATACATACAAATTCCTCCCATATGCCGTAATGATAAGAAAAACTTTGGCGTGTCCCTGTATACGCACTATAAATGGAATACATATCAAAAACTATACAGCTGATTTCGTTGGATTCATGGACATGTGTACCAAATTTCAAGTCAATAGCGCTATATTTGCGGCCGCTATCGCGCGACAGACAGACGCACAGACACAGCCCAAAACCGTTTTGAGTCTCAACAGAGGGCCTCCACTGACGTTTCGGCAATTAAGATGCTTTAAATACGGAGAAAAATGCTAAAAATACAAGGATGCAAAAATAATTTTGGTTCATTTATAATGAAAAATAATTTAATTTTATTAAATAAATATGATAATATTTATTTTAAAATAAATAAAGATTTAAAAATTAAAAGGAATTTAGACTAATTCAATGCTAGCATTTTTAACACTTTTGATCTAACAACAGGCGTTTTTTTTTTTTTTTTTTTTTTTTTGTTTCTTTTCCGAAATTAATTAAACTGTTTAGAAAAAAACATGTTAATATTCTATAGTAATAGTTAGCATTTAATATCCATACTTTACAAATTAATTAGAAATTAAATAGTTTTGATACAGCTAAAATAATACCTTACATAAGAAATTTGTTAAACATTACAAGAAATTTAATAGGTGAATTAAAAACAATGAATAAATGTAATTATTTATTAAATTATGCAATTTAAATTTATTAGACAATCAAAATTAAAGTTACGAAAAAAAGAAAATTATCAATGAATTTATTTAACATTAAAAATTAACAATACATAAATGTAATTATGTATTAAACCATTAAAATTATGTTGACGAAAGAAAAAGGATGTGTAATTATTTTAAATAGGAACTAAAAATCTAATTAAATTTTGATAATAATTGATAAATCTTCAATTGATTAAATCTTCAGGATAATCAGGATCGACAATTTTCTAAAGCAATATGTTTTGCATATTTACGTTGATTTTTCTGATATATATCGGATACCATATGTCTAATATTTAAATTAAAATTTCTTTAGCAAAAACAGGTGTAAAACCGTTTAAAAAAAAATAAAAAGAAAAAAAAAAAAAACTTTAAAAAGAAAATATTTTTGTTACATAATTAAAGTAATACACGTTATATAATCTTATGTTATATAAATACATTATTACATTTAAGAATATTTTTTACATGTAAGAAATTTATAGCACTATTTTTCAAAAACTATTATTTATAAACAGCGAATCGAATCGCCGCAAGCAGGAATTGCATACAGTAAACTTGGTAATTTATATATATATATATATACTAGCAGACCCGGCCACGCGTTGCTGTGACTAAGTTATACGTTGAATTATACGACTGTAAACTATTTAGTACAGTCAAATTGTTATTTACGAACAAAGACGAAAACGTTGTAGCCGATGTAAAAACCCACAAGGTTGAGATTTGAAACTTAGGTCAAAATTTGGAAGCGATTGATAAAAATTTTCGTAGTGTTGATATTAAGCACAAATTAATTTTATTGTAGGGTCCTATAAATTTTAATGGAGAAGGGATATATATTATTTCTAATGTTACTTTGGATAAAATTGTTAAATGACTAATATATAAAATAAATTCTATTAAAATTCTATTAAAATAAAAGTACAGAAGAAACAGACGATTTTAAAATCAATTTTTATGGAGGAGTGAAATATAATATATGCTATAATGGATAATTTTACTATAAAATGACCTCATTATTTTAAATATTTTAAAAAGGGCAACAACTGTCGTTATAAAAAGGAAAACAATAAGGCTAAATCAGAAAAATAAGTAAATTTGATAAATATTTTAAAACTTTAAAATTGGAAATCTTATGAAATATTGGACATTTAAATTAAATACATGTATCATTTTAAATAGAAAATGATTTTGGAAAAGTTTAGTGTATTTTAACGTAGTGATGAGAAGTTTTTGAGTATGTTAAAATTTTAATAGTAAATTCAAGTTAATAAAGATGGGAAACATTGAGGATTAAGATAAGAATAATTATAAGATAAAAAAAAAAAAAAAAAAAAAAAAACTCTTTATATACCATGCTTTTAAATTTTAATATACTAATAATATACTAATTAAAAGGAAAATGATAAATATTCTATCATAGTTTGAAGTCAAATTTGTTTTCAAATGTCTAAATAAAATATCTGATGTAAGATACTAATATTTTGCAGCGGAATAGATTTCATTTCTGTAATCCTTGGCGAAAAAAAAGAATATCGCCAAATTATCTGGCGAAAATATTTAATTCCTTTCAAAAATCATGGTTATTTTAACAACTTATATTAAAAGAGTAATGAATAATATGAAACAATATTTCGTACAATACATATTACATGTCATACGTACGTACAATGAATAATACATATTACATTTCGTACAATGCATACACCTGGCATGTATATTTTCGTGTTACGCTTTTGATCGCCAAATAATAATAATAATAATAAAAAAAGCCAAGGGCGACAGAGTTTTGAAATTTAAAATTAAAATTTTGTCAATTTGACAGCAAAATAATTCAATCTAACACCCACGATAACTAATACATATCTATACCCAAATATAAGGATTAAAATCGGGAAATAAATTTCCTCGATTTTTAATAATTTCTTACAAAAAATCCAGTGGGCAATTATCATAGGAAATCTTTTTCTTGGCTGCACAGACGGTCAGTGAGTCACACTTCGCTTGCGTATAGAACTCATAGATATAGTATTGCATATATAGAATAGAGTGATCATTGGGGAGATAAAAGTTATTCCTTTTCATTTGGGACGTTTTTATTAAAATATGGCCATCTTTCCCCGAGTGAATACACACGGGAATACATACTAATATTTTAGCAAATAAAATTTATCAATAATTTATTTGCTAAAGGGGAATGGAAGACTCCAGATACAGTTTCAAATTCATATTGCTTTCTTTCTTTTCTTTTTTTTTTTTTTTTTTCAATACCACTTAATGGCTGTTTCCAAAGCTTTTATTTATTTTCTTTTTTTCGGCATCAAAAATCTTTGTACGATAACATGGGGATGAGAGATCTATATATATTACTATATCTATGATAGAACTACATTAGCACTTTATCAATTGTCTAAAATATTTATATTGATTATGACTTTAATTTTCGTGAGATGCATAATTTAACTTTTTATAATTTTTTAACGTTCAAGTTTGATTAAATGTATTCATTTTTATGTCGAAAGAAAATGAACTTTTTCTTTTTGGCAACAATTAAATTAATGGAACTCACAGATATTTTGGATCAACTGTAATAAAGGTCTATAATTAACAAATAATTGCAATAAAACAATATTGTGACAATAAATTGAGATAAAAACTCTCCTATCTCTCAAGTTGGACCAAACTGCACACAGTGTACAAAATTTCATTAAAATCGGTTCCTTAGTTTAGGAGTTTACCCCGGACAAATATCGTGACACGTAATTTATATATATATACAGATATATATATATATATATATATATATGTGTGTGTGTGTGTGTGTGTGTGTGTGTGTGTGTGTGTGTGTGTGTAAATTAGCAAGTTTACTGTATGCAATTCCTGCTTGCGGTGATTCGATTCGCTGTTTGATATCAAATAAATCTAGTTAAAATTTTAAAAGGAAAAAAAAAAAAGTAATTTCCATCATCTATACTTAGATTTTGAAGATTTTCTTTAAATAATACATTAATAAATTAAACCATAGCTTTAATGTCAATATAATTAAAAATATCATTAAAATCAAACGTTTTAATACTAGTTACATTAGATAAGTTTTTTAAATTATTCATAAGTTCAAAACTATTTTTTTTTTTTTTTTTTTTTTTTTTTTTTTACGAAAAAAGTATTTTTATTAATATTATTTAGCTATATACGTATTTTAAGAAACGAAATAAAGCATTTTTTGCATATGTAGTATAAGAATTAGAGGGAACAATAAGTGTACGAAAACTTGTAGGATTTTTATGAAGTAGAAGGATTCTTATGATTTCATATAGATTTCTTATGATTTTATATCTGATAAAAGATAATTAAAATTATTATTCCTATTATTTATTAATTTATAAGAGTTGTGAATATGCCAATTTTTAGTATCAGTATTATCTGAAATTTAAAGAATTATATTACTATTATCAATGGTGTGCAGTAAAATTTGTATATATATATATATATATATATATATTACACCTAATAAAGTAATTATTAGTTGTCATGTCCATTTAAAAATAATGTTTTTATTTTATGTTTAGTGGCAGAAATAATTTTCTTAACATTATAGTATTTGGTAGATGAGAAATTATTCATTTTATACTCTAAGACTAATTTAAATGTATTACGTAAAATAACTCTCTATTCATTAAAGTGTTCCACAAAGCATTTTCGACAAATATAAAGGCAACAGCCGCATTTGTGTTCATTGAAAAGAATGGGGATGGAAAATATAAATTAGACTTTTTTCTTCAAGTTAAAACACAAATTTAAATTTGCCTGTCACTATTACTAAACTGCTGTTATAAAAATATAAATCAACGTGGTAATTTACGTCCTAAAGAAAGAAAATTTCTATCCAAATTTACAGACATTGTTTAATCGATTAACCAGACATATTTCGTTATGTTGTAGTCATTACAAACTATTTATTAAAGTGGGTAGTATTAGTACTTGTACCTACGCCTTCGATAAGTGTAGTAGTCAGAGCTATCTTCTAACACTTAAAAAAAATTCTCACTCCAGTTTTGTGTGTTTAAACATCAACGAGATCATGGGTAGTCATTAACCACTTAACAGTCCCGGGCGTATATATTCGTCTTTCCAAAGTTTGATTATTTGTACCGCTACCATTGAAACTACAGACACGATTTGTCACTGCAGTAAAATCACCTTGGAAGTGATCTTTGCAGTGTTTTTGAAAGATTTACTGATCTTAGAGTTGAGAGAGAATGTGGGTGTGAGAAGCGAATTTCTTAAATTTTCGTCCGCAGGTAAAAGGGTTAAACCACTTTCACAAAGCAGGGCCTGAAAATCTCACAAATTCAACTTCCTTTCCTCATCACATTCATTTCCTTATCCTATAAAGATGAGACGTTACTAGTAGATTAGCAAATTTCATAGTGCGTACATGACAGCAGCGCAAAAATCGTCCTCAACAGCAACTTTTGGTGCCATTTATTCCTTTGTTAAATTAATCATCCCCCGAAACCTTCACGGTCTGTATATAAAATAAGATTTCATTCCGTTAGTTAGTTAAAAATTCGGATGTGTATCCAAACTGGTGATTTTCTTTACTTCTTTTTATAGCCGTACTTCTCCACACGACAATGTACAGAATGTAATATACAAATCATGATAAAAATCATTAACGAATAAAAATTCAGCTAACATATTTCAAGATTACGTTATTCCCTCGTAAAAAATATTTAAAGAACAAACATATTTTAGTCAGTAGAATATGCATGAATTAACAAACAGATGTGATTACTAGTGTTACTGCTAAGTTTGCTATTTCTACTAATTTAAATAAGTATTTCAAAATATGTTATTTTAGCATTTATGTGCTTCATTTAAAACGTCCGTTTATTTATTTATTTATTTTCTACGTGAAATATTCATGGATGCGAAGAAATTATTTTTTATGAGATATTCTTAGAACATTCTATTTTTTAAAAAATATTTTGAAATGCTTATTATATTAAGAAAATATAGTTAAAGTACAAAAAATATAATTATTGTTTTTTAAAATAAGTTAAAATAAGTTTATCGCACACACCTTAAAATAAGTTTATCACACACACACACACACACACACATACATACATATATATACATATATATATATATATATATATATATATATATATATATATATAAATTTAATTTTTAAATGGCTTTTAAGTATAATTTAATTATTTTTTAGACTAATTACAGCATAGATGCTACGTTTGAGTTAAAAGTAATTAGAAAACAACCGCTTACACAAGATAGTTTTTTCTTAAGTTATTCTTATCTTCATAAATGTTTGAAATCGATAAAACTTTTATCGTAAACAAACGTGATTAACGACTTTAATCTGGACTAAGTTTTCAGCCGGAAAACATTGCAGTTGATAATAAAAAATAAGTTTTTTTTTTTTATTTTTATTTTTTATTTTTTTATTTTTATTTTTTTTTATTCCCTAAGTTTTTGGCGTTTTTAACTTTTAAAACTTTAGAGCTTTAATTAAAAATAAATATCTGTTGTATTTTCGAGGTAATTAGCCTCCGTAAATATAACAGGTAATTAGCCTCCGTAAATATAACAATAATGAAAATAATAATTACAATGTCGTGTATTTTAAGATAAATAATATGAATATAATGTTCATATTCGACCAAATTTCTTTTTGTCATAATAGAAGTATAACGTTTTATAAATTTTAATAACTCTTACGTAAATGGTATGTGCTTGTAATTAATTTTAAACTGGATAAAAATAAAAGAAATATGTTTGTGAATATTAGCCTTAAGTTTATTTAAACGAAGCATCTCATTTTTTAATATTTTGTTAAAACACTCAAGTATTAAAAACAAAACAAATTCATGAGATTACTTTTTTCCTAATTTGATATGCACGTAATTTTAAATTAAAAAAAAAAAAATATGGTATAAAGTACAAATAGAGGGCTTATATGTCTAATTCGTTGAATACCCTCATTTAAGGAAACATATACTTTTAGAAAATCATTAATATATATATATATATATATATATATATGCTATTTACAGCAAAATCATATGAATTGTTAGATTTCTTTGACTGTATATTAGGCTTCCCATCTTTTAGCTTCTAAGAAATAATTGCCGTTGCTTCGTGATTTATCTAAAAGCTAGTTGGGTATGTATAATGATATGGAGGATAAGGGCTTCATTTAGTCTGAGGTAAGAACGTTTTGCTCTAGAATCTGGAGTGGAAAAAGCTTTTCAACATGGGCTGCATTGGAAATAGAAGAATTGATGGTTCTTTAACGCGGAAGACCTGTATCTATGCAGTTTCTGTCTAAGGGGAAGAGTCACAGTCGAAAATTTAGATTGTTGGTTAGTTCGGCTTAATATCGCACTAGCGCTGCGCAATGCCGAAAATTTGGAGGTATTGCTGAATGTAGGTATGTTTAAATTGTTTTTGAGGAAGACTGTTCAAAAAATTCCGTGTGGCGTTTAACATAAATCTTCCGCTTACTTTTTTTTTTTTTTTTTTTTTTTTTTAAGATGCTATTTGATGAGAGGGACAGTTTTGTGACAACGGCTGAAATTGATCGATTTTGTGGTAAGATTTAAAGGACTAGGAAAAAAATGTAAAGATGAGAGGGAAGTTGTAATTTATATGATTGATTTCAATGCCCTGATGATGATGATGTCGTGTCTATGAAAGTGCAATTAAATGGCTCCGAAGCTGTCGAAGACAGCTTTAGCAACCTCGACAGCCCTATCTGTATAAAGTAGGTCTACTGGGTCTTCAGAGCCGATATTAAGAAGTTTGGCCTGGATTGCTGGGCAGCTGAAGATGTGTTGGGGAGACAGTGGGATGTCGTCTGGGCAGTGAGGACAAAAGTTGGTGTAACTACGCTGCCCGTCCTCAGAAATCCTCATCCCCTTTAAATGGTTTGTCCTCAGTCTGGTTAAAATAGTTGATAAGGCTCTATCACAGTTCAATTCCGGAATGGAGTTTCGTTTAACTTGTTGACCGATTAGTCTTCGGCCAGCGACGGCATTGGCGTCAACGAGGGTTAGACATTTGGATGGCTGAGGAGAATTACGTGCAGCCTTTGCGAGCTCATCGGCCTTCTCATTACCGAAAATATTTACATGAGCCGGTATCCATTGCAAGATGCAGGAACCCTGGGCAGCAATGATTTTGTTTGTGAGCTCAATGATTTGATGGCTGAGTTGACATTTGCCCTTCTGGATCGCTTGCAATGCTGATCTGCAATCTGAGAATATGATGATGCCTTTGGAACTCTGGTCCTCCTTAGACAGATAAATCTCCAGAGCACATTTGATGGCGACGAGCTCGGATGTGTAGTTGGAGGCGATTTTCCCAACAGGAATACCGTGGCATTCCTGCGCTCCGTCTGGTTCGATGAAAAAGACACCTGCTCCTCCTCTATCGAGATTAGAGTCAGAAGAGCCATCTGTGTAGGCGATCGTCAGATCTTGATTTGAGGTCGTGAGTACTTCAATGGTATGGTCGCCTTTCTCTTTAATTATTGTGGTGGGATCTTTCTTGGTGCAAGGTTGTAAGAGATTTAAATAGATTTTTGTTTGGGGGAGAGGGCACAGGATGTTGTAAGGCTCTTTGGAAATTTTGAAGGTCTCATATTTGAGGTTGATATCATTCCTGATATCTTGGTCAAGTTGGAGGGTCGAGGATCTCTTCAGCCTGCAATTTCCACTCCACGCTCTAAAGGTTCTACTTGAGATATGGCGATCAGCAAGGGTTTGGATTTTGTTGGTAAATTTAATGGTTGTTAATTTTCTTCTGCTTTCCAAGGGGGCAAGGCCACATTCCTTTTCAATTTTGATGTTATTCGTTGATGAAACAGCTCCAGTGATGATTTTAGAGGCCCTGTATTGAATAGCGTCGATCTTTTCTTTAACAGTAGGCCTTGCCGATGCCCATATGGGTGCTGCATATTCGAGAATAGGCCTGACGATAGAAGTGTAGGTATTCTTGAGAGTTTTTGGACTAGATCCCCAGGAAGCACCACAAAGTCTTTTGAGGATGTTAAGCTTTTTCATTGCTTTATTTGAAATATTTTCAAGGTGTGTAGAGAATCTTAACTCTGCATCTAGAGTTAGTCCAAGATACTTGGGGTTAGAAGTTTGTTTAATTTCTGAACCAAATAGCTTTATAATAGGATGGAACGATCTTCTATTTTTTCTATCTGTTGAGAAAACACAAAAGTTTGTTTTGTCTGGATTAATTTTGAGCTTAAGATCTTTTGACCAGGTTTCAATGCCTTTCATACAGATGTTAAGAGCTTTTTGTGAAACTTTGAGATTTGAGTGGGTGTGCCAGACTGCAATATCATCGGCATAACAGGCAACTTTGATTTCTTTACTGATGTGGGGGTCTATCGTATTCATGTACAGAAGGAAAAGGAGAGGGCTAAGTACGGAGCCCTGAGGAACTCCCGCCCAGGTATGGTGAGTAGTAGAGAAGCTGCCATCAACTCTAACTTTAAAGCTTCTTTTTCTGAGAAAGTCATTAATCCAAATTAGAGCATTTGATGTAATGCCTGTTTCGTGTAAGATGTTGATCAGTTTCTGTCTCCAGACTCTGTCGAAAGCAGCAGAGAGATCGAGAAGAACCATGGTAGTTTTCTTATGGGGCTTGCTCTGGAAACCGTCAATAATAGATTGGCAAAGGTAGAAAAGCTGGTCGACGGTGCTGTGATTGGCTCTATATGCGGTCTGGTATGAGTGCAAGATGTTGTTCTCAGTGATCCAATTCATCAGTCTGGAATGTATAATGCGCTCCATAAGTTTGCACAGAATGCAGGTGAGCGAGATAGGTCTGTAGTTAGCGCAGTTACTTGCAGATTTTCCAGGTTTTAGGATGGGAACAATTACAAAGTTCTTCCAGGATTTGGGTAACTTTCCAGTGCGCCATGAGGTATTAAAGATATTCAGCAAATCTCTTTTAGCGTTTTCACCAAAATGCGTGATCATCTGTCCGAAAATGAGATCTGGTCCGGGGGATCTATTTTGATCCAGGCGATTGATTGCAGATTCCAGTTCCTCAGGACTAAAGTCAGATGTGAAGATGCTGTTATCAGTCATTTTCCTGCTTCTTTTTATAACAGATTTGTAATTTTTATTAACTTTTTTGTCTCCTGCTGTATACTGTAGTTTGCTTGAAATTTCATAGTGCTTTGCAAGTAGGTTTGCTGTTTCTTTGTTTGTTCTGGCATATGAGCCGTTTGTGGCGATCACATTTGACTGAGGTTCCGCCTGTGTGTTGACTGCTGGACTGCTTGAGTTATTTAGAGTCTTAATCAAGTTCCAATATTGGGACGTACCTTTTCTTGGGTCAAGTTTTTCGCAGAGCTCTGTCCATTTCTCTTGTTTGCCAGCTGAGATGGCTTCTTCCACCTTGTGACTAACTTCTATAAGTTTACGTCTTAACTCTTCACTGTTGTTGCATTGTATTTCCTTACTGGTTTGGTCTCTTTCCTTTATTAGTGCCTCGATGTTGTAATCCTTCCAAAAAGGAATCCAATTGTCCTTTCGCTTTCCTCTAGGGATATGATGTTTTGCTGCGTTTTGGATGCGGCTAGTTAAGAGAGAGAGAAGTTCCTCAAGGTTACTACAGACTGTTGGTTCAGCGCATAGGTTCTCAAGTTCTTGGGTAAACCCAGGCCAGTCTGCTTTTCGGAAGTTCCATGAGCGCTTGAATTGTGGAGGACGTTCTTGGTCTATTGAGAAGGATGTGAGAACTGGGTAATGGTCACTGATGGCAGAATCTAGAACTCTCCAGTGTGTTCTGTCTGCTGAAAGGTGGCTAATGGCGGTGATGTCAAGTGCAGACGCTGTACCATGTGTTCTAGAGATGTAGGTATTTTCACCTGTGTTGAGGATGGTTAAATTCAAGTCGTCTACAAGGTCCTCAACCTGGGTTCTTTTAGAATCCAGCAGATAGCTGCCCCAAGAGGGGCTCTTGGCATTGAGGTCTCCTAAAATTATTTTTGTCTCAGAGTTTGAAGATGCCAGATCCCGAAGGAGGTCTGTGTCAATAGGAGAATTGTCGGGGTGGTAAACATTAATCACGGTGATAGTGTGGTCCGGAAGAAGGACATTAATTGCGTGAGCCTCCGTGATGGTATCAGACAGGAAGGTCGAAAGGACTTCAATGTATTTAATATCTGGTTTCTTTATAAGGAAAGCTATTCCTCCTCCGCTGCTGTTTGGTCTGTCCTTTCTGATTGTAGTGTACCCTTTAATTTTGAGACTAAGATTTTGGTTAAGTTTAGTTTCTTGCAAGCAGGCAACATGAATGTTGTTGGAAAGCAAAATGTCTGAAAGTTCAGCCAGTTTTCTCTGGGTTCCATTAATATTTAGCTGTAAGAAATTTACTGTCCTCGTAGCTGATTTCTCGACACGTCCCCGGACTGCAGGTCGCATCGCGTCGGCTGCCCCGGACGCGGTAGCATGGTGACTAGTAGATATTGCACAATTCATAGAAGAGAGGGTTGCCAGAGCCTCGAGAGGTTGGACTTCTGCCTGTTGGTCCGCGGGAGGTATTTTATTTCCCTCCTACCACCCAAAGGAAAACCTATGGAGGCATTCCCCTATCCGCCACCTGGGGACGCGCTCTCTAGGGGTTACAGGCTCCCCCGAGAGTTCAATGCCCTAAAATGTGAAAGTGACATTTTAAAGTGAGTGACCAGTTAAGTGACCACCCATCAACTAGCCGATGTGTAGAAGTGCGTAATTAGAGATGGAGCACTGAATTTTAGAATATAATATTAGAAGCTAATTGTGGGCTCACAGCATTTCGTGAAAACGTACATGTAAGTACTTTTTCTACCCATTTTAGAAAGGGGTCTGTAATGACTGGCACATGGCGAAATAGTTCTGTCTAACAAGGAGTGTAAGAAACTGCTTAAATAAAGCCCTCAAATTTAGTAAGGGAAATTTAATGTAACTGAAATTAATTTACATTATTTTATTTTTTATTTACTTATTTGTTTTTATTTATTTATTTATTTTTATGGTTCAAGCACTGTTTTTTTTTTTTTCAACTTACTGTAAAGATGTTAATTCATGTTTTTAATGCCAGAATTTCTAATGAAAATAGCTGCGATTTTTTGTTTCTAATGACAGAAATGCTTTGTACAGAATGTAACTATTTACATGAGATAAAGGATAAATAGAATCAACTTCTGCTGTCTCTAATCTCCCATGGGATAGCGGTAATACTGATTTGTCACGTGGCATTAGTGGTAGAAGCTAAAATTTGATATTATTCTCTTGTACGCAGACTTGATGAACTTAGTAGTTAGACTATAGATCTTTGCAAACATTGTTGTTTTTATTTCTAGTTTGTATCTAAAATAACAAAAGATAAAAATATCTTGAATGTATCCATTTCTTCTCGAAAATGACTGCAAAATGAGGTGAACTGAAGAAAAAACGCTTATGCAATTAAATATCACTATATTTACTATAGAAAGCATGTAGCCGATCTTCATTTTTGCCTCAATTTAAAGGAATAACATATATGGAATTATATGTTTGAAATATATATAACATGTATATTTCGAAGTGATATAAGCTATACATGTTAAACTGAAACTAGGAAGAAATGAAAAGGCGAAAAAAAAAAGATTGTCTGCATTTAGAAGATATACAATAGCAACAATAATATAATCTTAATTTTAGCATTTATTAGGAGGTTTCAACATGTTTACCACAAATTTTCGAGAGTCAGTTTTTAATGATGGAAGTAACACTGTGTTTCCATGTAAAATAAATGCTGAAACAAAACATTATATGACAGAATTTATGGGAAATCGTTTTAAATGGCAAGACATGCTTGAAAAAAGGGAAAATAATCATTTAGATTATAATGAGTTTATTTTGTCACTATTACCCCACATGCCTCTAATTGCATATTTTGCACAAGTGTGGCAGCTCGATACGTAATCGCGGACCACCTTCCACATTTTGCGGAAACGAAAATAATCTTTTCATATTGTTCAATAATGCAAAGATATCCTCAAATGCCTAGTAGTAAAATTCGAACAGGATAGATTTTTTCAGATATTTGCATACTTCAGTTCACTATTATGTTATTAAAGATAATGATTTAGAATAAAACTAGCAAAGCCCCAAATACTCAAAGCGGATTTTTTTTTTTTTTTTTTTTTTTTTTTTTTTTAATCAAACTCGAAATGCACAAAACTCGGCCAGATTCTGCTTGCGTGCCAATAGATCAAAGTTTGCTAATGAAATCATTTTTAAATTTATAAAATCAATAAAAGTAGTGAATCAACGAAGGCTTTGCGCGCTTCGCTGGTCACTATATTTGAAAGAAACTTTTTCTATATCACTTTATAAAATAAATAAGTCATGAAATTGCTCTAAAGACCGTTTTGGTTCCCCGCTGAATTCGGCTCACTCATTCGCAGACTCACGCGCGCCTGTGTCTATTGTCTGTGACAACAGCTCACCAGTGGGCTTCCATTTGGGTGCTTATCAGATGACACTTTCAAAACGGACAGTATCGATAAAATTGAAGCACCAGTCTTATATTTGAATCCGAGTTATATATGAAGAACACTATATTTAATAACAATGTACATAATATTTTCCTTCGCGTTATTTTCAATATTAATTTGATTTATTCGATCAACCATAAAATGACAATAATTTCGTGCCAAATACAATATTACATTGTGCTATGATCAGTTATGTCAATCGTATGAGACAATTTTTGGGGTTATAATAGTAGTTGAGTTAGTTAATAGTAGTTGGTAAATAGAAAAACCATAAGTAAATAAGGAAATATGTAAACCTGATCGTGAAACAGCCTTAATATAGCTCCCCTTATCGACTTTTGAAATTTTATCGCCACTTTAGACAAAAATACATACTTTATGTGATTATTATTTCTATATATTTCTTTTCTTTTGTTTTTGCTTACTTGTTCTTTCTTTTCTGATTTTCAATATTTTATTTTTTATTTTTTATTTCTGATGCGCTACTTGATCTAAAGTGGCTTTTGCGAAAGTGGGGTCCTTGGCGAAAAATTTCCGATCCATTTCAGCATCAAAAAAAAAAGAAAAAAAAAAAAAATATATATATATACAGGACTATCAATAGGTAAAGCTCTTTGATATAATGTTGAATTAGCTTTCACGCCAAGCGTGTTTCATACGTGCCAAAAACATGATATTTAAACAAAAGGAAAAAAAGATCTAAAATTGAGGTACATTATTATTATTTTGTTTACTCCATTTTCATATTTTTATTTTTTCATATGCATGAGCAAATTAGAAATTATATATATATATATATATATATATCTATATATATATATTTATTTATTTTTTCGTGTGAAAGCACATATTATTTTATGCTAAAAAAAAAATCTTTTTGGCAACAATTAAAAATTTAAACGTCCAAATTTTAAGCTATTACCAGTTTATTATTTTAATACTTTAATATATATATTTTTAAAATCTAATCAAAATTTCGTTACAAATAAGGTAAAAAAAAAGTTGGGGGGAGGCGATTTTTCTGAATCCGTCGGATTAAACAGCTTATCGATCGGCAAATTGGATTTCTTAAAATTAACTAAAGTAGGAAAATTTGGTGGCAACTTGCGTCCATACACTGGCAAAGAGAGTCCAAGGAAACCTCTTAGCCGTTTGTATATATAGATAATTAGATATTGGTTAAAAGAAAAGATTGGTATCAATTTACAACAATTGAAGCTTCAACATTAGGAGATGCGTCAGGATCTTTTAAATAAACATATGCTTACCAAATTCAGAAGTATTCAGATGTTCTTAAATTAGATGTTCTCGAATGATAAACCAACGTAAAAATTACTGCAAATTGTACTGTAGTAGAAATTTCTATCTGAGGAGTGGGCATATCGATTCTTTTATTAAATATGCACTGAAAAAATATACGCTGATTTTAAAGTAGAATGTGCTGTCAAAAGTGTGTGCAGCGCATTCTGCTCTTAAATAGAAAACAAAAACATATAGCAAAAACATCTGTAAATAGAGATTCTTTTACAGATGTTTCTGATGCAAAATATTCTGTTTAACAGTAGAATATGCTGACATCAATTTTTGCTTGCACATTCTACTGTAAAATTTGGAGTATGTTTTCACACTGCCCAAAGATTAGCAAACGTAGACAAACCCTAATTATAAAGTTTCTTTTACGTTCAAAGACCTGTTACATAACTCTGGGCATTCATATCAGCAAACGCTAATTTTCCTTTCTGTTAGAGACAAGTTAGATCGGTTTCCAATTTTAAATAATTGTGATAATGATTTGGATTTGTAATGTATATTATTTACATTTTATATGTGAAACTAATGATATTTCAATAGTATAAATTTGGTATACACATTTTTTCACACAAGATCTAAAACACGCAAGATCTAAAATACCTCAAAAGATAACATATTCGAGAAATGAATGATGTGTCATTATATAGGTTAACCCTTTAACGTTCACTATTTAATTTATTTTTAAAAATACTAAGCTAATTGTAAAAATGGCATTTAGACACATAGTTGATCATAAATATTTAAATAATAAAAAATTAGCATAGTTCCTTTTCGATAATTTTTTGTTTGAAACATCTATAAGTTAACCTTAATTAATTCAAATAATATTTAATTTATTAAACAGAACACTTTGTAAGTAAACATTATCGACTACAAAAACTCGCAAAAGTTGTTTGAGGAGAAAATAATAGTTTAACTTTTCATTAAATGAAAAAAAAAAAAAAAAAAAAAAAAAAAAAACTTGGCATGAGTGTATCATCAAATCAGCAATTTGCACTCGCGCATACTAAGAAACTTCAAGTGCATTTAGCTTTCTTTGAAGCATTACTTGTTAAATTTTGGAATACTGCTGCTATCTAACGAACGGAAAAGGAACAAAAGTTTAAAACCTGAGATGAAAATAATGGGAAATGTTAAAAAACTGCTGAAAAAAAAAAAAAAAAAAAAAATTAAATTATGTCAAATGTTTGGTTTTACTGCAAAACCAATGAACGTTAAAGTGTTAATGGAAATTGACAACGGGATGGTCTTTGCATGGATTGTATGCCCTATATAGATTTTTCTATAAGGTACTATTCTTTTTTTATGCGGAAAGAAGAAATTTAGAAAAATCCAAACCTTTAGTAGTTTGTAAAAGTATAAAAACAAGAGGTTTTCTAATATTATAATAAATTCAGAAATTTCATTCCGATTCAAAGGTAAAAAAAAAAAAAAAAAAAAAAAAAAAAAAAAAGACATTTCAGTTTGATGAACTGAGTATTTGTGATATAGTTATAATGTAAGTATTATTCGTCAAATTCTTGTATCACTCTCGGAACTAACTTTTTTTTTTTTTTTTTTTTTTTTTTACTTACTCTTATATAAAGACGAAGTTTCAATAAGATATTTGTATTTGAGAGCATAGTAAATCTTGTTCAAATATTTAGTTTAATTTATTTATTTACTAAAGATAAAATGTCATGTATTTCAAGTTGTCTAGTGTAAGTTAAATGTTGTCATTTTTTATTTTCATATATAGCGTTTGAACGAATATGTTTTAAAATTTATATTTAGATAAATAAAGAGGCGTTACTAAAAGGAAGTTTGTTACATTTATCAGTTAAATAAAATAAAATTTTATCAGTAACATTTTTCAGAATATTACTTTATATTTGGTATAAGACATAAAAACGTTTACAGTAGAAAATATTGCAGTAAAATCAAAATACATTTTAAACATGATAAATTAAGGTATCAATTATTTTATATGATTTATCATGTGGTTTTTAAAACTTAATTTGACACAATTCAGTTTAAACTTTCTGTTTACTTATTGCAAAACTTTAAAATTGAAATAACCATTTATTTTTAATTTTTTTTTAATTTTTTTTATTTATTTTTAATTCTGTTTAGTATAGAAATAAACGAATGCTTTTTTTTTGTAAAGTAAATTGAAAGAAATAATCTAAAATCTTAACGAAATTTTATACATGGTATATATAAGCTGTTTGAACATCGATTTTTATTTTATTTTAATTTAATTTAATTTAAATTTTAAATCTGAAATAAGAATAAAAGCATACGTTTTACTTTCATGTCATCAGGAAACTGTATGAAATGGGATATAACAATTTTTATCGAAATTGAAAAAAAAAAAAATGGAATTCTTGCTCAACTATAAAATTTCTTATTTCGTGAATTCTTCTATTTCAAGTAGTAATAAGAAGAAGTTTATTATAATAATATCATAAATATTTTCATTATTAAAAGGAAATTTTCAAAATCATTAGTTAAACACAATTTAAAGGGGAAAAAAGTAATTATGTATGTGTAAATCATAGTGGTGCGCTTTTTATTTCATTTTATCCTCAAAAAATCCCTCAAGTGTGTACTTCTATGCATAAATGCACCATTAAAATGTTTTCTGTGGTCTAATTGGTGAAACATTGTACATTTGTATAGGATTGCTTTATTGAATAGAAATGGATTAGCCAATTTTAGCAGGAATGGGTGAACTATATCATAGCGTGAAGAAGGAATCGGTCAGCGTACAGTGGTGGCAGAACATGAATATCAAGCAATCGTTAGAGCAGCACTTCGAGTCCCAGATTTATCTTTATTAACGATAATACGCGCAACTAGTGCTTCGTGACAGTAAGGAGGATTAATAAGCTATTCAGAGAAAGGAGGCTGAGCTCACGGTGCTCCTTGCCCCGACCACCACTGATCACTGTTCGATTCATCAGACATTCAATTTCACTGTAAAAAAAAATATGTCCTATTTGCTGCCAGAAATTTTCTGTAATTTGAGAAAATACGTGATCTCTCCCACAGGATCTCTCTCCGATTGAAGACGTTTGGAGCATTATGGAAAGGAGCCTACAACCAGCTCGGGTTTTTGCCTTCCTAAGCTGCCAATTGGACAGAATTTGGCACGATATTCCACAAGACGACATTCACCAATTCTATCAATCAATGCCAAAGTAAATGAATATTTGAAAAGAGAGCCAGAGATAGACCAAAGTGTTATTAACTAGCTGAAAATGTAAAGCATTTTCTCTTAATATATATATATACAGTGGTGGCCAAAAGTGTGGGCATTTGTTGAACGTTTCATGTTTTTCAACTTTGTGTGCTTGTAGAAGATATTAATTTTCACTTAAATACAAATGTTTATATATCAAATTGCAGGTAATTTAATGTAGATTTTAATAACAAAAATAGAATTAAAATATCTGATTTACAAAAAAAAAAAAATTATGCTCATTTTAGTAGAATAAACAAACACAAATCGTTTTGAATAATGACGTGTTTTGTAATAAAAGCGTACTGACCAATTACACACACTGTTCTGAGGACCAATCAAATGTCTGTAACTATAGTTTAAGTTATTTGGATGGTAAAAGAGTGATTGTTGTGGAAATATTTTGCGGAGTGATGCAAACTAGTATAATTAAATAGAGTACTGCTGTTTTTTAATATTTTAAGTCCTTTTTTTAATTAAAATAATTTTAAACAATGTCACCAACAAGAAGAACTGATTGAACATCTACAAAAATAAGACGAAATATCATATTGAGAGAAAATGGCCTCTCTTATGCTGAAATTGTAAGACAAGTTGGTCGTTAAGTGACTTGTTCTGGTGTACGAAAGTTCTGTTTACGTTATGAAAAAGCGAAATCAATGGAAAATAAGGCCAAATCAGACCGAAATAAAATGCACAAGTGCTACTGCCGATAGAAAAATTAAACGGCTATGCCTTCAAGATAGAAAAATTTCATCAGATGCCATTATATGTGAAATGAATGCAGCGGGTATTGCAGTAAGTTCAAAAACAATAAGAAGAAGGTTATCAGGATTAAATCAAAAGCAACGCCAAAAACGAGTTAAGTGGGCAAAAGCATACATTAAATGGTCAGAAAATAAATGGAAGCAAGTAATCTGGAGCGATGAGAGTAAAATATCGCTCTTTGGTAGTGATGGTAGAAAATACGTGAGACGTAGAGTAGGTGAAGCACTTCATCCTGATTCCATTAAAGCAACTACAAAAAACCCAACAAATGTCATGATTTGGGCATGTTTGTCTGCAGATGGTGTGAGCCGAACTCAAGTGATTGATGGCATCCTGAATGCCAAAAAATACATCGAAACTGTCCTGGAACCAAAATTGATACCTTCCATCAGGGATCTCTTCCCCAACAAAGCACCATTTATTTTTCAGCAGGATTCAGCTCCATGCCACACAGCAAAAGTATGCAAAGCATGGTTTCTAAATAAAGGCATAGATATATTACCATGGCCAGGAAACAGCCCTGATCTCAATCCAATTGAAAATTTGTGGCGACGTTTGAAAATTCTTGTATGAAAAAACGCCCATCCAATAAAAAACAACTTATTGAATCTGTAATTAATTCTTTGCCCCATGTGATTACGAAAGATGAACTACAGACACTCGTTTACTCGATGAAAAAACGCTGTGAGGCTGTCTTAAAAAATAAGGGTTATCCTACTAAGTATTCATTGTGTAAGTATCACTTTACAAAAATGCAAATCTAAGATAGATCTTACTATTAGTTGCATAACATTTTTTGGAATACAGATATTGTAATAATGTTTTTGTTATTAAATTCTACATTAAATTACCTTCAAGTGATATATAAGCATTTGTATTTAAGTGAAAATTAATATATTCTACAAGCATACAAAGTTGAAAAACATGAAACTTTCAAAAAATGCCCATACTTTTGGCCACCACTGTATATATATATATATTTATATATATATATATATATATTTATATATATTTATTTGTATTCATTTGTCTATCTGTACATGTACATCCTATCTAACCATTTTCGTAAAGTTCAGATAACTGTTGTAAAATTTGTACCCTTTCCGTGTTGATTCTCAAATTTAAATTGAAATTCATTTACTACTTAAATATAATTTAAATGATTTATTTTATAATCGTTAAAGCTTAAATTATTAATTAAATGAAATATAGATTTTAGTGCTATTATCTATTTGATACTGCCATTGAGTTAAAGATAATTAAAATTAAAAATAAAAAGCTTAATGATAACCATTTAGTTAAAAGTTATATTTCTTATTAGTATAATTTTATTTAAGTCATTTGAAATAGTTTTAATGTACTTACCTCTTATTTAAAAGCATGTTTTATTAAGATTAACTTTAAAGAAAATATGTTTTAATTCTTTCACGGATTGTTTATTGTTTTTCGCTACCTAACACGTAGACGGTATAATTTTCAACTGCAGAGTCTTTTTGCTTCGCCCATAGATGGCGGCAGACTCGTAGCATCATGTTGCTATGCTTATGGTAGGCGTTGCCGAGTGTACAGCATCGAGTGGCTGTCACTTGAATCCGTTCGCTTGTATAAAAAGAGGTAAGGAATATGTAATCGCGCTCTTATGCTTTTATGTTTTAATGCAGTTGATTGTTACATCGACTAGCGTTTGCTAGCCGGTTTTTTTTATTAAGTTTTCAGTTTAGCTCAAAGTCATGAGCTGTTATTTTAATTTAGTTATAAAGTATTTAGTTTTATAATGTTGGTAAATTACGTTTTGTGACTTGAAATTTTTGACGATATGTTTCGAGTATCTAGTTAAATCACAAAGTAAATTATATTTTTAATCTTCATGGCAGTATTTTAAAGGTCTTTAACCTGTCGTCAGCAAATTTTCTATTTAACTATTGTTTTAAATTTATTTAATGTTACTCATTATGTTATTTCAAGTTTAATAAACAGTTTCGTTTAAACTTTTGTGTTCAATGAATGCCACACACGTTTATCATTTTATAATTTATTAGAGCTGAGCAACTATCGCATATTTCACTGCTAATTAACATATATGTGACAATTAATTTTTCACACCAATAGCTCCTTGTTTGTGCGCTTTTTTTTATTTAAATTAAATTATTTAATAAAATATTATTATTAATTTATTTTATTATTATTATTATTATTATTATTATTTAATTAATATCTGACGTGGCTGAATTTAGAAATGTATTTTTTAGGATATTTTTCGAACGACATCTTCTGCAAGAAGCTTTTTATTAGTCCGTCTATTACTGTTATAATTTCCATGGGGTTCTCCGAACTGGAGGTTATCCTGCTTTTCCTGTGATCGCGCATATTTTCGCAGATTGAATGATGGCAATGTGAATTCGACCACGTTTGTCTGTTTAAACGTTTAAAGGTTGGTACTGATGGAACTTGGTTTATGGTGACAGGTTTAAACTCGTGATCTCGTCAAGATTGTCTCCCGTTCTTCGTCTTCGAGGTAGCCCTATATAGGCTATGAACATTAACGGAACATGATTACGGAATATATGGAATACTTTGAAATAGTAAGGTTTGAAAAAAAAAATAGTGCGCCTAAATCTTTGAGATCTTACAATTAAAGTCGCTTTTTCAGAAGAGGTGTCCTTTGAGTTTTCCACTTCGGGTTTTGAACGAAAAAAAAATGTTTTCAATTTATTTGAAATAAAAAATATAAATCTCAATTATTCTTTTAAACAAACTAATATATTTAAATAAAAAAACATTTCGTTGGAATAAAGGACCAATGAAATATGTATGTGTCGTGTACTTGTAAAATTAAACAAGCATTCCTTCTACCATCACATTTTGTCTGGTTTGTCAAGTTGTGCAAGATTATGGGAATTCAAAGTGTGAAGACTGTTTATTATACGCGGAATTTTACACAATATTTTGCTTAGAGAATAAAAATCTTCATTTTTTTTTACATTTTACTAGTCCTTATTACTGTATGGGCACGTTAACTTACACTAGATATGAGTACAGAGACCAGATGACTGTATGAAACATTACTTTTTGTATATTTCAGAAAGTTGGTTTCTTAAATTCAATACTTCAAAATAAATAATTAATTTTTTAAGCAATTTTCAATTAAATTTATGTCTATGATCAATGCATGCAGAGATAAAGTCATCTAAGGACTGTATTTTGCACCCTATGGTGGCCATTTAAATACGTTTTCACAATTTAATTGTAGAACGGATTATGCTGTTTTAACAAAATTGGTTTCCGGTTTATGTAAAGTGCTTACGTGCCACTGGATATATTTCATACCGTTATTTAGATAAAAATGCTAACTTCGCTGTTTTCAACCAGGTGGCGCCATGTGCGATCGCCTCTAGTAGTGTATAATCAATCTAATATATTTACTGTTGACAAATATATATATATGAAAATCGTATTGATCTACATTATACTTAAATTTCCCTCTAGAATATTTTTTCTTATTTGTGATTTAAAGCTTTTAAATTTTAAGAACAATAATTACCACTTCATGCTTACATTTATTTCATTTCAGAAACTATTTCGATTAATCGATTCTTTACTTTTAATCATTTCTTTTCAGTTTGTTCGTTTTGGCAACCGCCCGAACTATTATCTCCTTATTCGATTTGGACTTGGTTTACATGAGGCCATCACATTTCACGTATTCCAATTTTCATTATGGCTAAGTTACTTTATAAGCTAATTTCCTTTTATCTTTCTATTTTTTATGCGAGATAGAGACTAGTGTTGTATATTGCTGAAATAGCTATACAATATTCAGAAATCTTGCATTCCATGCTGACAGTACTGCTAGTTTCCTGATGAGATCTGTACTGGGTTTCATCATTTATAACTCTATTTTTCCTTCATGCATTCCTTTTTATTTCAATAGTATTTTTGATTAATTTCTTTCAATTTTTATCTTGTGTTGCATGTATTTACTGATTTAATAGATTCTGCAAACTATCTCATAGTTTAGGCTTAAGTGTTATATTCGACATTTCTCTTCTGAGCAAGTACTTTAACATGTTTTTACTTCTCAGTGAATTTTAATTAAATGGTAATTGTGACAATAACTTTATACGTAATACATCTCATTTTAAATTTCATTGTTGGTATTTTCATCTTTCTTTCAGTTGCTGAGTATTGTAAAGGAATTAAATTATTCATTATATATATATATATATATATATATATATATATATATATATATATATATATATACATATATTCCTTCACACACCAACATTTTATTTATTTATTTATTTTTTAGCTTGATCGCTAATTTTTATTATCAAGTTATATCTTTATAAGCAGCAAAAACACTAAAATTATGACACGACAGTTTTATTTAAAGAAAAAAAAACAGTATTCCGTGCACATTCTTTAAATACGAATGATTTCTAATGCTTCAATAATTTTGCTGCCGACTGTGAATACCAATTTATAAACATAGCTGCATCTGATCAGCAATTTGTAGGATATGCACTGATTTTAGTAGGCACCCTGTATTTGTACAAACATAATTCATATTATTTTATAAAACATTAAAGATTAAAAATATTGTTACTCTAAAAATAAAACTAATGATTTATTCATTGTAAATATCTTTCAAAGCTGTGTCGTTATAAAATATATTAATTTGAATTATCCTTTTATAATATTTGAAGTAAAAGATATCATGAAACTAATTGGTTGTAAGCCTTTAAATAATTAAACGCATTGAAAGTTGGTTATTTTATAATTAAGAAAAGATTAAATAAAATGGTTCATTAGGATAATTATTGTTCTACTTATTTGTTTTCAAAAGCCCGTTAATTTAAAAAAATCGTAAATGAGATTAACTTTCGCTGTTATCTAAAATATATATTCTTTTGATAAAAGGGTTTAAATTATTTTCTCACATAGGGTATAATGAAAAGATTTCCTATATCAATTAAATTAATGTTGTATGTAATTTATTTTAGAATAAATGTATTATAAATAAAATATTCTGATTGTCGGTATTTCGCTTTTTCGATTATAAAATATATTTTTAATATTGATGTATTAATTATCATTTTATGATAAATAAGATAAAGTTGTTTTCATATATATATGTATATAAATATATACATTGGGTGTTCAAATTAATTTTCTCTTCTTTTCTTTTCTTTTTTTACATTTTTTTGATTAAAAAAAAGTATATACTAAACGAAATGGTGTGCATTTTTGTACAAGCAATTTACATTTAAAAACTCATATTTTCCACTACCTATTTAGTCCAGAATGCAATAAGAGGACCAACCACATATATTGAAGAAAAGTGAAAATTCTTTGAATCACCCTGTAACACAAAAAGCTACAAATGATTTGTAACTGTAATACATTGTTGCACATGCTATGTACAATATCTGTATGTTTTTATGCGGGAATTGCGCAATTATTTAAGCATATATATATATATATATATATTTTTTTTTTTTTCAAAAAGTACTAAATTTTTTGTCAAGTTTGTTTTGCTTATAACTGGAACGGATTGCCATAAAATTTTATAAAACTTGCTGAAAAGTTGAAAAAAACATTTCCAAGTTGAAATTTCTTAAGGGGTTTTACACATGCCACGTATTTAATCTGAAGTTCCAATTACTTCAACCATGTTTCAAAAGTTCTTTTTTATAAATATGCCTTATAAGCTTACAACTTAAATATATTTTTATTCCTTTACTATGATTTGTAAGTTCATAAGGAGTTTTTCATATAAATGCTTTAACACGTTCGCTGCCGATCCCGCGCCAGCGCGGGATGTGACGTATCACTTTACAAGTGAAAGTTTACTTTAGGCTGCCGCTTGGCGAAATTTCGAAAATCGCCAAGACGGCGCCATTTCGCATCGTGTTCCGAATAGCAACCTTACACCGGCGGCATACGAAAGCGAGCTTTTCGGCGATCTAACCTAAAAAGAAAACGCGTCTTGAAAAAAAAAATCCGAATAATAATAATACATAGGACAAAAGGAAAATTTTCATAAAATAGAATTAAAAGAAAAAAAAATAATTACGAATTTATAACTAATCACAAATACAAAAATAAAACTTAGATTATACAATCACACCAAATGTCCCTGAAAAGTGTGTTGCTTTAGTAATTGATGATAAGTGTTTAGATGATAGTTTTTTTATTTCCAATAATTTAACAGCTATAAGTACAGTCTGTAACAAAAGTGTCCGAACACTAGCAAAAATTCCTATTAAAAAAAGTACACTTCAAAAGGTTTTGCTAAATAAATCCTTATCGAATCATGTTCTTACACTGACTAAGAACAGGATTCGACAAGGATTTATTTAACAAAAATGTATAAAGTATACTTTTTTACTTAGGAATTTTAAATTTAAAAGTTGTATAAAGTTGTATAAAGTAAATTATTTATCATTAATATTTTATTTATAGTCCTCATTCATTAGGAATGAAAAAATAAATCCTCAACTGGATAATTATAGCAAATTTTAACGATTCTCTATTATAATGGTACTCTGATCTGTTCACTATACCCCTATCTCAAAATGCATGAAATTAAAAAGTATACAAAATTTTGTACTGTAGCAACCAGTATTGGCATAAAATTCAAAAATATGCCTCTAAAATTCAGGACCGTGGTTGCCCAGTCGGTAGAGCGCCGGGCTCGTAATTGGAAGATTGCGGGTTCGGTACTCGAGCCTGCCAAAAACCATTGTGTATACTAATGGTGGCTGGTGCTCATAAAATCTGTCGTGCCCGCAATGTTTTCCATGTTCCCATATTAATTATACCTTTGGATGTCTACGAAGCGAGAGAGTCATCCCTTCCGTGGAGGATCAAAATTGTGATGGCTTGTCCCTGGTCAACTCTAGGGGTGAGACCTGTGGGACTCAGCCCTAGAAATGGTCCGGAAACATGCGATCAAAAATTTGATCCTCCATGGAAGGGTATTTCAAAATAGAATACTTTCTCTCTAATAAAACACGTATCATCAATATGCAACCGAAGTGATGGCGCCAGCGAGATATTTTATCTGCTCAGTACAAATGAAACTATTTGCTATGGAAATTTAACTTATTACTCATTAACTCCAGAGTTTGCTTGTAACGAGCAGATGAATTTTTACACGTTTGACGTAATACAGCGTATTGACGTAACACATGACGCAAACAAGCAAAGGTAAACACAAAGCTTATAACATCTGGCGATGTAGCGCCTTGTGCAACACGTCAAACATATTCGGCGGGTTAAAGGAAAAAAACGTCATTTCAAATTTTAGTCACGTGAAACCGGCAGCGAACGTGTTAAAGCTGGCACACACGGCATCTTGGAGTATTCCGTGGTAAATCTTAAATATCCTTTATTTAGACTCGTCAGTGTTTTGTTCTTCATATTCTACACTTTATATAGAACGTAGTCCTATAAAAAGAAATTAAGAGGATTGAAATCTGGCAAAGCTGCAGATCGTTTTTTCTATGAGATAAAATCAGGCAAATGTTAGGACATATCACTGTTGTATACTTTTTGATCGATGCAAATAGGATGAATGTTGCTGAAAATACTAGTTTTTTTTTTTTTTTTTTTTTTTTTTTTAATACAAAATGAGTGCATGCGGAAGCATATATTAAGAGATAGTTGATATATGGTAAATTGTATAAATTTCCATTCCTTGATTTAATAAAAAGAGAAGGTAGGTATTTTTTTCATAAACAACTTTCCAAACGACAACTTTAAAAGGCAATTTTTAAACGTTGAGCTATCATTTCTTTGAGAACATCAAACACGTCTATTTTGTTAATTTTAGGAATCTTGCAAAAGGAATAACTTTTAATTTGATAATATAACTTCGCATGTTACATGCCACTTTAACAACTGTCAGATTCGTTGAACTCTCTGACTTTTTCTGCTTTTCTGACTAGACAGGAATTCTCTGGTTTTTATATGCTTTTATATTCAAAGTTTGCTGCAAAGAAGATTGGTATATCTGAAGTCGTTTTTCAACCAAACTGGACTGGTTTGACGAATTCTTTTTGTACGCGCTTTAAAATATATTTTACCAGTTATATTTTTCTTTGTATTCCCCTATGATGAATTTTCCATGTTTGTGTCTCCATTTATCCCAGCTTAAAAAAAAAAAAAAAAAAAAAAAAAAACTGCAGAAAATTTGAAGGTAGTTGAAACAAAAATAATAAAATCGGCAGAAATTTACAGATTAAAAGCAAAAAAAAAAAAAAAAAAAAAAAAAAAAAAAACTTAGTGACCAGCTGATCAATACTATGCATAGTTTGAAAATATTAGTGGAAGAAATTCTCTTATAGATACACAAGTGTGTCCTGACGGTTGATATCTTGCCTTGAGTATTCTTCTGTAAGTTAACTTAACTCCTTTATACTCGTACGTTGCCTGTCGTCTATACTGTTAAATTTAATGTAAATATTTATCCAGAGTCTTTGTAAATTTTCAGTAATTCTTAGTTAAAAGTGAATAATCGAGATTCTTAATCTTTCTTCTGTGTTTTTACCTATTTGTATTAGTTAATTTTTTAATCGAAATTAAAAATGACTGTTTCTACTTTAGAAAAAGCATTCTAAGTCCGAAATATATTCTTAACGTTCATTAATTAAATTAATATTAGTTATTAAAATGAATGTATATAATAAGGTTTTTAACATCTCTGCTTATTTTTCTCTGTACTTTTGCGTATGACTTAAGATAATAGATTACACAGAATTTTCTGTTGAAATTTTTAACATTGTGCTGCTGTGGTCATTAATATGTTCTCAGGGTTAGCAAAAAACGAATTTCATCATGAATCAGTCCAAAACCCTTTAAAACAGCAGACAAAATATACGCTATTTTCCTATCAAAATTTCTAAACCTGCCACTCATTACAGTGCTAGCAGATAACACAGTTTTCATTTGAGTTTTAGATGTTGAAGCAACAGATGCGCCACCTTCTTTTATTGTTTCTTTAAATGTCTTCTTAAGATGTATATTTACAACTGAATTGTCGAAACAATTTAAACTATTTCTTCAATACTGATAAAATAATTTTCCATGGTTTTTCTCTCTCAGCTTTTATGTTTCTTTCTTGTATAGAATACTAATGTAAGTATTTCTAGTATTTCATTAGTCATAAAAAAATTTTAACTGCACACTGGATTTTTTTTCTCTTCTTCATATTTACAATCAGTGTTTTCAGGACAGTCACTAGAACTCTGCTTTTCCTCACGAAAGAAAGAAAGGTGATTGTGCATTTACATGCTGTAGTATCCATCAAATTTGATTTAGCAACAGTGATGAAGTATTCATCTTTTTATTAAATCTGCCTTCATCTTTGTCTCTGGTATAATACTTCCATAATTTGAAACAATGTTCATGAGAGTATTTTATTAATTGTACTGTTCTAGTAAGGGACACAGTTGATAATCAAGCTTTTCGGTATGACTCCTGTATTTCTGAATTAACTCAATCGGCAATAGTAAAAATTGTAGGCATTTTCTTAAAATGCAGAAACAAGGTCTACCTTTTACTGAAACAACATAAAATACATCTTATGTTGAAAAAGTGTCCATCCAGTTTTTTTACTGGTATGGTTCTTTTACTAGTTCTTTTACTTTTACCATATCCAGTTCTTTTACTGGTAACACCCCCACCAAAAATAAATAAATGAATAAGTAAATAAAAATAAAAACTAATACCCAACGGTGGACGTAATGACGGCAAGGGTAAAGAATTACTGTAAATTCACAAATTAACATAATATTTTAACCTAACCCTACTTAAATATGATAAAACTAAAATATAATGATCTGATCACACTGCTTACTGAAAGCAGACTGATATATATTAGAATGAGAATGGAGAATGAAATTGAAAAATGAATTCGCGTGGCTCGGAGGATAAAGCCAAATACGGTGTCAATTAGACAGATAAATTGTTAAGCAAATTTACGTATTATCTGTTGCTCTCATGTGGTCTTATCAATTAAAAAGAAAGAAATGCCTAAATATGCAACGAAATATTCGATGCATTAGGTTTTCTAGAAAGTTGGATGTGCTTTTTAAAAAATAATAAAAAAGTCGAATCTTGGTTAATTTTACGAAACCTTACGGCTTATTCGCGACATGAAAACTGCAAAGCAATATTACATTTTTTAAAGTTATATGGAAATCGCGTTAAAAGGAAGCATTTGAAAGGTATTGGAATAAAAAGTAATAATATTTGTATTTCAATAAAAATAAATAAATAAATAAATAAAAATCGACCGTTTTCCACCATTTTTTTCGAACTCTAAATGTCATGCGCCAATTAAGATATAAATATTTACTTGTTTAATTATTATGTTTCCCAAATTGAGGATGCCAAAGTACATTTTTTTTTTTTTTTTTTTTGCTATTAGAAATTGCTTTTCAAAAATACCTATTTTTCGATACAGCCTAACATATGTACAAACCAATCGTTAAAATTTTGAATTTCGCATTCATGGAACCTCAAAACATGTTATGAAACAAAAGACCAAAGCTGTAAATTAAACTTGGAAAAATAATTTATTTACAGTATGCATGTGCAAAATTAACTTTCCTCCCTGAGAACTGCTCGTCAACATAGTAAAATGTAGCAAAATAACACATTTTATCATTAATACTACATGATGTTTGCAAATATCAATGTATGTAATGAAATATTGTAATTGTACTTTCGGCTACTTTTGTTCATCCGATTGACCTAGAAAGTTGCATGCGACTTTTTAATCAATGATAATACGATATACAGGTATTTCCAGACACCTTTTCTCATTAGTTGCAGGTTCCAGAGGCAAACAAAAAAATCTCTCTATATAAAACGCTATCGTATACGGCGAATGATTTGGTCGTAATTGTAAAACGTCGAGGGGTAACATATGTATATATATATATATATATATTTAAGATTTTGAAGTATGTAAATTGTCTGGTGTGTTATTTATACGATTTTCGCTTACCCGGCATTCCACTACTAAAAAGGTAGATTCCTGCATTTATTTGCTAATAACATATATATTTAATTTATATTAATAACAGATAGACTTACAGATCAACTGTTAAGAATTGGACATTCCTATTCAGGTCACCTCAGAATGTGACATTATACAAAAAACCGAACTTGTAAATAGGAGTTTGAAAAATATTTTGTTTACAGAATGGGTATAGAAAATTGATTTTTCTTTCTTAGCATTGTTCGTGGATAATAGTGTAATTTAGCAAAGAAATTCCATCAATTACAATCAGTAGAAAAGAGTGATTTAGCTCAATTTTGGATAGTTTTGTATATTGTCTATAAACTATATGCACATAGCATTGTGTACTTAAATTTAGTTTTATATTAGAAACACCTAACTTCAAATGAAATTCACTTCCAGCAATTTCCAAATATAGCCGCAACATATCCAAATACTTTGAACAACCCAGTAAAGTAATGCTGATTGGTTGCCATACTAAAATCTATACAAAATACGGTTTGTGCATATAAAAAGTATATTAGTTTCCTTTTGTTTAGGGTAACTTACAGATGTTACACTGTACTGACCAGAAAATTTCTCCGTAGACGTAATGTATTCTAATTGTCTTGTTTGTGCTTGAGCTTGAACTATTTGCTTCATCTCAACGAAAAGTTTAGTGTAGCATCAATATATGATTCAGATTTAGAATACTGAGTTTCTACTTATGCTGGTATTTGTTTTTGAGATATGCTGATAACAAATGCAAACAGATAACAAAAACCGACAAACAGATTCAAATTCAAACATAGACCAACGGCTAAAAAAATGATTGTCGGATTCAGGGAACCTCAAAATGTGCAAGTAATGTCAAAGCTCAGTTTCGAAAATTTATTTCAAAAACAATACCTTCTTTACTGTATATATATATATATATATATATATATATATATATATAAGTAAGATAAATTAATATTATTAATGAGATTATTTTTCACTCTCCCGACGCGATTAAGTGTATTATACTGACATTTCATCAATCCTTGTCGATTTTGGTCCACACGGAATGCATGAAATTAAGCCAATAGAGATACATTTTTTCTGCTAAATACAGTTATAGAACTGTTGAAAGACAATTAAAATTTTGGTATATTCACATTTTTTTCCCTTTCTTTTTCGTGGACATTATCAAAAGTTTATTTTGTTTCTGTTTATTTCTGTTTTCTTCCTTCTTCAAACAATTATAGTCACCCGTATTTTATGACGAAAAATGTACACAGTAATTAATTTGTTCTTTATTATTATTATGTACGATTTTTATTTTATATATTACAGAAATCTGTTAAAACCGCTTCCTTACATAATATAAAAAATGAAAAAAAAATCCGAAATGTTTTCCGTGTTGTTTTTAGATGAATTTATTTTAAATAATAATAAAATTTTTCTTAATATATATTAAGCATAAAACTTAAAATATTTAAAACTTAAATAAATAATCGGATTATAACTGGAAAAGAAATGCTTTTACTTCAGAATTAAAGATACTTTAAGCTCCTTTTCTTATTAAAAAATACTTAACGCAGAATAAGATCTGGTATAGGAGAAATATCTTTTAAGAAAACATAAAATATTAAATTTTATAGGCAGAAATAAACATTCTTGAAATTTAAATTTCAAAAAAAATAATTTAGATAATAATTATATTTTATTATCCACATTTTTAATACTTGATACAGCTAATTTTTGTATACCCAATCAGGAATAAAATGTCGTATAGAATTAAATTCTTTGATAAACATATTACCTATAATAGAAATGAAATTTATGAATTTTACTGTATACCATTGTTTCAGGATGAATAAATTATTTCTTTCACAAAGATAGCAATTAAAATAATTTAATAAAAATTCATTTTTATTAAATAAATAATAATAATAATAATAATAATAATAATAATAATAATAAAATCTTTTTTTCATATAATCAATTAATTTTTGTTTTATATTGCAATGATTCGAATTTGATTTAAAAACATTTTTAATTTCTTTGAACGACCTTTTCATGGTTCATAAAAATCTCAATTCAATTAATTATTCTAAAGATATACATATGTAAGGATTTTTTTTTTTTTTTTTATATATATATATAAAACTCAAATGAAAATAATGTAAATTTAATATTTCTCAACTGAACAAAAGATATCATGTTTCATATTGTCATTAAATGCTCAAGGTGTTTTTATTATAATTATCTTTATTTATCTTGAGAAACTTTTGCCATATTTTACTTTACAGCATTGTCTTCCTTTAGATTTAGAAGAAAGAAACTGCATTAAGAAAATTTAACAATGATAAAACTTTTTTTTTTTTTTTTTTTAATAAGTTTTTTCTAAACGGGATGTTTTAAATTAAATTCTGCCAAATTTTAATCTTAACAAACAATGTAAATTTTAATTTTTAAAAGTAGCATAATGTGAATTGCATTGTTTCTTGACCTGGTAAAAATGAACTATTGAAAAATGAGATGATGAATAAACTGATACCTTTCAATGAAGATTTTTCTCAAAAAGGAAGAGATGCATGCTTAAATGAAAGATGTTACGATTAATACTTTTAATTTGTTTTAATAACCCCTAGAACAATATAAATTATGCTCTCCAATATGACCAAATCTTTATTGTAACCGAGTGCTTCGTCAAATCTTACGCCAAATTATATCTGTGACATCATGCGGAATACGAGTACGAGAAAAATAAATTTCAGTTTATCGCTTTTTTATGTATATTTTACAGTTAAAAATGAATAAATTTTCAATAACATATTACCAGATTGAATATGAAATAATTAGTTAAATGATGAAAAAATTCTTGAAAAAGAGAAGTTACTACCCAGAAGTATAAGAAATGAAACTTTTCAAAAATGAGAAAATTCTACATACTTTTGAGAAAAATGTATTAAAAGTGTGTGGGTTTTTAAGAATGAATGTGAAAAAAAGTATGAAATAAAATATTAAATTTTAAACGAGAACAATGAAAATTACCTTTTAAAAAATAAAAAGATAATTGTAAGATTATAAAAATTCCCCTGAAACATATCTAACGTTTATAGTGATATTACAGGAAATATATTTCATACAGCAAATGAAAACAATGGTTATTTAAACATGCAAACTTAAGTGAATGTACAAGTATATGTTCACAACTTATATATTTTACACGTTTATATAAATATATATACATATTTATATTTTCTTTTGAAATTTAAGAAATAAAGCCATTATATGTTAATCACAAACATATTCATATTTTGAAATAACATGCATTTGTGGTGGTTGCTAAATCAGTTGAAAAGTTGTGAGAAGGAATTCAATCAGTAAGCCCCGTGGCAGAAATGCGGCGACACGGCGACAATGTCGCAGAACGGCATGGAGTCCTTGCAGAAAGTTTTTCTTTTAGGAACAAAAATTTTGAAAGAAAAAAAAAAAATTAAGTGCAATAACTTGGCTAGAACTATTCTGCAGTATAAGTTTCGTTTTTGCAGAAGCTGCTCGTTCTGCAGAAAGGTACAAAAGGGTTGCATTACTAAAGTGAAACAACAACGGCAAAAAAGCATTGAACACTGTGTGCGTACGAAACAACAGCAATATTCCCTCTACGCACGTGATATGTGTCCGCGCTCTTTGTCTTGCTCTGATGCGATTTCTCTTCTGTTTCAAACTATCCGCGCGGTCGGTCATTGAATTTAATGAAATTTGTAATATTCATACCTACAGTTCACTCTCTTTTTTCCCCCCTAGTTTCACACAATTAAAAAGATATCGCGGTCCGATTATTATGAACTTTTGATTTTAACTTTCATACAGATGCTACAAAAAACATATTCTTGGATTTTTTATTTATTTTTTTTCTCTTCCTTGTTTATAAAATTGCCTCAACATCTCTTGAAAATAGAAAAAAATAACAAATCAATTAATTACTTTTATTATCTAACTGAAAACTACACAAATCATTGCACAATATGCATAGCTAAACAGAAAAAAAAACCATGCTCAAGGCATTGCGTAGTTAAAACTTACTAAATCAGGATGCAGAGAGAAATATTTGTTTATATTAACTGAAACTTTACTTTAATTAGAATCAAAAGCTGAAAACGATGCAGAAAGAAAAAGAATGATTATGCAGTGTTTTGATTTTCATTTTAAAAAAATTTTTAAGGTTCAGTTGTATAGCTGAAGAATCTTTTTTCTAGGAGTGGAAGCAGTGTGTTGTGTGGGAGACTTTCTAATGTATCTTAGTCCGTATCTACATGAATTTCGTTGAAAATACGACTAAAACGAATGAAGTGTTCTCCGTGGGAAAATTGCGGAAAACTCTGAACTTTAACGAAGTATTTACCATTGGAGAAGGAAAAGGAATATTTTCTATAAGATTTGTTGAGATAATTGAAAAAGTGATAACTAAGTTTTTATAATGCAGGGGTAATTTTAAGAAAATTTCGGATCGGAAAACTAGTTTTTCACAAAAATTGGCGGCTTTAAAATAATTCTTCAAAATTGCACGTTAAAATTTCGTATTTTGAAGCCAACCTCAAAAACATGATATATTTTAGTAATCAAATACAAAAAAAAAAGGATATTGCTGAATTATGAAGTCTAAGTAATTGCATGTTTTTAGAAAATAATACCTATGTTAGCAATTAATTTCAATTACGTAACTTTTTTTTTTTTTTAATTAGCAATAAAATAATTCCATATTTCAGTAAATGGCCGCAAAATTCTTGCGTATGTCGCATATCAGATAAAAAAAAACAAAAAAACAAAAAAAATACAAGAATTTCACCGTTTAGCATCGAAATAAAGCCAATTTCAACAATTAATCCTTATTAAATATAAATTTTGTTAATTAGTGGAGAATTGATTACATATTTCCATTTCCACTATTTGTTACAAAAATATCCCAACTTACGAACATCAGCTTTAAAAAAATCGTGATCTTTATCGACTTGCAAATAAATAATAGCACATTAAACGTAAATGTCTTACTAGTGGTGAAATGATACCTTACTTCTTAAAATTACTGTACAATTATTCTGTACTGAGAGATTCAGCTTTGAAAATAAATGTGCAAATTTCATTGCTTAGCTGCAAAATAACTGTGTATGTGAGATTTAGCTTTAGAATACGATTTTCATGCATTAGTAGCTGAATATTAACGTGTTTCTGCAATCGTAAAAATGCGACTTTCGAGAATAAGCTTTGAAAAAAGCGTGATTATTATCTATTAGCTGGAAAATAGATTAGTTGCAGTTTTGCATACATTTTTGGCAATTAGGGATGAAATGATTAGGTATTTTTGATCTCAGTTGCAAAAAGTATTGCATAATTTGAGACTATTCATATTTGGAAAAAGTGTAAATTTCATAGATTAACGGCAAAGATTTTCAGTAATTAGGAATTCAGCTTTGAAAAGGGCACGGATTTCATTGATTAGCATCCAAATAATTGCATATTTTGGTAATTGACTGCAAAAATATCTCGAATTTCAGGAATCAACTTTTGAAAAATAAATAAATAAAGTTAATATAAATTACGTGCAAAATTATGGTGTATATTACCTATTATACTCGATTAAATGTAGATTTTGTAAATTTGTAGCGAAATAATTACGTATTTGTAGCGAAATAATTACGTAAAATTTTGCAAATTTTTATAATTTGTTTATTAATTAGCCAGTTGCAAAACTAACATATTAAAGTAGTTAATGGTAATTACGAGAAACATTTATCCATGTTTAACACATGTAGACTTAACGTATATTTCATTAATCAACTTTAAAAAAAGGTACAATCTGTGTAGATTAGCAGCTAAATAATAGCCTTTTATAGCTGTTAATTGCAATTAAACATAATTTTTGTCAGATAGTAGTGATATTGTAGCTCTCAGGATCTGTATTTTATTTGGGCTTATTTTTTTTTCATACATATATATATATATATATATATTTCTGTATTTTTTCCATATATATACAATATATAATATATAATAATATATTTATATCTATATCTATCTATCTATCTATCTATCTATCTCTCTCTCTCTCTCTCTCTCTCTATATATATATATATATATATATATATTACTTTTAGCCCCTATTTTTCCTACCCATTATTTTTTGTCTTAAGTTCCGTTTAGTCCCCGAATTAATAAAACAAAATTCAAAATTTATTTTTTCTTAAATGTTCCCTTTTAACTAATGCTTAATTTTTACTCTTGATTTTATGTTATTACAGTTTCACAATGTATTCTAAAAAACTTATTTGGCTATTATTTTGTAGATTCATTGATAAGTTATTGCGTAAAAATATTTTTATGTTTGAATAACAAAAAATTGTATTAAATAATATATATATATATATAATTGTTAATTAAAACATTTCATACCTTAACACTCTTATTCTTATTTTTTCTGTTTTAATTTATATATATCTATATATATATTTTTTTTTTGTTAATAACAATAATTAAAATAAGGTCAGGGTGTTTCATTAACTTTGTAAACTAGTACTTCAAGATATGATTTACTTTTTGATATTAATATTTTATCTAGTTAAAATATCACAAATTATAACAAAATTAAATAGATCAAATATCTCTTCACTATTTCTTCAGAAATTTTAGCTGCAGGTAAGTAACATTTTCATGTGTTATTGTTTTAATTTCTGTCTTCCTATGAAGCATTTTATTTATTCGGTTCATTTTAATTTTTTACAGTTGTTTCTTTTTTCTTTCTTTCTTTTTTTTTTTTTTTTTTTTTTTTTTTTGGTTCTTTAATTTGAAAAAAAATTCTGTACCCCAGAGGTAAAGGATACCATGTTAATTTTGTGGAAAGAGCACCATGTCCTTCATTTGTATTTTTGTATTTATATAGAGGCATTAAGCATTAATATACAGTTACTATAAAAGGAAAGACAGAGCTGGAAAAAAATCCTTTTCTTTATTTATGACAAATATATGTCATTGCAGCACATCAAAGACATAGTAGTAAAAACTCTTTTCACAAAATGGACATTTGTGTCCTTTACCTCCACAGTACAGAATTACTTCTTACCAAAAATTAATATGGAATAATAAAGATTTTTAAAAAGTTCATACAGATTTGATATTAATATAACCATTTTTAGAAACAAAAAAGATAGTTTTATTGGTAGTTAGTAATGCATGTATTCTTTATTGAATAATGTCGTCTTGACGAAAGAAATTAGATCTAGTGAGGTTTGTCGCAGAAAGCCAGTAAAAATTCTGTCACAGGGTCAGTAAGTAACATTCCATACTATGCAAGGTATTGTATATGCATTTATTATGTATTCTTATCATCAGATATTGGTTGGTTGAAATTGTGGCGATATTGTCATGCTAATGTTACAAGAGAAATGTATTTAGTAAATTTAATATCATTCGATTCATTTCCACACATTGAAGGAAACTGAAACAATTTTTGGTCATACAAGATAACTTTCTATCGTAAATTATATATACCAAACTCAATATTTACGTGTTTCTGCCATCAATGAATATAGTTAAGAAAACTTTTTGTATTATGGATTTTAATCTAGTCTTTTAATGAAAAACATAAAAAAAATAATAATAATTAATTAATAAAAATAATTACTAGTTTCTCTTGTTGATTTTTTATTCTTGTCATTCTTTTTTTTTTTTTTTTTTTTTTTTTTTTCCTTTTGAAAAAAAAAAAAAAAAACAAAAAAAAAGGATAATTTAGTGAACAACAATTGACGCATATAGATTTCATAAATAACATAGTACTTTTCTTTTCTTTCTTTCTTTTCTTTTCTTTACTTTTTTTTTAATAGCTATTGCAATGTATTTAATAGCTATTATAATATATAGCTATTGCTATTTTTTTTTCATGATCAATATGACAGGTGAAAAACATATAAGCATTAAAATAAATTAATTTAATTTAATGCCAATTATTTATTTTTATTTTATTTTATTTTATTATTATTTTTTTTTTTTTTGTAATATACAAGTTTCATTTGTTCTTCTTGCGCACAATACATCTACCTCCTAACGTTCTGTCAAGAAGATCACGCACTGAAATTGCCTAAAATATCCGAGCCCCATCGCCTTAAAATCCCATTTGGCTTCGAACATGTGCAGGAACATGATTCAGCAATTCCGGAAGGAAGACGGAATGGTTAGATACGAGTGAACGTTCATTCGAGGTAGTAAGATGCGTGGACGGACCAAAAAGTCAGACACGATTCTTGACCACACATTAAGAACAATGTACAGCTCTGTAGCACCTGGTCTGTTTCTGTGTGGATTAGCCCGTATGTCTTAGTTGTGTATATTACACATCACCGTCCGTGTAAAAAAATGCTTCATGAGTTAAAAAAAAAAAAAAAAAAAAAAACATTCAAAATGTGGATCATGCACACTTGTTCACGATACCATTAAGGAAGCGCAACACAGTATTTTTTGTTTGAAACACTTGAACATTTTCAAGATGAAAAGATGTAAGACTTCGCTGTGAAGGTGTGCGTAGTTGATACAGATGTAGTTTTTGCACCCAGTGCATATACACTGGTGCCAGAATTTCGGTCTACATCATGCAATAGATCATCGAATGGATTAATCGTATCCATCTGGCTGCCTTCATCGAAACATAACACCGAAGGACGTTTACCTGGTTCTGACACAAGAAAAGAACATTTGATCATCTGATTTTCACATCGTTGGTAATCTTTCGCGATTCAGCCAGACGATGTTAAAACTAAAGGCAGCAAATCGGGACCATTTAACTCTCCGAAGTGAAAAAACGGTCCTATTTGGAACCCTAGGCCTTGAAAATGTCGTTTGGGCACCAAGTGACCCCTCACTACGTACTTTGAGCAAATTAAGGTGTAATGCACTAGGTATAGGTTGAAATGAGGCACCCTGTAGACTCTACAAATTCACAACAAGAGTTTTCTTTTTGCAATCGATGGCAAGCTCACTAATGATTATTCAAGAAAACTTCACTATTGATTATTGTTTATTTTACATTGTTTATTCCCATTGTAATGTATTTAGATAAATCACGAAGTATTACAATTCTATCAAAATGCAACGAATTATGAAATGTAAATTAAAATATTGTTTTAGATACAAATAAAAAAGTTGGGCATAGTAAATTCTTTCATATTTTAAATTTGATTTTTAAAATTTTTAAATAACGAATGCTTATAACAAATCTTGTTCGTAGGAATTGATTAACCCTAGCGCATATTAGTGTTTGCAACTTAATTGTTCATTCTCTTAAACTAATTATTTAAAAATTATTTTAATATAACAACTGTAATTTATAATTAGCATACAATTTAGATTTTGGCCAATTTAAAATAAGAATGAAAAAATAAATAACATAAACAAATCCCTAAATATTTCGATAGATTTTAGTTACTGTAAAACCATAATTATTTTAACAAGAGATTAAAACTATGTACACATATTTATATATATATATATATATATATATATATATATATATATATAAAAGAAAGAAGATCAAAGAAAAGAATAAACAGATTATTGCTTTTTTCTGAAAATACGCATAGGATGTTTTATAGTCTTTGCAATTTAAATTTGGCTTTAAATGAATACTTTTAATAGTATTTAGACTAATTATCGTCGCAACAACCTATTTAAGCTTAAAGTAATTAACAAACAAGACTGTTTTTTAATAAGTTATCGTTATCATCATGATAATCTTAAATTAATAAAACTTTCATTTTGAACAAAAGTGATTGACGACTTTTAATTATTATTATTATTATTTCCTTTTTTTTTTAGCCCACACAAGATAAGAATTTTTAATTTAAATTTTACATTAAAAGAAAAATAATTTATTAGTAATATAAACAATATAAAATTAAGTAATGATGTTAATAATAATAATAATAATAATAATAATATTGTTTGAAGTTTCTAGCTTTGAAAACTTAAAATATTTAATTAAAAATAAATAACAATTGTGTATTTCAATTGATTAAGATGAAAATTATTAAGATCAGTAGCTTTGTAAAAATATTTTAATTAACCTGTTTCGTGACGCAATCAATATGGGTTGACCTAATAACCCTATATTTTTCTACAAAGATGTAATTATAGTTTATTTATTTATTTTTATTTTTTATTCTATGTAAAATAATTAATTTTAAACTGAAAGTAAATAAAAATATATTGCAATAATATCATTTTCTTGTATGAAACGGTTATACTATATAGAATAGTATATCACACATATGTACAACTATTCGAACACACAGGGAACAATTATTATGCATAATTAGTGGCGCAAAGATATAAAATAATCCACACATTTTTGCAAATATATAAATAAATAATAATAATAATAATAATAATTACTGATTAAGTTTTTTATTTTATTTATTTATTTTTTTTTTTTTTACAAATTAAGAAGGGATAATGTATATATGGAGGCAAAGAATGTTTACTATGCATTTTAGATTCTTAGTTACACACAAACACGCATACATATGTGTGTGCGTGTAACTAAGAACCTAAAATGTTAACCTAAATGAACCTAAGTGTGAACCTAAATGTTAACCTAAAAACCTAAAATGATTCTAAGAACCTCGTATTAATCTACTCTAATAATACATATACATTTAGATAAACCTCTAAAAAAGAGTTTCCACAATCAGTAGACCTCAAAATACGACATTATTAAAGAAATGCAGCTGAAAATAATTTTAAAGAATACTTTTCTCTATATATTGTTATGAGAAACTAATTTTTATTCTTTAGTAGTTTTTGTCGCCATGGTAAAATGCAGTAAGCCACTTCCATCAATTAGACTGTATATATATATATATATAAGATTTTTTGCTATATTTTAGTTAGCCATGTATATTACCTATAAGTCAGATACAACCTATGTTGTGTATATTAAATTTATACTAAATGAAAAACAAATAATATAAACTGATATGCAATTTTAGCTTTTTCGATATATAACTCCATTATATCCAAATTGATTTCGGGTTGCTCTTTAAGCAAATAGTGAATAATTTCAATACTCTATTCTACACAAAATGTTTAAACATTTATGCATATAAAATTATATACTCATTTATTTTTGCTTGTTGAAGTCTATATATATTTCCAAAACTTTAGCCCACAGACTTAATGCGTTTGAATACTCATACATATCCCTATGCACGAACATATTACTTAATGCAATCTAGATATTTACAGTTACAAGCGTAAAGGGTGTACATTTAGAAAACCGAATTTGGCTATTTTCAGTAATTTATCCTTAAGATATGCTGATAGCAACCATACAGACTGATACAATCACAGATCGTGAAAAACCTGTTTTTTAGGGTCAAGCAATCTCAAAATGTGTAAATATAACATAAACTGTATTGCGAATATTTGACTCCAAAACAATATTTTCTCTACCATGAATAAGAATATATATATGTATATATATATATATTACATTTTTATCCTTATTTCATATATATTATATATCATAAGCGAAATCAATAAAAATGATTCTCTTAATCTGGAAATATTATAATTAAATTTATTAGAAAATTGGAAAAACTGGGAATTTTTTAATTACGTTATACTTTATTAAAATAGCTACAAAAGTAAAAATGGAAAATGTGTAAGTGAAATAAACGATGAAACGTGATATTATGAAAGGACATTTTTTCAAATATATGATAAATGATATTTTTTTTAAATCACTTGCTGAACAGAAATGTTTCAAAGAGATGTAAGTTTGATTCAGTTAAAATGCTAAAAATACTTCAAAAGAAGTGTTGGTTTAAATGGGTCCACAGAGTGAAAAGCAGAGTCTTTTACAAAATCACAACATTTAATAATATAGAAAAGAAGAATAACATAAGCTGGCAATTTTTGCCGCACGCTTAGCAAAGCTTTCTCGTACAGACTCATATAAACCTCTCTCTCTCAGAGAAGAGAAGATGCGCTGTTGATTACGTAATACAGTTACGTAACATCTGACGTCACGACAGGTGATCGCTAGTTAACAGATGATATGAGGAAACATGCATTGAAATCTAACATTTCCCCCTTATTCAATAAATGTTTCGAAAATAAAACATATTTATGCATTATAATAGCAGATTAAAAATTACAGAAAATTATTTTTATGCAAAAGTGACTTAAAATGAGAAAAGTGTTCGTAAAGAAATATAATTATAAGCAAATAATTATGGTTGATATAATAAAATAAAATACGTAAAATATAAGCAGTTAATTTCTTAATGAAAACACAGTTTAAATATATTTTTTTAAGTTCTTCAGTCCCGAGTATTAAGTCCTATCATATCACAACATTTTTCATGTTTATATGCATTTAAACTTTTTGTTAAAATATAAGCAGGTTGTTCATCTGATGAAATATATTTAATGTCTATTAGTTTATTATTGTAAACTTCTCCCACAAAATGATGGCGAATGTCAATGTGCTTAGAGCGATTGTGATGAACAGGATTTTTTACTAATCTCAGTGCGGATTGATTGTCGCACATGATTGCAGTCGGACTTGATACAATTTCAGGATCCAGTTCTTTTAAGAAATTTCTAACATGAATTGTCTCTTTTGCGGAATCAGACAGAGACATATATTCAGATTCTGTTGTGGATAGAGCAACGGTTCGCTGCTTTCTAGATTCCCAAGAAATAGGTCCACCGGCATATTTAAAGACATATCCTGTATATGATTTTCTATCATTAATATCCGATGCCCAATCGGAATCAACAAATGCTGTCAATGGTTTATCGTCTCTGTAATACACAATTCCTAAATTTCTAGTGCCATTGAGATACCTTCGTATTCTTTTAGCAGCTATCCAGTGAGGTTTTCCTGGATTGTTATTAAACTGACTTAAATAATTTACAGCATGGGTGATATCTGGTCTGGTAGCAACCGATAGGTACATAAGAGAACCAATTAATTGTCTATAAGGAATTTTTGACATGTATGATTTCTCTTCTTCTGTATTTGGACAAATTTGTTTAGTTAATTTTACACTGCTATCTAAAGGTGTATTCACCACTCTAGAATCTTCCATATTAAATTTATTTAGTAAATCTTCAATGTATTTCTTTTGTGTTATAGTGATGCTGTCCCTATCTTGATTAAATTCAATGCCTAAGCAATAATGCAGAAGGCCCATATCTTTCATTTTGAAAGATTCTGCTAATTTATTTCTTATATCAAAATAGTGCTCTTCACTTTTAGTGAGAGAAATTAAATCGTCGACATAGTCGATTATAATAGCATCAAAAGGATATTTTGAGTAATAGCTTAACTAAAGAATCATATTCTAATTTCATCGCGTTCTCCCAATTTTTAGCATAATCTTCATTTAGCGCGTCGATTACGCTGGGATTAATTTCATTAAATGAGTTATCAGCTAATTGAGAAGTTTCATCTTTATATTTTGTATCTGAAATACACTCCTCATGAGACTTTTGAAAGTTCCAACTTTTAATTTTTTTAGGTCTGCCGGGACCACGTTTAAAAGGAGGATTGTTTATAGTAATCCCTTCCTCTTGTTTACATATACCGTCAGCACTCTCTTCCCCTCAACTCATATCTTCCACGTTCCCCCCCCTTCAGAAAGTGAGTGGCTCGCTTCCCCCCCTTTCCAAAAAGAGAAACTTTCTCCGTTAAATTCAGGGGGATGGGAAATCGATCCGCTGTTTCCCCCCTTGTGGATTTTTTCGCTTTCAGTAGGGAAAAGAGTTAGAGTTTCATTTTTAATATTACAATCATTGCATTTATTCTCAGACGGAAAAATTAATTCCAATTGATCAGTAGTGGCTGAATCATTTGTTTCAAATTCGTCTATAAATCGAACATCACGGCTTATGATAATTTTTCTGGTATCCTTATTCCATAATCTGTAAGCACGTGATTCATTTGAATAGCCAACGAATATATGTTCGTGTGACCTAGCTTCAAACTTCCCTTTTGATTTTTTATTTAGAACAAAACATTTCTGTCCGAAAATTTTAAAATAGTTAACAGTTGGTTTATAACCGAAAAACAATTCAAAAGGTGTTTTATTTTCTTTAATTCCTTTAGTGGGACACCTGTTTCTAATATATGCAGCGCAATTTACTGCTTCAGCCCAGAATGTATTTGGAAGGTTTGATTGCGTTAATAAACACCTCGCCATTTCGCATAATGTACGATTTTGTCTTTCAATTCTAGAATTTTGCTGAGGCGTCATTGGTGATGGATATTCGCGTTTGATACCGCATTCTTCAATATATTTATTGAATTCCTCGCCGCAATATTCCAAACCATTATCAGTATGCAGTATTTTAATTTTTTTTCCTAATCGATTTTCGACTGCCGCTTTATATATCCGGAACGCGTACTTAGCTTCATCTTTTGTTTTTAGAAAATTTACTTCAATGTAACGAGATTTATCATCCAAAAAAGTAATAAAGTAGCGTGATCCTCCATGGGATTTAACATTTATAGGGCCACATAAATCAGAATAAACTACTTCTAATAATTCCTTACTATGAAATTTGTTTTCTTTACAAAATGGTTTCACAGTTTGTTTAGACTGAATGCATACTTTACAATCTATTAAAGAATCTTTTTCATTAAAATTTAAATCTCTTAACATATTTTAAGATTTAAATAATTTTAAATCTTTTTCATTTAAATGTCCTAATTTTAAATGCCATTTATGAAAGTTGCTTACCTGAGTTGATGCAGCTATATCCACCTGCGGCTGAAAAAAATATAAATCACCTTTTCTCGTAGCACTTATAATCAGAGAGCCGTCCTGCTGCGTAATTTTTGCCCCTTTTTCGGTAAATATAACTCGGCAGTTGTTTGCAGTAGCTTTTGACATAGACATTAAATTGCATTTCAATTTTGGAACGCACAAAACATTTGTTAACTTTAAATTGGTTACACCGTGATTACCGGGAACTTTTAATTTGACTGTTCCAACACCTGTGATCTCCGCTGTTTCATCTACAGTTAATTTTATAAATGATCCAATTCTAGGTTCGAAATCTGCAAACAAATTCTTGTCATGAGCCATATGTGATGTCGATCCGCTGTCGAGACACCACTCGGAATGTTCTTGGAAAGAGTTACTGGCTGCCATCGTGAAATCTGTACTATCTTCAACCATAAAAGATCTATCTTTGTATTTATTCGATGAAGTGAATTTTCTGTCTGAGATCTTCTTTCTGCATTCTGAGGCTTTATGCCCTACTTTTGAACAGTAATTGCATTTGAAGATTGCATAATTTCTTTCGCCATAAGTGTTCTTGTTCTGCACAGGCTTTAAGATTTCTCTTTTGTTCTTTTCAGGAAGATTTTTCTTGTGAGTTGTAAAATACGCATTTGATGATTCTTGATGCTTTTTATTTTTTCTTGACTCATATTCTTCCATCATTTTAATTTTTAGAGCTTCAGGCTGCGGCAATTCATCTCTTGCTTCTATGGCGCACCTGATATTTTCATAGCTGTCAGGAATACTGCATAAGAGCAAAATTGATAATAGATCTTCGGCTACTTGAATGTCCATTTATTTTAGCTTGTCCACTATATCAAAGAAAATATTTAGGTGATCGGACATATTTTCACTATCAGACATTTTCTTAAATAGTAGCTGCTTCAATAGGGTGGCTTTCTTTGCCGGTCTTCCCGATTCGTAAACTTCTTTTAATTTATTCCATACTTCATTTGAGGTGGTACAATGCTTAATATGACACAACTCACTTGGGGTAATTGCTAGGATTAAATCGGCTCTAGCTTTACGGTCAATTTCGATCCATTTTTCTTCGCTTTCGGCGTCTTCATCGGACTTAATTTTCGTTCCGTTAGCATAACTCCAGTGATCATTCTTGATTAAAACAGCTTCTATCTGCAGCTTCCATGTGTCAAAATTATTTTTTGATAACTTTTCTATATTTAATACTGGCGACATATTTAATCAGCTATAATAGCTTTGTTATAAAAACAGAATGAAAAATACTTTCGATTTCAGCCCTTAGGCTTAACAGTAAGTCGCACTTTCGTTTTAGCGAATGTTAATTTAAATTTTTAAAAAGTCCGCAGTAAGATGCGTGTCTCTGGGCCAATAACCATTGTTGGTTTAAATGGGTCCACAGAGTGAAAAGCAGAGTCTTTTACACAATCACAACATTTAATAATATAGAAAAGAAGAATAACATAAGCTGGCATTTCTTGCCGCACGCTTAGCAAAGCTTTTTCGTACAGACTCATATAAACCTCTCTCTCTCAGAGAAGAGAAGATGCGCTGTTGATTACGTAATACAGTTACGTCACATCTGACGTCATGACAGGTGTTCGCTAGTTAACAGATGATATGAGGAAACATGCATTGGAATCTAACAAGAAGAATACAAGTTATTATTTTTCGTTTTAGTTAAAATATCAAATTCTTAATAGCATCCTTAATCTTATTAACAAAAGAAAATAATTACAAATTCTTTAAAAAAAATTTATGACAGTTTTATTCAATACTAAGAATGCTTTTAAAATAAAATAATACAAAAGGTAAAGAAAAGAATGCACATTTCAGCACTATGTGTTTTTTTTTTTTTTTTTTTTTTTTTGTATATTTAGTAAAAAACTTTTAACACTTTTTCTATTCATCTATATCATTATATAAAGCGCAAAAAATTGTATGTTTGTGGAGGGTAATCTCTGAAACTACTGAACCGATTTTAAAACTTCCTTCACTGACCAAAAGCTACAGTATGCCTGATTGTTATAGGCTATATTTAATTTTGATAAAATAAATTTTAGTTTAAAATCTGAGCATTTTAATTAAAATCCCCATAAAAGCCATAATAGAAATGGAAATAATGAAATATTAAAAAAATTAGCTGCTGCCAACATAAAAGAAACATTTAGTACCTGTTCATTTTGTTTTCAAAATATCTTGACATGAAAAGAAAAGAAATATATTTGCACGTGAATTAAATTTAAATTCATATAAAGCTTTGTGAAATGTTAAACTTGCACGTTAAATCTGACGTCATTATAGATTTAAAAGTATTTATTTTTCTAATAATATAATTTGATATGATATAATATAATATAATATAATGTACTAAGCATTAATGTTTAAACTGATGTGTGTAAACGAAATTAGAATTTAAAAATAAATAAACAAATAAAATAAAAAATAGCAATTCGAAACCTTCATTAAATTATTTGTTTTAATTTATAATTGTTGCCAAAAAAATTTACGGGTTAATTTATTTTTCAACTTTTTATAAAATATATTTTCACACGAATAATAATATAAAAAGTAAATAAAAAAAAAAATATATCATGTGCATTTCATTATGCATTTTTTAAAAGAATAATTGAGAAGCTTAAATTTATTTGGCGACTATTTTTAGCAACTAACAGTTATGACAAGTAGTTCAATACACATAGCGCATACAGCCATTATTGAAATGCAAATAGCGTTTAAATATTTGAGTTACATTATGTTGATTATAAACCTATTTAATCTATCTATGCTCTATGCTAATATATAAAGAGGAAATGTTTATATGTATATGTAGAGAACGATCGCTAGAATTAAAAAGCCGATTTTTTTTTCTTTCAGCGAATCAAAAGTAACACTGTCTCTAGGTGCTTGAGGCACTTAGAGACAAATAAATTTTCGCAAAATAATTTTTTAATCCAAATTTTCAATATTTTAATTGAAAACAAAGCATAGATTTGATATCTGTCATCCTTGGCGATTTTTGTATTTGGCGATTTTGGCGAAAATCTGTATATTTTCGTAATAAATACGAGATCTATGTTTTTACTTCAATTATCCCACTACCGTAGGTAGTGGAAGTATTATATTCGGTCCGAAAATTCGATATAGAGTTTCACCTGATTTACAAGTTTTAAGGCCTCCTGAGTCGAAAAAAGTAGTTTTGGGGAAAGGGTCAGTGTGTGTGTATGTTTGTACGTATGTGTGGAATCTTCTGGCTGTCATATCTCCGAAACTAATAAAGATAGAACTACGAAACTTCACAATTGATTCAGGTCTGGAGTACAGATAAATTTTCCAATTTTTCGTAAAAATTGAAAAACCGGAATTGGGTCATCGAAAACCGGAAATGGGACCGTAAGCCCGTATCACAAAAACAGATCTAACGATTTTCTTAAAAGTTGCTCTATAAACAACCTATTAGATGCCCTTTTGAATGATATAGTTGGTTAATTCAGGAAAATTGATAGGCGTCCTCTATGAACAGCTCAATTTCAGATGTCGCAAGTGCGCTCCTTTAAAAACGCCTGTACAGATTTTTTTCAAACTCGCCATGTTAACTTCCTATTAAATATCCTTTTGTATGTAATTATTGTTTTTAGGTCAATAATTGAGTATGCTAAGTTTTGGTAAAAGTTTCTATTTAAAAAACAGTTCTAACGTTTTCTCGAAAATCGTTTCATTAATCCAACATAAATAACCTTTCTCAAGTATTACGTGCTTATTACAGGAATATTAACAGTCATCTTGATTAGGTAGTTCAGTTTTAGATCTCGGAAATTCGTGTTTCAAAAAATAACTATCAATTATTATTATTTTTTTATTTCCCTTATTTTTTAACTTGCTATATAAACTCTGTTGTATGTGTCTTTTATACGTGTATCAAGTTTCTCTCACTGGAAATTCTCAAAAAATGCTTATAACATCTCCAAAAAATTGTATATAATGCGTGTAATAGTGGGTAATGGAAGTCGTGTGGTTCTTTCATACCAGATTCTGTAATAGTATATATTGTACGAATATTGTTTCATATTACTGATTTCTCCCTTAATATGCATTATTAAAATAACCATGAATTATGGAAAAAGTTAAATATATATGCGAGATGAACAAATAAATAATAATTAAAGCTGTTATGACGTCAATTTTATTAAAAACATTTTCATGTCATAGGTTTATTTTTCAATATTTTTTATTCATGAGTAAAGAAACGTTTCTTTTTATGAAATAAATAAATAACATTAAGTAAAAACTGCCAACATTTAACAATTAATTAAAAAAATAATAATAATTGTAAAATTATATTTTGACTTTTCAGTTAATAATATTGCCTGAAACTATAACATATCAACTGATATCTTTCTTGATTTTTTTACATGTCAATCCATCTTTAACTAAAATTTGTTCATCCGTGCGATGGCGAACGGGTCAGCTAGTAATTCATATAAACAATAACCTACTTTAATGCGTAAATGTAATACAGGAAGGTTTGTAAGAATAAGAATTATATATATATACGTCAGTGGCGTAGCGTGATATTTGAAACTGGGCATGCTCTGAAGCCAACTGTGGAAAGAGCACTACTTCTAAATTCGTTATCATTTCTTATAATTTAAGTACGTAAATTTCCAATTTCTTCAAACCATAAATATAATTTTACACACGTATTTAATCGAATTTATCTTGACAGCATTTATTTAAATGCCACTTATTATAATTTATTAAAGAACCAGTAGACTTTGCATGCTCTACTGGTTACTACATGAAAATGAATTTTCAAAAAAATTGAATCACTAATTTTTTTTAGATCAATTTATACATATATATATAAATTCATTAAAGTCACGCAAAATATGGCAGTGACTTCCTTCCAATGTCGGATCCGGGTCCCCACAGCTTGTGATAGCGCTTTAACTCGGACCAACACAAATAACCACAAATAGTTCTTATACATGAACGTAATTGTTGAACATTTTAATAAAGTTAAAAATGTAATAAGTTTAATTATTTTTATTATATTGACATTTGATACCAAAAGAAAAGAAAAAAAAATTAAAAAATCATAAAAAATTTTCCCTTTCAAAGAAATTTTTAATTTTCCAAATAAAAAACGGTTTTGAAGAGGCAACTATTGAAATAAAATATCTTATTTTGTTCAATTAAAATAAAAATCTGTCGATAGCTTCGCTTTTTAAAAGGCATAACCAGATAGAGAAAGCGTTGCTATTTAGTAACTGTAATAAGCTAGTAACTATTGCTAAGGAATGGAGACGATTAAAAATAAAAACTAGGCAATTTGAATAAAATTTAGGAAAAGGAAATATTTGAGGAGATGGGGTGGAGTTAGGGATTGAGATTTTCTGATCCAAAATTAAAATAAATAAATAAAAATTCTCAATGAAGTGCGCATTTGCAATATCCAAGCTCTCTATATACCTCTGTCACATTTTGTAGCTCTGTAATCAATGGCCTTAGCTGCAGAGACAAGTTCTTACAAAAGGAAATTTTTATACCACTATTTTTATATTGCAATTTTTCACTTGATGAATCGTTAATATTCATTTTACCTGTTTAAAAAAATACTATATTAAAATAATGGTATCTAAATTTTTATTTGTGAAACAGTGCAGAGTGCACGCAGACACACAGGGAGAGACAGACAATTATCTTTAAGACAGACAATTCTCTTTACTCATGTATAGAGACAACATAAGTAAAATTTTGATCATAATTTTATTTCTTTCGGAAGTTTTCGTTTGGTATGAGTTATTTAGGTTTAAAAAAAGCAGTAACTTTCCTGTCGCATAAAATAACAGAGATATTTTTTCAGAAATTTATGCAAATTTCATTTTATTGTTGAATGATCATTTATAAATAAAATAAATTTTTCTCTTTGTTAAAAGTTTTTTTTTTTTTGATACATCATTGTAAAATAAAGCATTAAATTTTACTTTATCAATAGTATTTTTCAACTGACAACATCGTCAATCTATTCAATCATTATTGTCTTTAAGTAGATGGACAAAATGGAAAAACTAGTTCTCAATGACTATGCGTATGGAAGATAAGAAAATGAAAATCCCTAATACTTTATCAGTACGGGAAAACTACAGGACATGCTCTCGATAAATAGCATGCCCTGGATCCTTTAAAGAGCGGAAATTCCCTTGTGTGGGAAAATTAGTGCAATGAATATTTCCTCACACAACGAAAATTCCCTATCCAAGGGTATGCTTTAGAAAAGTAGCATGCCTTACGAAGTCAGGAAACAATGTTTTCCAAGAATTATCTTATGTAATAGAAGATATTTTCTTTCAGAATAGTTTTCAAAAATTAAATGACGGCTAATGGATGGATAGTAGCGAGTGATTAATAAAATCAGCTGTTAAATTATTATTCTTTCTTTATTTTTTTAATCAAAATATGTTTGAAGTTTAGACAGTTTTTAGCGGGTATGCGGCGCATGCCTAGCATACCCAGAGAATACGCCACTGATATACGTATATGTATAGCTGGTCTTACCCAAAAGGATGAGTCTCAGCCAATTTGCTGAAAACATAGGTTTTCTAATATTGTTTGACAAATGAAGATAATTAAATGCCACATTTAATAATTTAAAGGTAAAACATAAAATATTAAAAATGAGAAAACATAAAAGTTATTATTATTAAATATAATATTTATATTTATACATTTTTAGCTATTATGAAAACGCTTATTTTTTAGAACATTATAATTTACGTATATTTAGAGCAAAACATCACCATGCATTTGGTGATACCGGCATATATTTCGACTGTACTTTTACACTCTTTTCGACGATGAGTCAGGCTCACTCCTACAAAAGGTTTTTTTTTTTTTTTTTTTTTTTTTTTTTTGGTTTAGTATGATGTCTATGATCATTTTCTTACTGAGGAAAAAAAAAAGATATAGTAAAACGAATACAATATATTTGTTTTTATATCACGTTCGTGTATCTAACATCTTGAAAGAAAGAGATTATGAAATTATCTTTTCATAAGTTTTCAGTATCACAGTTAAATGTCATCTAATCAATATTTCTGAATAAACTTTTAATAAAAATCATCTTGGTAAATTTAAACAGTTGTCTGCATTACCATATTTTATCTTGATCGGAAAAAGAATCTGCTTTTAGATTTCACTGTGTTAAATGCTTTCTCTTGGAGTATTGGTGATTCCGAAGAATATCACCAAGGAACAGATTTAATATAGAAACCATTGGCTACATTTGTAATTTCGCACAGAAGTAGCTCGGATATTTCTCTTCAAGATCTTTAATTGCACACCTGTGATAAACATTTTAATTCATCGCAGAAATTGGAATATAAACTTAAAAGTCTTCAAAGTAGTCCAAAACTAAAACTGTATCAATTTTGCATAAGACTATTACAAAATGTAAAACTTTACAAAAGCAAAAAATAAATGACGTATGAAAATAAGATTTCGGGTACTAGATTTAATTCTCTTTTGGAAATATTACCATTCCCCTTTTTTACTTCCATTACCCTACTACCGTAGGTAATGGAAGTATTGTATTCGGTCTGAAAATTCGATATCTGGTTTTCACCTGATTTACACGTTTTAAGGTCCCCTGAGTCCAAAAAAGTGGTTTTTGGCAATTGGTCAGTGTGTATGTATGTGTGTGTGTGTGCGTGTGTATGTATGTATGTATGTATGTGGAGAATCTTCTGGCTATTATAGCTCAGAAACTAATAAAGATAGAGCTATGAAACTTTAGAATTAAAATACATCTGGTGCACAGATGAAATTTTCAAATTTTGGTGAAAATTGAAAAACCGGAAGTGGGATATCGGAAACCGGAAGATGGACCGTAAGTCCGTATCTCAAAAACGGCTTTAACGATTTTCTTCAAATTTGCTATATAAACACTCTATTAGATGTCCTTTCGAATGATATAGTTGGTTAGTTCAGAAAAATTGATAGGCTTCCTGCATAAATAGCCCAATTTCAGGTCTCCCAAGGGCGTTCCTTTAAAAACAGCTGTACGGATTTTTTTCAAACTCGTCATTTTAACTCACGTTTAAATAACTTTTGTATGTAATTATTGTTTTCCTGTCAATAATTGAGTTTAACCGGAAGTGGGACATCGGAAAACGGAAGTGGGACCGTAAGTCCGTATCTCAAAAACGGCTCTAACGATTTTCTTCAAACTTGCTATATAAACACTCTATTAGATGTCCTTTCGAATGATATAGTTGGTTAGTTCAGGAAAATTGATAGGCGTCCTGTATAAATAGCTCAATTTCAGGCAATCGATTACTTGGAAAAGTTTAATTCAGTGTGAATGCATGTTAAGAAAACGATATTATTCAAAGAAAACTGCACAAAAATTGCAAAATAAATTATATAATCTAAAATATCGTTCACCACATCTGATAACATATTTCTTATTCTCGAATAAAGAATTTCAAATATTTTACAAATCAGTCAAGCTAAGAAATTTACTAATTAAATTTATTAATTACTTCTTTAATTAATTCCGTCTAAGTAATTAATTAAAGAAGATTGACCATAAATTATAGTTTGATGAATGTATTACGGAACATCACTGAAGGATTTCAATGCATGTTTCCTCATATCAGCTGTTAACTAGCTCACCACCTGTCATGACGTCAGATGTGACGTAACTGTATTACGTAATCAACAGCGCATCTTCGTCTCTCTGAGAGAGAAGTTTATATGAGTCTGTACGAGAAAGCTTTACTAAGCGAGCGGCAAGAAATGCCCGCATTATGTTATTTTACTTTTCTATATTATTAAATGTTGTGATTGTTCAAAAGACTCTGCTTTTCACTCTGCGGACCCATTTATACCAACAATGGTTATGGGCCCAGAGACACGCATCTTACTGCGGACTTTTTAAAAATTTAAATTAACATTCGTTAAAACGAAAATGCGACTTACTGTTAAGCCTAAGGGCTGAAATCGAAAGTATTTTTGATTCTATTTTTATAAAGAAGCTACTATAGCTGATTAAATATGTCGCAAATATTAAATATAGAAAAGTTATCGAAAAACAATTTCGATACATGGAAGCTGCAGATAGAAGCTGTTTTAATCAAGAATGATCACTGGAGTTATGCTAACGGAACGAAAATTAAGCCCGATGAAGGCGCCGAAGGTGAAGAAAAATGGCTCGAAATTGACCGGAAAGCTAGAGCCGATTTAATCCTAGCAATTACCCCAAGTGAGTTGTGTCATATTAAACATTGTACCACCTCAAATGAAGTATGGAATAAATTAAAAGAAGTTTACGAATCGAGAGGACCGGCAAAGAAAGCCACCCTGTTGAAGCAGCTACTCTTTAAGAAAATGACTGACAGTGAAAATATGTCCGATCACCTAAATATTTTCTTTGATATAGTGGACAAGCTAAAAGAAATGGACATTCAAGTAGCCGAAGACCTATTATCAATTTTGCTCTTATACAGTATTCCTGACAGCTATGAAAATTTCAGGTGCGCCATAGAAGCAAGAGATGAATTGCCGCAGCCTGAAGCTCTGAAAATTAAAATGATGGAAGAATACGAGTCAAGAAAAAATAAAAAGCATCAAGAATCATCAAATGCGTATTTTACAACTCACAAGAAAAATCTTCCTGAAAAGAACAAAAGAGAAATCTTAAAGCCTGTGCAGAACAAGAACACGTATGGCGAAAGAAATTATGCAATCTTCAAATGTAATTACTGTTCAAAAGTAGGGCATAAAGCCTCAGAATGCAGAAAGAAGATCTCAGACAGAAAATTCACTTCATCGAATAAATACAAGGATAGATCTTTTATGGTTGAAGATAGTACAGAGTTCACGATGGCAGCCAGTAACTCTTTCCAAGAACATTCCGAGTGGTGTCTCGATAGCGGTACGACATCCCATATGGCTCATGACAAGAATTTGTTTACAGATTTCGAACCTAGAATTGGATCATTTATAAAATTAGCTGTAGATGAAACAGCGGAGATCACAGGTGTTGGAACAGTCAAATTAAAAGTTCCCGGTAATCACGGTGTAACCAATTTAAAGTTAACAAATGTTTTGTGCGTTCCAAAATTGAAATGCAATTTAATGTCTATATCAAAAGCTACATCAAACAACTGCCAAGTTGTATTTACCGAAAAATGTGCAAAAATCACAGAGCAGGACGGCTCTCTGATTATAAGTGCTACGAGAAAAGGTGATTTATATTTTTTTCAGCCGCAGGTGGATATCGCTGCAACAACTCAGGTAAGCAACTTTCATAAATGGCATTTAAAATTAGGACATTTAAATGAAAAAGATTTAAAATTATTAAAATCTGAAAATATGTTAAGAGATTTAAATTTTAATGAAAAAGATTCCTTAAAAGATTGTAAAGTATGTATTAGGTCTAAACAAACTGTGAAACCATTTTGTAAAGAAAACAAATTTCATAGTGATGAATTATTAGAAGTAGTTTATTCTGATTTATGTGGCCCTATAAATGTTAAATCCCATGGCGGATCACGTTACTTTATTACTTTTTTGGATGATAAATCTCGTTACATTGAAGTAAATTTTCTAAAAACAAAAGATGAAGCTAAGAACGCATTCCGGAGATATAAAGCAGCAGTCGAAAATCGATTAGGAAAAAAAATTAAGATACTGCATACCGATAATGGTTTGGAATATTGTGGCGAAGAATTCAATAAATACATTGAAGAATGCGGTATTAAACGCGAATTTTCATCGCCAATGACCCCTCAGCAAAATTCTAGAATTGAAAGACAAAATCGTACATTATGCGAAATGGCGAGGTGTTTATTAATGCAATCAAACCTTCCAAATACATTCTGGGCTGAAGCAGTAAATTGCGCTGCATATATTAGAAACAGGTGTCCCACCAAAGGAATTAAAGAAAATAAAACACCGTTTGAATTGTTTTTCGGTTATAAACCAACTGTTAACTATTTTAAAATTTTCGGACAGAAATGTTTTGTTCTAAATAAAAAATCAAAAGGGAAGTTTGAAGCTAGGTCACACGAACATATATTCGTTGGCTATTCAATTGAATCACGCGCTTACAGATTATGGAATAAGGATACCAGAAAAATTGTCATAAGTCGTGATGTTCGATTTATAGACGAATTTGAAATAAATGATTCAGCCACTACTGATCAATTAGAATTAATTTTTCCGTCTGAGAATAAATGCAATGATTGTAATATTAAAAATGAAACTCCTATCCCTACTCAAACCGCAGACAGGGGGGAAAACAGCGGATCGATTTCCTATCCCCCTGAATGCAACGGAGAAAGTTTCTCTTTTTGGAAAGGGGGGGGAAGCGAACCACTCTGAAGGGGGGAACGTAGAAGATGTGAGTGGAGGGGAGGAGAGTGTTGACGATATATGTAAACAAGAGAAAGGGATTAATAAAAACAATCCTATTTTTAAACGCGGTCCAGGCCGACCTAAAAAAATTAAAAGTTGGAACTTTCAAAAGTCTCATAAGGAGTGTATTACAGATACAAAATATAAAGATGAAACTTCTCAATTAGCTGATAACTCATTTAATGAAATTAATCCCAGCGTGATCGACGCGTTAAATGGAGATTATGCTAAAAATTGGGAAAACGCGATGAAATTAGAATATGATTCTTTAGTTAAGCAAAACGCTTGGGAAATTGTAGATAGACCAAAAGATAAAAAGGTAATTGGGTGTAAATGGGTTTTAAAAACAAAATTCAAACCAGATGGTCAAATTGAAAAATTTAAGGCCAGATTAGTTGCCAAAGGGTGTTCACAGAAACAAGGTATAGATTTTGAGGAAAATTTTTCACCAGTAGCCAGATTAAGTTCTATAAGAACTGCAATCGCGTATGCTATCCAGAATGCTTTCACAGCATACCAGTTAGATTTCATTATGGCATATGTTAACGGTGATATAGATGAAGAAATTTATATGGAGCTTCCTGAATTTTTTGAAAATGATATACACGAAAATAAAGTGTGTTTATTAAAAAAATCTTTGTATGGCCTTAGGCAGTCAGGAAGACAGTGGTTTAAGAAATTAGATGAGAAATTGAGAAAAATTAAATTTAACCCTTTGAATTCCGACAAATGTGTCTATTACTCAAAATATCCTTTTGATGCTATTATAATCGTCTATGTCGACGATTTAATTTGTCTCACTAAAAGTGAAGAGCACTATTTTGATATAAGAAATAAATTAGCAGAATCTTTCAAAATGAAAGATATGGGCCTTCTGCATTATTGCTTAGGCATTGAATTTAATCAAGATAGGGACAGCATCACTATAACACAAAAGAAATACATTGAAGATTTATTAAATAAATTTAATATGGAAGATTCTAGAGTGGTAAATACACCTTTAGATAACAGTGTAAAATTAACTAAACAAATGTGTCCAAATACAGAAGAAGAGAAATCATACATGTCAAAAATTCCTTATAGACAATTAATTGGTTCTCTTATGTATCTGTCGGTTGCTACCAGACCAGATATCACCCATGCTGTAAATTATTTAAGTCAGTTTAATAACAATCCAGGAAAACCTCACTGGATAGCTGCTAAAAGAATACTAAGGTATCTCAATGGCACTAGAAACTTAGGAATTGTGTATTACAGAGACGATAAACCATTGACAGCATTTGTTGATGCCGATTGGGCATCGGATATAAATGATAGAAAATCATATACAGGATACGTCTTTAAGTATGCCGGTGGACCTATTTCTTGGGAAGCTAGAAAACAGCGAACCGTTGCTCTATCCACAACAGAATCTGAATATATGTCTCTGTCCGAATCCGCAAAAGAGACAATTCATGTTAGAAATTTCTTAAAAGAATTGGATCCTGAAATTGTATCAAGTCCTACTGCAATCATGTGCGACAATCAATCTGCACTGAGATTAGTAAAAAATCCTGTTCATCACAATCGATCTAAGCACATTGACATTCGTCATCATTTTGTGCGAGAAGTTTACAATAATAAACTAATTGACATTAAATATATTTCATCAGATGAACAACCTGCAGATATTTTAACAAAAAGTTTAAATGCATATAAACATGAAAAATGTTGTGATATTATAGGACTTAATACTCAGGACTGATGAACTTAAAAATATATATATATTTAAACTGTGTTTCCATTAAGAAATTAACTGCTTATATTTTACGTATTTTATTTTATTATATTAACCATAATTATTTGCTTATAATTCTATTTCTTTACTAACACTTTTCTTATTTTAAGTAACTCTTGCATAAAAATAATTTTCTGTAATTTTTAATATGCTATTATAATGCATAAATATGTTTTATTTTCGAATCATTTATTGAAAAAGGGGGAAATGAAGGATTTCAATGCATGTTTCCTCATATCAGCTGTTAACTAGCTCACCACCTGTCATGACGTCAGATGTGACGTAACTGTATTACGTAATCAACAGCGCATCTTCGTCTCTCTGAGAGAGAAGTTTATATGAGTCTGTACGAGAAAGCTTTAGTAAGCGAGCGGCAAGAAATGCCCGCATTATGTTATTTTACTTTTCTATATTATTAAATGTTGTGATTGTTCAAAAGACTCTGCTTTTCACTCTGCGGACCCATTTATACCAACAATCACGAATGAATTTAGAAAATTTTGCTTCAAAAGGCTTATAATACTATTTAATAATGACTGTGATTTTTAGTCAGTAATTATACATAAATCTATTTTTTTACTTATTTAAATTAAAAATGTACATAAAATGTTTATAATGTGTGTAGTACTGGGTAATGGAAGTCGTGTGTCTGTTGCACACCAGATTTTTAATTATGAAGTTGCGGCTTCAAAGAATAACTACTCTATAAATTTAAAAAAAAAAAAAAAAAAAAAAAAAAAAAAAAAAAACCTCAGGTGTTTTTTTTCCTAATTATTATTATTATTATTAAGTTTATATTACTAAGATTTTATGTTACTTATTCAATTCTATGTATTGTAGAACGCAGAAGAAAGATCCCTGGCGTCATCTGAGCATGGGTGAAAAAGGCTGGCTCATTTATAAAATAGGAATGTCTGTAGCAGAAAACAAAGCAGGGGTACCAAAAATTCAACACATAATAGACGATTCCCCTTACACTTCCTTTGCTGTGTCTCCTAGCACGTGATTGGAATCGTCCTGTTAATTTGCCAACCGGGGATCAATCCAACGCAGTTTATCAGTATCTATTTTCTTTTAAATTTAACTCTAAGGAAGTGCAAAATCAGTTTAGTACATGATTTTTAATCTGATTGTCCACATATGCACAAAAAATTCGGTGAACGGACATGACTTCTGTATTACTTTTCTAGACTTACGTAAAAAAAGAAGAAGAAGACAAAAGATGGCTATTTCGAATATTTTATTTATTTATTTATTATTATTATTTTATCTAATTTTGAACGGTCTGATTTTTATTCCATTACCCTACTACCGTAGATAATGGAAGTACTGTATTCGGTACAAAAATTCGATATCGCGTTTTCACGTGATTTACACGTTTTAAGGTCTCCTGAATCCAAAAAGTAGTTTTTCGCAATTAGATAGTGTGTGTGTTTGTTTGAAATCTTCTAGCAATCATATCTCCGAAACTAACAGAGATAGAACTACAAAACTACAGAATTGTTGCAGGTCTGGTGTACAGATTAATTTTCCTAATTTTCGTGAAAATTGGAAAACTGAAAGTGGATCACCGAAAACCAGAAGTGGGACCGTAAGTCTGTATCTCTAAAACGGCTCTAACGATTTTCTTCGAAGTTGCTATATAAACACTCTATTAGTTTTCCTTTCGAATGATATAGATGGTTAGCTTAGGAAAATAGACAGTCGTTCTGTATAAATAGCTCAATTTCATGTCTCGCAAGTGCATTCCTTTAAAAACGGTTGTACGGATTTTTTTCAAACTCGCCACATTAACCAGCTTTTAGATATACTTTTGTATGCAATTATTCCGGTCATTAATTGAATATAAAAAGTTTTGGTAAAAGTTGGTGTTTCAAAAAGGTCTCTAACGATTTTCTTGATTATTGTTACCTAAATTCATTTCAGATGCCCTTTTTCTTGTATTACATTGTTATTACAGGAAAATTAACGGTCATCCTGATTAGGTAGTTTAGTTTTGGATCTCGGAAATTTGTGTTTAAAAAGATTTTTTTTTTCTTTTTTCCCTTTTATTTTTTCACTCGCCATGTAAATTCTGTTTTCTATGTCTTTACACGTGTATCAAGCTTTTCCTACTCGAAAATTCCAAAAAATGCACATAATATTCCAAAAAAAAGAAGAAAAAAAATACGTATAATACGTGTAATATTGAGCAATGGAAGTCGTGTGGTTGTTTCGCACCACATTTCTTTTTCTCTGGTATAGAACTTTTTTTTATATTAGCAAAATGCTCAATCTTTGAATGTATGAAATCCAACAACTGTTTTTCGAGTTAATATTCGGCGTTAAGAGTTTAATATTCGTCGTAGATATAGATGAGACCTAGATAAAAACTCTATATGTATTAGTCTTTGGCTCTCACGCAGACATCAATTAACATGCCCACGTGAACTTAGTTCTGGAAGCGCTCAACACCGCTCTTCGAGCGGTGAGCGGGGGCTGCGCCCTGTTCAATCAATTAACATTTTAACAATGCCAGATTTATATTTTGTATACATTAAAAACAAAAATGCACATTTATCTGGGTATACAGGTGACGTTATCCAAAAATTCTATACACACACACACACACATATATATATATATATATATATATATATATATATATATATATATCAATTTCAGAATAAATGACAAAATTCAATTTGCATAAAATAGGTGCTTAAAATAGCACTGTATTTATAATCAATAATTGACCAATAAATTAAAATTATGAAAAGCGAATATATATGAAAGTGCAATGTATATACAACAAGAACAAATAATTTAATAGTGTTAATAATACAATTGGACATCTAGGAATACGGAGGATGCATTTCAATGTTTTAAATCTTTTTGAGCTGAAGGTTCAATTTTGCCAATTTTGACTCTAGCAGATGATCAGTTTTTCTATTTTTCTAGGCTCGGGTGGGGGGTATGTCCTTGCTAGCATTTTCATTTCAAGAATTTTGATATAAAATCTCAATATAGAATTTCTCATTATTAATTAATAGAATTTAGTTTAAAATAAAATTTTTTTCAGATAAATTATAATTCAGTCTTTATAACTTCAAGTTTGCTATACTATTCTGTTTGAAATATAATCTGGAGTATGCTAGCTTGGTATATCTTCAGAAACCTGTTAGTAGTACATAGTTTTTTACTTCCTTATACAAAGTATAAGGAAGTATAGTAATCCCGATTTGCGAAATGGATTTTGTATTTCACATTGCTCGAAAACGAATGATCGCTGAATGTTGCCAATTTATACGTGTGACTGTCATGATGTATAGTTGTACACCTGCAAGTGTCGTCTGAACACGAGCTCTCGTTTTAGAGATATAAGCGATTTTACACGATTTTTCGTGACGTCTGTATGTGTGTGTGTGTGTCTGTGTGTGTGTGTGTGTATGTCGCATAACTCAAAAACGGTTGGACGTAGAAAGTTGCGAATTGGTACATAGGTTTGTTATAACATCTAGTTGTGCACCTCCCTTTTTGGACTTTGTATGATTTTCCGTTTTGGAGATATTTAGGAAAATTAGGTTCATAATGACAAAAATACATAGGTTTTGGCCATAATGTATCAAAAAACGGTAATAACTCAAAAACGGTTGAACGTAGAAAGTTGCGAATTGGTACATAGGTTTGTTATAACATATAGTTCTGCACCTCCCTTTTTGGACTTTGTATCATTTTCCATTTTGGAGATATTTAGGAAAATTAGGTTCATAATGACCAAATATACATTGGTTTTGGCCATAATGTATCAAAAAACGGTAATAATTCAAAAACGGTTTGGACAAATCTTGCAATTTAACTGACTTCCCGACTAGCTAGACATTTGAAACTTTCAGAAAAGCCCAGAACACGTTGACAATGTTGTGATATTTAATCTCAGAACTTTCTTTTATTAACTTTCGTTTATCTTGTTCCGGACTTTCTCTTTTTGTTTTTTATTTCCCGCCAACTGATTGTTTGTGTGCACCTGCCGTATCACGTGACGATATGTCGCGTCTCTCTACAAGTACATTGTAATACTTTTTTCAATCATGTAATTTTCGTTATTCGGAACTGACGTTCCATTTTCTTATTCTATTTAATCATAATTTTTTCTTTTTGTCTAAGATGAATAAATTAAAGTAAAAAAACATCTAGGCATTCTTTCATTACGCAGCAACGAGTGAATTATCCTAAATAATAATTGATATACATATTATGTAAGATAGCAGAGTCTAATCAAGATTCATTATAGGAAAAGTAGTTGCTGGTCTTTAATACAGAAGTCATATTAAGGAGATTTTTTCTTCACCAATGGAATATTCGATTGCCTGTGACAACCCAGGTAAGCTAAACTTTATTTAATTATATGACTGTTATTTTAGCAAAGAATTATTAGTAAAAAATATTTGTTATAAATATATTTAAGAAACTAATTTGAGGAAACTCCGAACTCATGCACTTATTTATAAAGTATGATTCCATCAGATTATGATTCTGATATTTTGACTTAAAAATTTAGATTTATTCTTGACAATTTTTTTTTTTCATTGCACATTGGAAGAAATTGCTACATTCAAAATAATAAAATAAAAAATGAAAATGTAAGCGAAAATATTTGTTTTAGTTTCTTCAAAACTGAAGTGACACTAAATCGAAGGTATTGAAAAGTGCTTATTTTCATGAAAACTATTTAATTTTATTTTCTTCTTCAAGTACTATTTATAATAACTGTGTTGATTTAAAATATTAAATGAATATTTACGTAATGAACAAATATTAACAAAACTGTTACAAAAATTTTGTTTAAGTATGTCAGCAACAAAAGATATACAAATTGAACCGCTGAACTCCACAAATTATAATGTGTGGAAGTTTCGTATCGAGATGTACTTGCAAAAAGAGGATCTTTTTACAGTCATTACTGACGATCCTCCCAACCCAATAACCGATCAGTGGCGTTCAAAAAATAGAAAGGCCAGAGCTATTATAAATCTACTTATTGATAACGAACAGATAGTGTACGTTATGAATCTAGATACAGCACGAGAGTGCTGGAATGCTCTGCGCCAAGTCCACGAAAGATCATCCCTTACGAGTAAGCTTTTCTTACTTAGGAAACTTTATTCCATAAAATTAATGGAAGGTGGTGATGTAAACCAACATATAGCTGATATATATAAAACACGCGACAGACTCACTGCTATAGGTGAAGTCATAGACGAATCGCACCTAGCTGCATTAATGCTATGCTCACTCCCTCCTTCGTATGACGTTCTCATAACAAGTCTCGAATCGAAAGACGAAGCGCAATTGACACCTGAGTATATACGAAACAAATTAGCTGATGAATATGCCAAAAGGCTTGAAAACAAAACTATTCAAAATACAGCGTTAAAAGTCCAATACCATAACAAATCGGAGAAATTCTGCAAATACTGTAAGAAAAGTAACCACAATATAGAAGAATGTTATAAGTTAAAAAATAAAAATAATTCTGCTGTTAAAAGTCACAGTAAAAATTTCAACAAAAAACCCAACTTCAGATCCAACATATGCTCTCAGAACAATGAGAAGCCAGATAGCGCTCAAATTGCAGAGGGGAGCAATAAACCAAAAGCTGATAAATTGTATTCTTTTTATGTTGGAGATAAAACTGTAAATTGGGTGGTTGATTCAGGGTCGTCTTCACATATCTGCAATGATAAACTAAAATTTCGCGATCTTAAAAATAACGTTTCTAACGTCACTATCGCGAACGGCACGCAGCTAAAATCTTTGGGTTCCGGTACTGTAGATTTGTATACCGTAAATTCGGAAAACACACAGAACAAAATAACACTTAAAAATGTTCTTTATGTCCCTGAAATAGAAACTAATTTAATTTCTATAAAAAGAGCAACAGAGAATGGCTGTATCGCTGTATTTGATGATAAAAAATGTAAAATTGTAAATCAGGGTAATACATGCATTGAGGGATATGTGAAAAATAACTTATATGAATGTCAATTAAATTATTCTGAAAACAAACACACAGCGAACATTGTAATACAAACTTGTGATAACGAAAATTGCATAAACAAGTGGCATGTGAAACTTGGCCACAGAAATACTAACCACATTAAAGATTTAGTTAACAAGGACATGGCTGTGGGTATAAAATTAAATGATTGCAAACATAATACTGAATGTAAAACATGCATAATGTCAAAATTAACTGATTCACCTTACCCCAAAGCTGCACAATTTAGAGCCTCCGTACCACTCGAACTGGTCCACACAGACTTATGTGGCCCTATGAAAACCCCCACTGTAGGTGGAAAATATTACTTTCTTACATTCATAGACGACTACAGTCGTTATACTATTATATATTTGCTAAGAAATAAGTTTGAGGTATTTTCTAAGTTAAAGGAATATGTGGCTATGACCGCAAACAAATTTGGCCGAAAAGTGCAAGCAATTCGCTCCGATAACGGGGGTGAATACACTAGTATGGAAGTAAATGAATTTTTGAATAAAGAAGGAATTGAGCATCAGTTTACCGTTCCTTACTCTAGTGCTCAGAACGGCGTGGCAGAACGTAAAAATCGTACGCTGACCGAAATGGCTCGCTGTCTGCTTAAAGACAGTAATTTACCGAATTTCTTTTGGGGGGAAGCCGTAAATACTGCAAATTACATACAAAATAGGCTCCCGACCTCCTCATGCGACTCAACTCCTTACGAAAAATGGACCGGCCGTAAACCCGATTTATCAAATATAAAAACATTCGGATGTCGCGCATACGCATATGTACATAAAATACATAGGGGAAAACTGGATAGCACCGCTCAAGAAGGAATTTTTGTGGGATATGATAATCGTAGCAAAGGCTACAGAATTTGCACAAATAATAAAAATGTAATAATTAGCAGAACAGTAAAATTTTTGGAGGATGAAAATAGAATCCCACAATAATGAAACATCACTAATCAAGAATGAAAATTCAAATGATGAAATTCCGGTGTCAAATTACCAATATTAGATACTGATATAAATATAGATATAGCGGGCGATAACGATAGTCCGGATGACACGCAAACTCTGCCGCGACGATCACAACGATTAAATAAAGGTGTTCCGCCCGACAGATTTGCATTTGCAGTAAATGACAAAAGAATTGATGAGCCTAAGTGTTTTGATGATATACTAAAAATTCAAAACCCAGCTGAAAAAGAAAATTGGCTGAATGCCACACTCGACGAAATGAATTCACTCAGACAAAACAATACTTGGGAACTTGTTGACGCTCAACCAGGGACCAAAGTAGTAGGGTGTAAGTGGGCGTTCAAGGCCAAATACTATAGCCAAGGACAAGTCGAGAAATATAAAGCCAGGCTTGTTGCCAAGGGTTTTTCTCAAAAATACGGGGTGGACTATGACGAAACTTTTGCACCAGTTGCATCGCATACCACTCTAAGAAGTTTCTTGACCATGTCACTATATAAAAATTTGAATCTAAGGTATGTAGATATCAAAACTGCTTTCCTACATGGAAATTTGCAAGAAGATGTATACATGCATCAACCCGAGGGTTATGTTATCCAGGGCGAAGAAAATAAAATATGTAAGTTAAAGAAAGCGATATATGGCTTGAAACAAGCCGCTAGAGCGTGGAATTTGAAAATTAATGAATCATTGTGTAAATTAGGATTTAAACAAAGTCAACATGACAAGTGTTTATATATCCGTAACAAAGATAACACAGAAACTTACATTCTTGTGTATGTTGATGATCTACTTGTAGCTGGTAAAAATCACAATATTGACATACTAATTAATCAACTTAGGGAAGAATATCCATTAACCGACCTTGGGGAAGCCAAATATTACCTCGGAATAAATATAGAAAGACCTTGTAAAGGGGTAATTACGCTTGATCAAAATAATTAAATACGAGACATTGTAACCAAATTTGGGCTAGATAACGCACGGCCCTCTGACACACCAATGGAACCAGGGTATATAAAATTAACTGATAATGGCAATCTCTTACCAAACAACACAATGTACAGACAGGCTATAGGCGCGTTACTTTACATTTCTACAGTATCGCGACCTGACATAAGTGTTGCCGTTGGCATCTTAAGCCGTAGAAACGAAAATCCTAGAGCGAAAGACTGGGAGGCAGTTAAAAGGGTTATTAGATATTTGAAAAATACCCAAGATATTAAATTAAAACTTTGTAACTCTGGTGAACCTGTTCTTAGAGCATATTCGGATTCGGATTGGGCCAATGATCCAAGTGATAGAAAGTCTATATCTGGAAATTTATTTAAGATAGGAAAAAATCCAATATTTTGGACTTCGAAGAAACAGTCCTGTGTGTCCATGTCTTCAGCAGAGGCTGAGTACGTCGCAGCTGCGAGTGCTGCACTTGAAATACAGTGGCTCAACAAACTACTGGATGATTTAAATTTGCCGCAAGAATGTCCTATAGTGTTGTACCAGTACAACCAATCGACCATCAAAATTGCTGAAAATGAAAAATTCCAGTCCAAAACAAAACACTTACAGCTGAGATATCATCTTCTGCGAAACCTAATACAAGAAGGCCTAATCAAGCTTCAATACAAACCTACCAAAGAAATGAGCGCCGATACCCTCACAAAAGCTCTGCCAAAAACTGATTTTAATAGACATAGAAATGCATTAATGAACAATTGAAAAATTTCTGAGCTTAAGAGGGGGTGTTGTGATATTTAATCTCAGAACTTTCTTTTATTAACTTTCGTTTATCTTGTTCCGGACTTTCTCTTTTTGTTTTTCATTTCTCGCCAACTGATTGTTTGTGTGCACCTGCCGTATCACGTGACGATATGTCGCGTCTCTCTACAAGTACATTGTAATACTTTTTTCAATCATGTAATTTTCGTTATTCGGAACTGACGTTCCATTTTCTTATTCTATTTAATCATAATTTTTTCTTTTTTTCTAAGATGTATAAATTAAAGTAAAAAAACATCTAGGCATTCTTTCATTACGCAGCAACGAGTGAATTATCCTAAATAATAATTGATATACATATTATGTAAGATAGCAGAGTCTAATCAAGATTCATTATAGGAAAAGTAGTTGCTGGTCTTTAATACAGAAGTCATATTAAGGAGATTTTTTCTTCACCAATGGAATATTCGATTACCTGTGACAACCCAGGTAAGCTAAACTTTATTTAATTATATGACTGTTATTTTAGCAAAGAATTATTAGTAAAAAATATTTGTTATAAATATATTTAAGAAACTAATTTGAGGAAACTCCGAACTCATGCACTTATTTATAAAGTATGATTCCATCAGACAATGCGTTTTTTTAATATTTTTGGCCAACTGTTTCCGATTCCTGCTGCCTTCGGCAGCGTTACCAGTACAAATCTTGCAATCGATTTTTAACTAACTTCCCGACTAGCTAGACATTTAAAACTTCCAAAAAAGCTCAGAACACGGTGACAATGCATTTTTTAAATATTTTTAGCCAATTGCTTCGTGTCACTGCTGCCTTCAGCAGCGTTTATATGATTCAACAGAAAAATTATTTAACTAACTTCCCGACTAGTTAGAGATATTAAACTTCCAGAATAGTTCAGAAACACGGTGAAAATGCATTTTTTAACACTTTTATCCAATTGTTTCGGATCCGAAGTCCCCCCCAAGGCCCAACTTTAACATGTCCCCCCAACTTTGACATGAGTCCCCCCCAAGATACAACGTTGACATGAGTCCCCCCCAAGGCACAACTTTGACATGAGTCCCCACCAAAGCGCAACTTTGACATGAGTCCCTTCCCCAAGGCACAACTTTGACATGAGTCCCCCCCCAAAGCACATGAGTCCCGCTCAAGGTACAACTTTGACATGAGTCCCCCCCCAAGGCACAACTTTGACATGAGTCCCCCCAAGGCGCAACTTTGAAATGAGTCCCCTCAAGGCCCAACTTTGACATGAGTCCCCCCAAGGCCCAACTTTGACATGAGTCCCCCCCTCAAGGTACAACTTTGACATGAGTCCCCCCAAGGCACAACTTTGACATGAGTCCCCCCAAGGCACAACTTTTACATGAGTCCCCCCATGGCACAACTTTTACATGAGTCCCCCCCCCAAGGCACAACTTTAAAATGAGTCCCCTCAAGGCACAATTTTATTTTTTATTTATTTTTACTTCCTTATACAAAGTATAACGAAGTATAGTAATCCCGATTTGCGAAATGGATTTTGTATTTCACATTGCTCGAAAACGAATGATCGCTGAATGTTGCCAATTTATACGTGTGACAGTCATGATGTCTAGTTGCACACCTGCAAGTTTCGTCTTAACACGAGCTCTCGTTTTAGAGATATAAGCGACTTTACACGATTTTTCGTGACGTCTGTATGTATGTGTGTCTGTGGGTGTGTGGGTGTAGGTCTCATAACTCAAAAACGGTTCGACGTAGAAAGTTGCGAATTGGTACATAGGTTTGTTACAATATCTAGTTGTGCACCTCCCTTTTTGGACTTTATATGATTTTCCGTTTTGGAGATATTTAGGAAAATAAGGTTCATAATGGGCAAAATGTATCAAAAAACGGTAATAGCTCAAAAACGGTTTGGACAAATCTTGCAATTTAACTGACTTCTCGACTAGCTAGACATTTGAAATTTACAGAAAAGTTCGGAACACTTTGACATGATTCCCCCCCCCAAGGCACAACTTTGACATGAGTCCCCCCCAAGGCACAACTTTGATATGAGTCCCCCCCAAGGCACAACTTTGACATGAGTCCCCTCCCCAAGGCACGACTTTGACATGAGTCCCCCCCAAGGTACAACTTTGACATGAGTCCCCCCAAGGCACAACTTTGACATGAGTCCCCTCCCCAAGGTACAACTTTGACATGGGTCCCTCCCAAGGCACACGAGTCCCCCTCAAGGCACAACTTTGACATGAGTCCCCCCCAAGGTACAACTTTGACATGAGTCCCCCCCATGGCACAACTTTGACATGAGTCCCCCAAGGCACAACTTTGACATGAGTCCCCCCCAAGGCACAACTTTGACATGAGTCCCCCCAATGCACAACTTTGACATGAGTCCCCCCCCCTAAGACACAACTTTGACATGAGTCCCCCCCAAGGCACAACTTTGACATGAGTCCCCTCCCCATGGCACGACTTTGACATGAGTCCCCCCCAAAGTACAACTTTGACATGAGTCCCCCCGAGGCACAGCTTTGACATGAGTCCCCCCAAGGCACAACTTTGACATGAGTCCCTCCCCAAGGTACAACTTTGACATGAGTCCCCCCCAAGGCACATGAGTCCCCCCCAAGGCACGACTTTGACATGAGTCCCCCCCAAGGTACAACTTTGACATGAGTCCCCCCCTCAAGGTACAACTTTGACATGAGTCCCCCCAAGGCACAACTTTGACATGAGTCCCCCCCCAAGGCACAACTTTGACATGAGTCCCCCCCAAGGCACAAATTTGACATGAGTCCCCTCAAGGCACAATTTTATTTATTATTTTTTTTTACGTATGCATGCATTTTTTAAAAATATTTTTAGCCAAATGTTTCGGCTCCAGTGACAATGTTTTTTAGCATTATGTATATTTCTAAAAGTGTATAAGGAAGTCATGTGGTGCCCACATCAGATTTTTTAATAGCTGTGTTCCCACCTGCTGATGAAGAAATCACCGCATTATTGAAATTTTTATCTTGAATAATGTTGAAATCCACCTATTTTCTTGTTTATTAATGCTGTTGAATTATTTGTTCTTGTTGTTTATACATTCCACTTTCATACCTTCACTTATAATAATTTAAATTAATTGATATACATATATATATATTAAGAGTGATTATAATTAAACTTACGCTGTAATTTTAAAACTACCTATGAGATTGACTTGATGTTTTACCAGAACAATCGTGAGGGAATAACATTTTATTAGGCAAAGGAAGAAAAATATAGTTTAAAAATGTGCCGTTATTTAACTGTAAAGTGCTTGTTCTATGAAGCTGCTTTTCTTCTAATGTCAGTTCGACTGTTGCCACAGTAAGCACGTATTATTGCTTTTTTACTTCCATTACCCTACTACCGTAGGTAATGGAAGTATTGTATTCGGTCTGAAAATTCGATATCGGGTTTTCACCTGATTTACACGTTTTAAGGTCCCCTTACTCCAAAACAGTGATTTTTGGCAATTGGTCAGTGTGTATGTATGTGTGTGTGTGTGTGTGTGTGTGTATGTATGTGGAGAATCTTCTGGATATTATAGCTCAGAAACTAATAAAGATAGAGCTACGAAACTTTAGAATTGAAAAACGTCTGGTGTACAGATGAAATTTCCAAATTTTGGTAAAAATTGAAAAACCGGAAGTGGGACAGTAAGTCCGTATCTCAAAAACGGCTCTAACGATTTTCTTCAAACTTGCTATATAAACACTCTATTAGGTGTCCTTTCGAATGATATAGTTGGTTAGTTCAGGAAAATTGATAGGCGTCCTGTATAAATAACTCAATTTCAGGCATCGCAAGGGCGTTCCTTTAAAAACGATTGTACGGATTTTTTTTAAACTCGCCATATTAACTCATTTTTAAATATCATTTGTATGTAATTATTGTTTTCCGGTCAATAATTGATTTTTTGTAAAAGTTGGTATCTCAAAAACGGCTCTAACGATTTTCTCTTTAGATCACTTTTATGTTTTCTGATCACATTATCTCTCAAAAACGCATATAATACGTGTAATAGTGGGTAATGGAAGTCGTGTGGCTGTTTCACACCAGATTTTTTTTTTCTAAAACAATGTCGTACACCCTTAGAGTATATTATTTTCCGCTATTCCATTTTACTGATAACAACAATCCTGTGCTAGATTAATTCATTTAGGCGTATACTTTGAAATTGCACTGACAGAATTTTTTTTAGAAACTATTTCAACAAATTTTTTACTCCACCAAATACCATCTTATTGCTTCATGATTGTTCTTGTTAAATATTAAGTCGTTCTGACTGGTAGTTTTAAAATATACCTTTTTTAATATTGTAACTTTAATTATAATTACACTGTATATGTATAGAATAACGTACATTTACAATCATGGAATATAAATAAACTGTAATTAATGTTGATTTAAATTATGAAACTAATGTTTATATATATATATATATATATATATATATATATATATATATATATATATATATATATATATATTTTTTTTTTTTTTTTTGAGAGTACCATAAATGTTTATTTTAAAAGTTTGGGAAATGTTTTATTTTAATCTGAAGCTTTAACAAGGAAAATACGATATAACTTAATTTAAAAAATCTCATAAATCCAAACATACTTATTTTGTACTTAAAAATAATTAACTCGATAAATTTACAATCCTAAGAGAATTTATTGAGGGTTGAAAGCTTTTAGGATTAAGGAAAGTGCATTAAAGATTTTTTAAATATTCAAAGGATACTGAGGACATGGAGAAAATAATATAATTTTGAGTTAATAAAAAGTGACTAGAATCAACGAACAACATAGGATTAATAAAAAATATTATAATAACAAATAACACTGCGTAAATTTACAATACATACCGATTTTTGTCGGGAGTATAGAATAATATTTTAGGTATAGTATTTTTTTATACAAATCTTAAAATATTTCATACTTAATAGTTAGATTGGACAACTAATGTGTTTAGACGAGAGCGTATTTTTACTCTTACTTTTCCATGTGTGCTAGAAGTTGTATTGCATTAATGTCGAATTTTTAAATGGATATATTAATATAAATACACGTTTTGATATACCCTAAATTTGAAAATTAAGTTCATAGCGTTTGGTCAACGTATAAACCTGTTTCCGTCTTAAACAAAAAAAAAAAAAAAAAAAAAAAAAAAAAAAAAGGACATTTAAACTCGGCATTATATATATATATATATATATATATATATATATATATGTTTTATGATAAAAATACTTGATTTTTTTTTCTTTGTAAATATACAAAAAAATAATAATCATAATTATCCTACAGTAACATCCAAATGAATTCTAACACATTAAATCAATTGGAAATATTCTATAAAATACAGTTTGTTACTAACGTGTTCTTGTCCGTGGGTCCTAGCTTTTTTACGAAATAATTTGATGGGATTCAAAATTTTGTAAATAAAGAGGCATTTTGATAATTATTTCGACTTAACCAATGGCGTTGTTGTTTTTATAATGTTCTGAGGTTACACTTCTACTGGGTTTTAGCATTTCGTTTAGAACATTTCGTTTTAGCATTTCGTTTTACACTCCCCCTATACCATGTGTTGCACAGGAGAACTTTTTTGCGGTAAATGGCTGGTTTTCCAGCCAATCTTGTTCCTTTGTTGGGTGTTAATTATTGACTTTTATCTTTTTTTTTTTTTTTTTCCGGTTTGGATTATCATGACATATCTAATTTTCATCTCCCATCATGATTTTCTATAATAAATATTTTCTATGTTATTTTTAAGCAATTTCAATCACGATCAAGTTACGTTCAATATTGTTCCACTGGATCAATGTGTTTGGCAAGCACCTTCCTATCTTCTGACTTTTTTTCACACCATATATACGATTAGAAACCATTTTCGTAAATCTCCAATGTTATCATTGAGTTTTAATTTTTTTGTTTATATAAATATTTATTCCTTAATATATTTTCTGTGTTGCTTGTTGAGAAATTTCAATCACTTCAGGATACAACTGCTCCTCTGTCTCAATGTGTGTGGCACTCACGTTCCTATCTTTTGATTTTTATCCCATATCATATAAAAGTTTAGAAATCATTTTCCTAAAACTCCAATGTTATCATTGAGTTTTACCGTTTATTTATTTATTTTTTTTATTTATTTTTTTTGTTAAATATATATTCGTTTTATATATATTCGCCATATACTAGTTAAAATATTTTCTGTGTTCCTTGTTGAGCAATTCCAATCACTTCATGATATACATGTTCCTCTGTCTCAATGGGTGTATCACTCACCTTCCTATCTTCTGATTATTATCCTATATCAAATAAAAGTTTAGATATCGTTTTAGTAAAACTTCAATGTTATCATTGATTTTTACTGTTTTGTTTAATTAAATACATATTCGATTTGTATATATTCGCTATATACTAGATAAAATATTTTCTGTGTTGCTTGTTGAGCCATTTCAATCACTTCAGGATACAAATGTTCCTCTGTCTCGATGCGTGTGGCACTCGCCTTCCTATCTTCTGTTTTTATCTCATATCATATAAAATTTTAGAAATCCTTTTCTTAAAACTACAATGTTATTATTCAGTTTTACTGTTTTGATTAATTAAATATAAATCCGTTTTATATATATTCGCTGTATACCCGTTAAAATATTTTTCAGTGTTGCTAGTTGAGCCTTTTCAATTACTTCAGGATACACCTGTTCCTCTGTGGCACACAACTTCCTATCATCTGATTTTTATTCTATGTCATATAAACGTTTAAAAATCATTTTCGTAAAACACCAATGGTATAATTGAGTTTTACTGTTTTGTTTAATTAAATATATATTCGCTTTCTATATATTCGCTATATACTCGTTAAAATATTTTCTGTGTTGCTTTGTGAGCAATTTCAATCACTTCCATATACGCTTAATCCTGTTCTTCTTGCTAAAAGAGTGTGGCACTCACTTTGCTACCTTCTGATATTTTTCTATATCATGTAAATGCTTAGACATAGTTTTCTTAAAACTAAATTTTTCTTGCCAAATAGTTTTCTTTTTTCTTCTTTATTTACATCTTCTTTTTTACGTTTAAAATACATCTTTAACAAGCAATAACTTTTACATAACCATCAGAAAAGCGCTGCAACTTTCTCGATTGGTAATATCAAAATCGCCACTTTAAATTTGTTTGAATAGAAATTTTCATGTGCTTTTTGATTTAATTTCCCCAAAACAACAAAAGTGGATTAGCATGCTTTTTCAGAATTTCGTCATTGGAGAATTTTTTCGAAAGTGCATTGAGAAAAAGAAAAAAAAAAGGTATGCCAAGATTGACTTCAAAATGGCATATTTACTTTCACTCATTCCGAAAATCTACATTGGTTTGATAATAATGAACAATACAGTGTAACTTGACACAAATAGGGTGTACTGATTCATAAGGTATTTTGAAGTATTCGTCGCACAAAAATCGCTTTAAAACCCATTACTCTTCGAATATGGCGGCTGTAAAAATTTATCATATTGCGGGGAAAATATATAGTTTATTAAGTATTCGTTACAATTTAAGTACTAAAGAACATTGCATAAATTCATTAAAAATCATGAGTAAAAAAAAAAAAAAAAAAAAAAAGTATAAGCTTATTTTCTTTATTTAATTTTTTTTTTTTCCTTTTTATAGATTTACAAATAAACTAAAAGAAATGCATTAAAAATAAATGAAAAAATGTTCTTTTTACAAATATTTTTTTATCGTTTGATATTTTAGAAATACACAAAAGAAATATATTTTACTTTGCAGTAAAAAATAAAAATGAAAAAATACACAACACAACAATTCAGCAGCTTCTTCTTAAGACTTTTTATTACAATCATACGTTATTGTTTCAATGGAAGAGATAAAATTCGTACATTTCAAATATCATTCAACCATGTAGACAGCCAATTTTATGTAATAAATGAAGCAAAACTTTGTGTTATTTTTCTGTTTTGTTATGCTGCTTTTTATTTTTAATGTTAGATATGTTTCTGCATTGATTATTTAAAGCTATTGTTAGAATGCAAATGAACAGAAATCTTTTACATTAAGCAAAATATAAAAATATAAATAATTTAAAAGTATATCTGTTCGTTTTACTAAAGTTTAAAAAAGACCTTGCGGCATTTTAACATAAACAAGCATTTTTTAAAAAGCTTTTTATGTTATCACAACTTATATTTTTCATTGTTTGCTTTTCATTCATACTTGAAACTTGAATGACATTATTCAGCGTATTATTTTACTAAATTATACGTTGTGATATTTATATAATCGTAACTATAATTTTTACATGTAATGTTATTTTAAAATGTAAAATGTGTTTAATTAGGTTTCATTTTCAAAAGGAATATCGTACTAAGAAATTTTTAGATTAAATTTTTAGATAATAATAATAATAAGTAATATAACATAACAAATTTAAAAGTTTTTTTTTTTTTTTTTTTTTTTTTTTATTAAACATTCGGGATGAAAAAAAAGTGGAAGAATACTACATATATTGTGAGTAGAATAGTCATAGAATTTGACAATTTCTTAAATTATGAGAAATACCAAAGGGCAAATACGATTTTTTCTCCTAAAACTTATTTTAACGTTATTCAGTAAATAAAATATATAGATGTTATATAAAGTATTTGTGGACATTTCAATGTCATATGATTGAAAATGAATGTTATATTGTTTTTCTCATTATCTAAGATTATTTAAAAAAAAAAAAAAAAAAAAAAAAAAAAACTTTTAATCTCACAAGTAGTTGAAATGTAATTTTTTTTTTTTTAAAGTATTTTTTGCAAAATTTTTCTCAAACATATTAGAAAACCGTATTTATTTTTTATACAGTCCCAAATCTTCAGGAATTTATTATTTTAAAAATAGGCATTGCCTATGAAAAATATTTTATGTACATGTACATATAATAAATAAATAGATACAATTTTTATAAGGTAAAATACAATAAGATTTGTAAAATTATTTCCCGCTGAATAATTTTACATTCATTGCTAATTTTTAAAGGCGTATCTAAGCAGTGACAGAAATTTATTTACAGTACAAATCGTATATTTTTCTTTTATATTTTTTTATTATCCGACAATTGTATTTGACCATTTATGTATTTTTTTTGCGATAGTTGTTTTTAATGATGCATATTTGACAGCTTATAGTAATAGTTATAATAATCTTTCCTTATATATATATATATATATATATATATATATACATATATATATACATTGTGATAATGATCAGTTCATACTCTTTTAAAGCAATTTACAACATAGCTTGGAAATGTTTTATCTTCGTGTTATTTCGAATTTTCAAGTTTGTTCAAATTTTCAAAATTCAGTAAAAGCTACATGAAATACAAAATTTGTTTTAAGATAAAGTAATATATTTAATTTTTAGAAATTCGAAACAATAATTATGCAAACAACAATATAAAACGGTAAAAAAATTAGATCTTGTTTGTAAATTTCAAAGTGATTAAGTGTGGTGTTCTCTTTATGGTCATTTCCATACGTTAAGGAAGATTATACAGGACTTAAGTCTCAATGTGTACTCCGAGTCATTACGAACAACAGTGACTGATACAGACTTTGAACTCCAACACCAGACTGACTTCAATAATAATTTGGTCACTGAGTGCATTTTATAAGTTATAAAATACAATTCAGAAAACTATGCATTATTTTGATATATATATATATATATATATATATATATATATATATATATATATATATAATTATTTGTATTTTTAAACTTAAATATGAAATTAATTGAAAAATTAAGTAAATTTACGAAAAAAAAATTAAATACCAAATATGCCGTAATTGGAAAAAAATATATATATTTACAAAGGTATCACATCCGGATTCTATGTGATTTAAGGTATATGATTAGTGCATGTGTTTGTTTGCATGTATTGATGATCATAATGTTCTTCGTAAAAAAAACAATTACAGTGATTTGAATAAAATATAAGGTCTGGTCTCTTTAAAAACTGCTTACATACATTTTGATATGTGATTAACATAATCAAAATTTCATTCAATCAAAGAAAATTGCGTTGCAGATAGATAGATGAAAAATGTTCAGTTCTATTCAATAATTCTAATAAATATGTAAAATAATTTCAATATTCCTTTTATTTGTCGAGAGTTTTGTTATGGTTTTAGTCATTTCACTATTACTTTTATTTTATAAGTCTAATTTTATTTTTTTATATTTATTTTTTTTAATTTGGAATTGCATTCGATCGTGATTGTCCATAGTAGTTAATGCGATGTAAAAACCCAAGCACTCTTTCGTTGCGGTTTTAATAAAAGAAAAAAAAAATCTGGAGTGACTCTACTCGACTTTCCTAATATTAAGTGTTTAACGGTAGTATAAATAAATTAAAATAAGAGAAGCACTTAAATAAATAAAAGAAAAAAAAATATATAACAGGGTGTTTGAATATTTTTCTCCATATTGTTTAACTTTACGCTATTGTACTTTAAATAATTTGAGCTCATAAATCATAATGATAAAGAATTTTTCGTTGTGTTCCTGTAAAATTCTATGAGCGCTAGGGTCAACAAAATCTGTACAGTTTGTGTGACCGTTACCTATAATATGTGTATAAAGTTTTAGCTGAATCGAATAAGGCGTTTAGACGCTACCACACTTTTGAAATTTTGGCCCACAGGCAAAATGTTAAAGAAATGTTCTTTGTCTTTCTGTAAAACAAGTAATATATAAAAAAAATAAATAAATAAATAAAAAAAAAATAAAGTCAATTCCTACGTACAAACACTATCGAAAAAGTTTTTTTTTTTTTTTTTTTTTTTTTTTTTTTTTTTTTAATAATTTTGAAGTAGGAGATAAGAAGCGCGCGTGCAAAATGAAATAAAAATAATTATAAGATTAAAAAAATATATATTTTTTGCATACCATGTTTTTAAATTTCTGATGAATTATAGAGAATTATATACTCTTATCAATGTGCATAAAATTTTTTAACTGATAATGACTTCAATTGTTGTGAAATGCATAATTTAACTTTTTATATTTGTTTAATGTTCACGTGTAATTAAATGTATTTATATTTATGTCGAAAGTAAAAACTCTTTTTTTTTGGCAGCAATTAAATTTTAGCTAATATTTTAATGGCTATTTTAACGCTATTATGATGTTATTATTTTCATATTTTAATTACTTATAAGAAAACTAATAAAAAATTCGAAAATCGGACTTCGAAATATTCTGCTGTCACCGTGTTCTGAGCAATCCTGAAAGTTTCAAATTTCTAGCTAGTCGGGAAGTTAGTTAAAAATCGATTGCAATATTTGTACAAGATATATATATAGGGAGAGTGTAAACTAATAGTAGGAAATGAAAAAAAAAAAAAAAAAACTATAGGTGCTTGATTTACCCCAAATTTATACAGTTCGTATGGCGGTGACATATAACATGTGTATAAATTTTCAGTTCAATCGAATAAGGCGTTTAGATACTAACGCACTTTACAAAATTTTGGCCCGACATATCATCATAAAAAAACAAAAAATGAACTCATAGGACCACAAAACGTATAGAAACACAAAAATCCTGACGTCGGATTTTCGACATGAATACAACAATTTTCTTAAATTTGTATATTCGGAAGGTCAAACGAAATATAATTTAAAAAATTTATTTTTTTTATATTTATTTTTTTTTTCAATTTGGAATTGCATTCCATCGTAATTGTCCATAGTAGTTAATGCGATGTAAAAACCCAAACACTCATTCGTTACGGTTTTAATAAAAAAAAAAAAAAAAAAAAAATCTGGAGTGACTCTACTCGACTTTTCTAATATTAAGTGTTTAACGGTAGTATAAATAAATTAAAATAAGAGAAGCACTTAAATAAATAAAAAAAAATATATATAACAGGGTGTTTAAAGGATTTTTCGTTGTGTTCCTGTAAAATTCTATGAGCGCTAGGGTCAACAAAATCTGTACAGTTTGTGTGACCGTTACCTATAATATGTGTATAAAGTTTTAGCTGAATCGAATAAGGCGTTTAGACGCTACCACACTTTTGAAATTTTGGCCCACAGGCAAAATGTTAAAGAAGTTTTCTTCGTCTTTCTGTAAAACAAGTAATAGAAAAAAAAAAAAATAATAAAGTCAATTCCTACTTACAAACACTATCGAAAAAGTTTTTTTTTTTTTTTTTCTTTTTTTTTTTTTTTTTTTTAAATAATTTTGAATTAGGAAATAAGAAGCGCGCGTGCAAAATGAAATAAAAATAATTATAAGATTATAAGATTAAAAAAATATATATATATTTGTATACCATGTTTTTAATTTTCTGATGAATTATAGAGAATTATATACTCTTATCAATGTGCATAAAATTTTTTAACTGATAATGACTTCAATTGTTGTGAAATGCATAATTTAACTTTTTATATTTGTTTAATGTTCACGTTTAATTAAATGTATTTATATTTATGTCGAAAGAAAATAAACTCTTTTTTTTGGCAGCAATTAAATTTTAGCTAATATTTTAATGGCTATTTTAACGCTATTAGGATGTTATTGTTTTCATATTTTAATTACTTATAAGAAAACTAATAAAAAATTCGAAAATCGGACTTCGAAGTATTCTGCTGTCACCGTGTTCTGAGCAATCCTGAAAGTTTCAAATTTCTAGCTAGTCGGGAAGTTAGTTAAAAATCGATTGCAATATTTCTACAAGATATATATATAGGGAGAGTGTAAACTAATAGTAGGAAATGAAAAAAAAAAAAAAACTATAAGTGCTAGATTTACCCCAAATTTATACAGTTCGTATGACGGTGACATATAACATGTGTATAAATTTTCAGTTCAATCGAATAAGGTGTTTACATACTAACGCACTTTACAAAATTTTGGCCCATAGACATATCATCGTAAAAAAAAAAAAATGAACTCATAGGACCACAAAACGTATAGAAACACGAAAATCCTGACGTTGGATTTTCGACATGAATACAACACTTTTCTTAAATTTGTATATTCGGACGGTCAAACGAAATATAATTTAAAAATTTTATTTTTTTATATTTTTAACCGACTTCAAAAAAAAAGGAAGGTTCTCAAACCGTATGTTTTTTTTATGTTTGTTAGCTCATAACTTCTGAACGGATGCTCCGATTTTGATACTTTATGTTTTGTTAAAAAGGTCTTGGTCTACAATAGGTCCCATTGTAATATCTTTGCGATCTAAAGAAAATACAGGGTGCCCAAAAAAATCAGTCCCAACTCTTTTAACTGCTAAACGGCTGCAGCTATAGTGATAAAAATGGTATGTAAGTCTAGCAAAGTGGCCATGCTGTACAAGGTTAAACCGCTTGCAGCGCCACCTGGTGGAAAGTAGTGGAGTTAGTGTTCCTATCTCGAAAACGGTTCTAAAGAAAAAGTACATTACAAAGCTGAAGAGTATCACCGATTTAGTACAAAAAGATTGTTTAGACATTCATGCTAACGTTTCTATCTCGGAAATGGTTCAAGACAGGGGGAAAAATTGAATTATAAAATTGCAGAGCATCATCTATTTAGTACGAAAAGATACTTTTGACATTGATGCTAAAAATACAAGGCTAAAAATGTGCATTTATTTGTTCGCAATTTCTTACTCTATGCATACTTGAGCTACATTGCTCACGTTGTAGCGTAGCTAGTGAGACATATGCTATATAGTTCAAAGTACGGTTACTTGATACTTTTGGGTTTGTTGTAGAGATCTTGGTCTGAAGTAGGTCCCATAATAACTTCTTTACAATCTAAAGAATATAAAGCGCCATATGGTGAAAAACAGCGGAATTAGCGCTCCTATCTCAAAAACGGTTCAAGATGGGAGAAAAGTTAATTACGAAGTTGTAGAGCATCTTCGATTTACTACGAAAAGACAGTTTTCAGACATTATTGCTAAAAATAGAACGCTTAAAACGTGCAGTTGTTTGTTCGCAATTTCCTACATTGTGCACACTTGAGCTACGTTGCACACTTTGCAGCGTAGCCGATGACACGTATACTCTGTGGTTCAAAGTACTGTTACTGTAAGCGGTCACATCGATTAGCGCAAAGTCGTTTTCAACCAACTTCAGAAAGGAGGGTGTTCTTAATTCAAGTTATGTGTTGTTGTTGGTGTTTGTAAGCTTATAACTTCGTAAGATATGCTCTAATTAACCGACTTCAAAAAGGAGGAGGTTCTCAATTCAAAGCGTATGTTTTTTGTTTTTGTTTTTGTTTGTTAGCTCATAACTTCTGAACAGAGTATCCGATTTTGATACTTTTTGTTTCATTGTAAAGGTCTTGGTCTGAAATAAATTCCATTGTAAGATTTTTACGATCAAAAGAAAATACAGGGTGCCCAAAAAAGTCAGTCCCGACTCTTAACTGCTGAACAGCTGCAGCTATAGTTATAAAAGTGGTATGTAGGTATAGTAAAGTGGACATGTGCTGCACGATTCAACCGTCTAAAGCGCCACCTGGTAAAAAATAGTGGAGTTAGCGATCCTATCTCGGAAACGTTTCAAGACAGGGGAAAAAGTGAATTATAAAATTGCAGAGCATCATTGATGTAGTACGCAAAGACAGTTTAGACATTAATGCTAAAAACAGAACGCTTAAAACGTGCATTTGTTTGTTCACAATTTCCTATTTTGTGCACACTGGAACTACATTGCATATGTTGTAGCGTAGCGGGTGACATTTATGCTATGTAAAATTCAAAGTATGGTTATTGTAAGCGGTCACATCGATTAACGCATGGACGTTTTAAACCGACTTCATAAAAGAAGAGGTTCTCAATGCAAACCATGTTTCTCGTTGTTGTTGTTGAAATTTGTTAGCTTATAACTTTGTAAGAGATGGTTTAATTTTAATACTTTTTTTGTTGTCGTAATGAACTTGGCCTGCAATAGGTTTCATTATGATTTAATTACGATATAAACAAATTACAGGATACTCACAAATGTCTGTTCTCACTCTAACTGCTGAACGCATGCAGCTACACTGGTAAAAGCAATATGTAAGTATCGATGTTGAAACTTCTGTCCGTCAGCTGCAATGCATATTTTGCTCTTTGTTTGAACTTTACGCTGCGCAATTTCCAGCGCAGCGGGTGACACGTATTCACTGTAAAGTTCAATATATATGCCTAACTGAATTTTCGGTTACGAATACAGCGTATCCGTCCTTTACATTTCTAAAGACTTTTTTATTTAACGTATGTTCGTTCAATAGATAGTTTTTTGCTCATATCCTGTAAAAAGTAGCACAACTTAAAAATGCAGCATTTGAGAAAAATCAACTTAAAAATAACTTGACTATAATAAAACTGTCACAACTGTCTCTCGAGTGGATAACTTTCTAGATGGAGATGTAACTTTTTTGTTCACATTGGGTGCATTTCATGTATTTTTCAGTGACATAAACCATTTTTTGAGTAATGTCACTTTTCTTGGAACTTGTGATTTGTGAAACTTCCGTCGAACGTCTTCTGATGCTCTGCTATATAAATAAGTTTTCACTGAAAAGAGAAAAATAAAATCTTTTTGTAAAAAAAATAGAACCGACTCCAAAAAGAACTACTATTCAAACAACTGAAAATGAAAGAAAATTGGCAGAAAATGAAACTGTAAATTGCGCCTAAAAGTATAAAATAATTTCCTTCGCCAAACAACCTATAACACTACAATTAATAATAACTTTTGAAGTCGGCGCAAAATTAAATAAAAATTCATACCTTTATTCAATACAAAAATCAAATCCTATTCAAAATACACATCTCACATTGTTCCCTGCAAAACGCAACCGAGAACTAATTTCATTCAAGAAAACAAATAAGATTTCGTAAGCAGCAAAAGTTGGCGAAGATGCTGGTATCTGACGTCCTTAGTGAAAGAAAAATCGCAAAATTATCTGGCACACATATTTAATTTCTTTGGGATATCATGATTATTTTGATAAGGTATATCAAGAGAGAAATCAAGAATATGAAAAAACACATCGTACAATATATATTATGAAAATATACATCTTGCGTGTATATTTTTGCCTTACGTTTTGATCACCAAATCCAAAAGCCATCAAGGATGATAGTTATCAAAGTTATACCAAATTTGCAAAGGAAACTCTAACTTCGTAGAAACATAAATACCGCATTGTGAAGAATGTTCACTGTTCTATGTAGTTGCTACTAATGGACCAATTGTATACAGTGATAAAATAATAAAGGAAACATGAAAATGGATCATTCGAAACAACAGCATTTGTTGCTACCGATCTAAAGACAAACCTTTAAAAACTAATTTAATTTTATTTAATTTTGCGCCGACTTCTAAAGTTATTATTAATTGTAGTGTTATATGTTGTTTGACGAAGGAAATTATTTTATACTTTTAGGCGCAATTTACAGTTTCATTTTCTGCCAATTTTCTTTCATTTTCAGTTGTTTGAATAGTAGTTCTTTTTGGAGTCGGTTCTATTTTTTTTACAAAAAGATTTTATATTTTTTTAATTTGGAATTGCATTCCATCGTGATTGTCCATAGTTGTTAATGCGATGTAAAAACCCAAACACTCATTCGTTGCGGTTTTAATAAAAAAAAAAAAAAAAAAAAAAAAAATTGGAGTGACTCTACTCGACTTTCCTAATATTAAGTGTTTAACGGTAGTATAAATAAATTAAAATAAGAGAAGCACTTAAATAAAGAAAAGAAAAAAAATATATAACAGGGTGTTTGAATATTTTTCTCCATATTGTTTAATTTTACTCTATTGTACTTTAAATAATTTGAGTTCATAAATCATAATGATAAAGAAATTTTCGTTGTGTCCCTGTAAAATTCTATGAGCGCTAGGGTCACAAAAATCTGTACAGTTTGTGTGACCGTTGCCTATAATATGTGTATAAAGTTTTAGCAGAATCAAATAAGGCGTTTAGACGCTACCACACTTTAGAAATTTTGGCCCATAGGCAAAATGTTAAAGAAATTTTCTTTGTCTTTCTGTAAAACAAGTAATATAAAATTAAGTTCAATTCCTACTTACAAACACTATCGAAAAAGTTTTTTTTATTTTTATTTTTATTTTTATTTTTTTTATTTTTATTTTTTACTTAGGAAATGAGAAGCGCGGGTGCAAAATGAAATAAAAATAATTATGAGATTTAAAAAAAAAAAAAAAAGCGAAGAAGTATCTATACTAAAGCTGTACCTTTTTATCACAATTTAACTGCTTTGAAAATATATTAATATTTTCTGCATTGAATTTTCGTCATATGGTGATATTTGAATCCGATATTGATAACAGGGGATCACTTAATACATAAGAGTTAGAAAACAGAGAAAATAACTATATTTTGGAATAGTATTAATAGCCTAATTTGGCAAAATTTGAAATATGCACCAAAGTAATACGGTCGTTTCTCGCCAAGGTCATTTCTAACATAACGACGATAGCCGTTTTAATCCATTGCCGAAATGAAAAAAATATAATAATAATAATAAGCGTCAGCAAGAGGGTACTGTATTGAATTTACTGTACTAAAGCAAGAAGGTAATACCCAAAGGTTACTGTACTAAAGCAAAAGGCTGCTGTACTAAGCCTAATTCGTTTAGAGAACACAGTTGTTTTTGATAAATTAATATTATTTGACTTACACAATATTTTAAAATTAGCAAGAGTTCAGGTACATTCCTTATAGGAAATCTAAGTATCGCAATGGTCCTCATGACACGTTTTCTGGAATATTACTTCATATCTTCACCGATCATGATCCCTAGAGCCCCAAGTAAGACTGACACAAAAATGTTGCGATACAGACTAAGAACCAATAATAGACAAAAACAATTTAAATTACTTACGCCTACATGAATAATAATAATAATAAAAGACCATTAAACATAATGACGGAGAAAGTAAATAAAGGACCACAGAAATAATAATTGGATAAAAATGCTTAAAAATTGAAGTATAAACTATTCAGGGAGCATGTACTTCATAAAGCTGAGAGAGCTGCATCGATTTCGTAAAACAGAATAGCTAATAATAACAATTTATATTGTTTCAGCCCCGATCGAGGCAGCAAAACCATTTTGAATGAGGAATTAAATAATTTATTAAATCAAATATTCAAGAAATCCAGAGAGAAAACTAGAAAAAGCAGAATAACCACGTGCTAAACTTTTACACAAACTGGAGAATAGGAAGATGCCAACAAGTTAAAGAAATGAAATCATTGCAAACAATGATTAATCGATAAAGAATTAACGTCTGAACATTTTCATTAACGATAAAATTCACGGAGTAATTATTTATTGAGTTAGTTAAATTATATATATATGTATGTTTAACGCTTTTTCCCATGTTAAGGTGTATAAACAATAACTGGAGTAATTTACTTTTAATTTAACCAGCTCGGGATATGTTGTCAGGACAGTAAAAATCTAGGTCGAGTTCGTAGATGGGGTATCCAACTAATAGGGTGTGGATTGCAATTTCTAATAAATGAATAAAAAAAAAAAAAAAAGATATACAAAAGATATAAATCTAATAGAAGAAATGCCAATTTCTTAAAGTAAACAATCATTGTGACATAAATTTGACCATTGAAAATTTATTAACACTCCGTCGGGCGCGCCTGGAATTTCCTTCCGTCGGGCGCGTTGCATCTGAGAGATGCATATCGGATTTTAATATTGTAAAAGGTTTTATAGGATTTTAAAAGTGTTCCTTTTTTTTTTTTTTTTTTTCTTTCTTTTTTTTTAGTTCCAGAATCTACTTGGAACTTTTCTTTCTTTTTTTTTTCTTTCTTTATTAATAAAATGCAAATTACAAAATTTATGAAACATAAAATACAAAATACAACTTATAAGAATACAATTACAAAATAAAAATTATACAAGTACAGAAAATAATGACAGAAGATTTGTAAAGGAAATATGTATCTATTTATTCATCAGAATCATGTCCTATTTTAGGTTCTTCTTCCGAGCATTTTTGCAGATCATAACGGCATGTTCCAAGCAAAAATACTCATTACATTTTATGCATGAATATTGTATCTTTCCGCTTTTCTTGACTCCGTAGCATGTAGAACACCGTTTTCGCTTATTTGGAACGTCTGGACATTTTACGGCATTTTTATTTTCTGGAGACGGTTTGTAATTTTCCAGCTTCCTTTGCAAATCTCTTGATAAATTAGTTTTTTTGAGGCGTCTAGTGATTTCTTCATTAGTTAGCTCTTTCACTAATCCTCTTAGATACTCTCTTCTATTTTTTATCAAATTTTGATTGCCTAAAAAAACAACTAGTCCATTTATTGCTGAAATATTCAGCATAGAATAAAATATGACCATTGGCCAGCTTGTGGTTTTACGGGCACAATTATATGTCCCACACATTTTATCAAGAGCATCCACTCCGAATTTCGTATCGTTATAAAAAGTAATTATTTCGGGTTTTCTTTCCCCTGCCGTTTCACAATCAATGGAGTCATCCATATGCATACTCGATGCAAGTAAAATATTTTTTGTCTTTTTTGGGATGTATGAAACCAAAGTACAAGTTTCAGAAAACCCAAAGAGACTTGAATAAACTTCACGCCCTTTTGTTTGTACAAAGCAAGTAGGTATTACTTTTTTATTTTTTCTCAAAGTACCTACGTATGAAAGTTTTTTTCTTTCAATTTTTTCATTAGGTCAATTGATGTGAACCAATTATCTGCTGTTATGTTCCTTCCGCTGTTGAAAATTGGTCTTGCTAATCGAAGAACGACATCTGAAGCTGCATTGCTCACATTGTATGGACCTTCTGGTTGTCTCCCGGCATATATTTCTAAACTTGATGTATATAACACTTTTGCGTCATCCATGTCAAATATTTTTATTCCATATTTATTGGGCTTTGTCGGAATATACTAACGGAAAGGGCACTTTCCTCTAAAGCCTTCTTACTTTTCGTCAATAGTTACATTTTGCCCCATGCAATAATTCTTTTTGCAGTTTTCTACAAATAATTCAAAAATCTCTCTTACTGGAGCTAGTTTGTCTAATTTCTTCCTCTCATCTCTTGTCTCTTTGTCGTCGAATCTACAGCATCGAAGCAAAAATTTAAAACGTTTTATTGACATTACTGTTCTAAACATTTCTACTCCCATTTCTTCGGTAGACCACAATTCTTCTAAAATTTGTCTATTACTTCGTAAGAGACCTGCTAAATATAATAATCCAATGAAAGCTTTCATTTCGATTGTATCTGTATCTGGTGCGTCTCTTTCTCGACAGAAGTTTCCTCTAATGGAAGAAATAAATTTATTTGTATTAGTGACAATTATGTCTAGAATTTCATCTGTAAAAAAACAGTTCCAAGAATCGTTTATAGTTCTAATATATTTTGCAGTACCTATTACGCCAGGTAATTTAGTTATAATATTATGTGCCCTTCGTTTAACATTTTTACGTCCCATTGATTTTGCCCATCTTTTTGATCTATCTTTACCGATAAAATTATTGCTATCAGAATTAAAATTACAACCTTCAGTTTCTAAATCACTAAAATCATTTTCAGTGTCCGAAGGAAGCTCACATATTTCTAAAATATCTTCTTCATCCTCAGTTTCGTCCAATTCTTCATCATTTAATTCTTCTTCTCCATCACTAAATAAAATTTTCTGCGCGATTTCTAAATCTGCTGGGTTATTCAAATCCAAGTATCGTTTGGAACTCATCGTAAAGGACAGCCGTAGTCGGGCGCATGCATCTGACGAATGCACAGCTTCGAATAAACTCCAAAATAGTAATCCTTCCCCCTTCGTTCTCAAGAAGAACAACATTCCTGAGTAGAAGGTGACTGGAAGGGCAGATACTGTGAAAGTCAAGGTCGTGAATTCCCGTTTTCGGTAGAAAAACTAAGATTTTAAAAGGCTTGCATCTGAGAGATCACGCGCTCCCGACGGAGTGTTAAAATTATAAAAACTATATATCGAGATAGTATATTATTTATGAGCCAAAACAAATAAATAAATAAGTAAATATATTTATTTTTATGTCAAAAAAAAAAAAAAAAAAAAAACTTTTGGGACATTTTCAGTATAGAGCCCCCCTTAGCTAAATTTGAAATTTGTCACCGATGTAAGATCGAATGTTTCTCGCCAAGAACTTTACTTACGCAATCCCGATAGCCGTTTTAATTGATCGTTAAAATGACAACAAAAATTTAAAAATCGCCAAGAGGATCCTACGCATAAAACATGTTTTATATAAAAAACTATCTAACAATTAAAGTGAAATATCAATTTTAAAAAATGAGGAAATATATCGTCTGCGTAACAGAATGCCGAGTTTACATAAAAAATAATTAAATTAATAAATAAAAAATAATAATAATATGTCAACTTACTGCCAAATATTGTCGTTTTAAAGTATCAAAATACCCACGTATAATTTTTAGTTTGTCACAGAAGAGTTTTTTTGTTCATATATCTGTAATTCTAATTAAAGTTTTGAAAAGTTCGATGGGGGTAATTTTAAGTTTTGTACAGGGTTAAATTTGAGCCATATATCATTAAATTATGTCCAGTCTTTTCCCGGTGATACTCAGTCGAATAAAAAATGTTCTGTATACCTCCATTCCTCCCATGAACACAGAGCAAATATTCTAAAATTTTGGGGGTTCCTGATGTCTAAAACGTAAAAATAATGCAACGTTTTTGCTATTTAATACGTTTTACTAACAAAAACCTTTTGGTGCATGAGCAGTTTTTTTTTTTTTTTTTTTTTTTTTTTTTTTTTTTTTTTTTGTTGTTGTTTACCCATATCTCGAAATTTAATCAAAATTGTTAAATTTCAATATATATAATTTTAAGTTGGGTAGAGACTTAAATGCCTGCCAAGTGTCATTGAATTCCATTGAAGTCGTTCTGGCGTCATACCTGGACAATAATAGTGTACGGACAAAACGGCACACACACACACAAACACACACGGGAAATTTTCTGAAGTCAATTTTCGAATTTCTTGGCGCATGAAATCTAAAGAAATCGCAAAAGTTTTTGATTCTGAAAAATTTAAAGAAAAAAGTTTGATTTTATTAACACAGATTATTTTTTAAATTATTTTATTAAAACTTGCTCCTGTTACTAAAATTATCACTTTGATTTTTTTTTATAAAAAATAACATTATACAAGATTCATTAAATTTATCTACAAAAAAAAAAAAAAAAAAAAAAAAAAAAAATCAAGGATATGATGTATTAAAAAATGTTTAGATAACTTTCATAAAATAAATGTTTTAAGGTTAAACATATACATCCACAAATCATATACATCATATAAATCATATACGTCCACTAAATTTTTTAATCCTACACATTTTTGTTTTACTGAATTTTCGTTCGTTTCCTTTACAATTTAGAAAATATATTTTATGCAGCTAGTAACAAGAAATATTTAAGTTACTAAATTCTTAATCTGATATTAAGATAATTTTTTATTAGTTTTAAAAACATATTAGATTTATTTCCGATGAAGATTGTATACAGTGTATAAATGTTGTATCGAAAATAAATTCCGTTAAGATACTTGAAAGAATGAACGAAGCTTTTCCATCGATAAATATTGAGCAGAACGTGTTGCACATGGCTTTATGAAACACATATATCGATTTCTATTTTACGCAGAAATATAAGAAAAGCTATTTATGTAATGTTGCCATTATTTCAAATCTTTATTATCGGATAGCTCAAATTTCACAAGTAGTTTAATACAACTTATGTTTATTACTTTTCCGATTCCTAAATAAGGATTTGAGATAATATTTTTGTACTTCGTAAGTGCTACAGTTTTTTTTTTTTTTTTTTTTTTTTTTTCTTTTAACTCGATTCTTTGAATTTGATATTTATAATTTATTTTACATTATCAACAAAATAAACAGTGCTTTAATGGAAATTTTTTGTTGCGTATTTATAATCGCAATTTTATATCGTATATTGCTAACTGCTTCTTTATGTAGAAATTTATATTCTAGTAGTTTTTACTTATTTAATCCGTGAGTAAAACACGGTTTAATGAGCCATTGTGAATTTAATATGCACTGGATATTTTAATTTTGTAAAGCAATCCATATTGCCGTGATTAGCATGTTTAATGTTAAATTAACTAGAGGAATAACTATTTAGTAAAATTATTTTTAACTAAATTTCAGTGAAAGGTTCTTGAAAAAGTGTGCTTAAAAAAGGTTTGTTTTTTGAAGGAAAATATAAGTTTTGTTCGAAACATAATGAACTTTAAATCTTCATTTTAAATGCTTACTCGTTCTTTTTATTCTTATTCCATCAGTATTAAACTATGGCAATAATATTTAGAACACATTAGTTTTTAACTGAAGTTTAACGTTGAACTTTCAATGAGTCCTGTGTCACACTTGAACAACTCAATAAACAAATGATGGGGTTCTAGAATCCACTTATAGGGATTGTCTAGAGACACGCCATCACAAATTTGTTTTTCTATAGATTATGTGAAAGGTTCTTGAAAAAAATGTTCTTAAAAAAGGTTTGCTCTTTGAAGGAAAACATAAGTTTTGTTCGAAACATAATTGTTGGTATAAATGGGTCCACAGAGTGAAAAGCAGAGTCTTTTGAACAATCACAACATTTAATAATATAGAAAAGTAGAATAACATAATGCGGGCATTTCTCGCCGCACGCTTAGCAAAGCTTTCTCGTACAGACTCATATAAACTTCTCTCTCAGAGAGACGAAGATGCGCTGTTGATTACGTAATACAGTTACGTCACATCTGACGTCATGACAGGTGGTGAGCTAGTTAACAGCTGATATGAGGAAACATGCATTGAAATCCTTCATTTCCCCCTTTTTCAATAAATGTTTCGAAAATAAAACATATTTATGCATTATAATAGCATATTAAAAATTACAGAAAATTATTTTTATGCAAGAGTTACTTAAAATAAGAAAAGTGTTAGTAAAGAAATAGAATTATAAGCAAATAATTATGGTTAATATAATAAAATAAAATACGTAAAATATAAGCAGTTAATTTCTTAATGGAAACACAGTTTAAATATATATATATTTTTAAGTTCATCAGTCCTGAGTATTAAGTCCTATAATATCACAACATTTTTCATGTTTATAAGCATTTAAACTTTTTGTTAAAATATCTGCAGGTTGTTCATCTGATGAAATATATTTAATGTCAATTAGTTTATTATTGTAAACTTCTCGCACAAAATGATGACGAATGTCAATGTGCTTAGATCGATTGTGATGAACAGGATTTTTTACTAATCTCAGTGCAGATTGATTGTCGCACATGATTGTAGTAGGACTTGATACAATTTCAGGATCCAATTCTTTTAAGAAATTTCTAACATGAATTGTCTCTTTTGCGGATTCGGACAGAGACATATATTCAGATTCTGTTGTGGATAGAGCAACGGTTCGCTGTTTTCTAGATTCCCAAGAAATAGGTCCACCGGCATACTTAAAGACGTATCCTGTATATGATTTTCTATCATTTATATCCGATGCCCAATCGGCATCAACAAATGCTGTCAATGATTTATCGTCTCTGTAATACACAATTCCTAAATTTCTAGTGCCATTGAGATACCTTAGTATTCTTTTAGCAGCTATCCAGTGAGGTTTTCCTGGATTGTTATTAAACTGACTTAAATAATTTACAGCATGGGTGATATCTGGTCTGGTAGCAACCGACAGATACATAAGAGAACCAATTAATTGTCTATAAGGAATTTTTGACATATATGATTTCTCTTCTTCTGTATTTGGACACATTTGTTTAGTTAATTTTACACTGTTATCTAAAGGTGTATTTACCACTCTAGAATCTTCCATATTAAATTTATTTAATAAATCTTCAATGTATTTCTTTTGTGTTATAGTGATGCTGTCCCTATCTTGATTAAATTCAATGCCTAAGCAATAATGCAGAAGGCCCATATCTTTCATTTTGAAAGATTCTGCTAATTTATTTCTTATATCAAAATAGTGCTCTTCACTTTTAGTGAGACAAATTAAATCGTCGACATAGACGATTATAATAGCATCAAAAGGATATTTTGAGTAATAGACACATTTGTCGGAATTCAAAGGGTTAAATTTAATTTTTCTCAATTTCTCATCTAATTTCTTAAACCACTGTCTTCCTGACTGCCTAAGGCCATACAAAGATTTTTTTAATAAACACACTTTATTTTCGTGTATATCATTTTCAAAAAATTCAGGAAGTTCCATATAAATTTCTTCATGTAACGTTCCGTTAACATATGCCATAATGAAATCTAACTGGTATGCTGTGAAACCATTCTGGATAGCATACGCGATTGCAGTTCTTATAGAACTTAATCTGGCTACTGGTGAAAAATTTTCCTAAAAAACTATACCTTGTTTCTGTGAACACCCTTTGGCAACCAATCTGGCCTTAAATTTTTCAATTTGACCATCTGGTTTGAATTTTGTTTTTAAAACCCATTTACACCCAATTACCTTTTTATCTTTTGGTCTATCTACAATTTCCCAAGCGTTTTGCTTAACTAAAGAATCATATTCTAATTTCATCGCGTCCTCCCAATTTTTAGCATAATGTCCATTTATCGCGTCGATTACGCTGGGATTAATTTCATTAAATGAGTTATCAGCTAATTGAGAAGTTTCATCTTTATATTTTGTATCTGTAATACACACCTTATGAGAGTTTTGAAAGTTCCAACTTTTAATTTTTTTAGGTCGGCCTGGACCGCGTTTAAAAATAGGATTGTTTTTATCAATCCCTTTCTCTTGTTTACATTTATCGTGAGCACTCTCCTCCCCTCCACTCACATCTTCTACGTTCCCCCCTTCAGAGTGGTTCGCTTCCCCCCTTTCCAAAAAGAGAAACTTTCTCCGTTGCATTCAGGGGGATAGGAAATCGATCCGCTGTTTTCCCCCCTGTCTGCGGTTTGAGTAGGGATAGGAGTTTCATTTTTAATATTACAATCATTGCATTTATTCTCAGACGGAATAATTAATTCTAATTGATCAGTAGTAGCTGAATCATTTGTTTGAAACTCGTCTATAAATCAAACATCACGACTTATGACAATTTTTCTGGTATCCTTATTCCATAATCTGTAAGCTCGTGATTCATTTGAATAGCCAACGAATATATGTTCGTGTGACCTAGCTTCAAACTTCCCTTTTGATTTTTTATTTAGAACAAAACATTTCTGTCCGAAAATTTTAAAATAGTTAACAGTTGGTTTATAACCGAAAAACAATTCAAACGGTGTTTTATTTTCTTTAATTCCTTTAGTGGGACACCTGTTTCTAATATATGCAGCGCAATTTACTGCTTCAGCCCAGAATGTATTTGGAAGGTTTGATTGCATTAATAAACACCTCGCCATTTCGCATAATGTACGATTTTGTCTTTCAATTCTAGAATTTTGCTGAGGGGTCATTGGCGATGAAAATTCGCGTTTAATACCGCATTCTTCAATATATTTATTGAATTCTTCGCCACAATATTCCAAACCATTATCGGTATGCAGTATCTTAATTTTTTTTCCTAATCGAGTTTCGACTGCTGCTTTATATCTCCGGAACGCGTACTTAGCTTGATCTTTTGTTTTTAGAAAATTTACTTCAATGTAACGAGATTTATCATCCAAAAAAGTAATAAAGTAACGTGATCCGCCATGGGATTTAACATTTATAGGGCCACATAAATCAGAATAAACTACTTCTAATAATTCATCACTATGAAATTTGTTTTCTTTACAAAATGGTTTCACAGTTTGTTTAGACCTAATACATACTTTACAAACTTTTAAAGTATCTTTTTCATTAAAATTTAAATCTCTTAACATATTTTCAGATTTTAATAATTTTAAATCTTTTTCATTTAAATGTCCTAATTTTAAATGTCATTTATGAAAGTTGCTTACCTGAGTTGTTGCAGCGATATCCACCTGCGGCTGAAAAAAATATAAATCACCTTTTCTCGTAGCACTTATAATTAGAGAGCCGTCCTGCTCCGTAATTTTTGCACATTTTTCGGTAAATACAACTCGGCAGTTGTTTGCAGTAGCTTTTGATATAGACATTAAATTGCATTTCAATTTTGGAACGCACAAAACATTTGTTAACTTTAAATTGGTTACACCGTGATTACCGGGAACTTTTAATTTGACTGTTCCAACACCTGTGATCTCCGCTGTTTCATCTACAGCTAATTTTATAAATGATCCAATTCTAGGTTCGAAATCTATAAACAAATTCTTGTCATGAGCCATTTGGGATGTCGTACCGCTATCGAGACACCACTCGGAATGTTCTTGGAAAGAGTTACTGGCTGCCATCGTGAACTCTGTACTATCTTCAACCATGAAAGATCTATCTTTGTATTTATTCGATGAAGTGAATTTTCTGTCTGAGATCTTCTTTCTGCATTCTGAGGCTTTATGCCCTACTTTTGAACAGTAATTGCATTTGAAGATTGCATAATTTCTTTCGCCATACGTGTTCTTGTTCTGCACAGGCTTTAAGATTTCTCTTTTGTTCTTTTCAGGAAGATTTTTCTTGTGAGTTGTAAAATACGCATTTGATGATTCTTGATGCTTTTTATTTTTTCTTGACTCGTATTCTTCCATCATTTTAATTTTCAGAGCTTCAGGCTGCGGCAATTCATCTCTTGCTTCTATGGCGCACCTGAAATTTTCATAGCTGTCAGGAATACTGTATAAGAGCAAAATTGATAATAGGTCTTCGGCTACTTGAATGTCCATTTCTTTTAGCTTGTCCACTATATCAAAGAAAATATTTAGGTGATCGGACATATTTTCACTATCAGACATTTTCTTAAAGAGTAGCTGCTTCAACAGGGTGGCTTTCTTTGCCGGTCCTCTCGATTCGTAAACTTCTTTTAATTTATTCCATACTTCATTTGAGGTCGTACAATGTTTAATATGACACAACTCACTTGGGGTAATTGCTAGGATTAAATCGGCTCTAGCTTTGCGGTCGATTTCGAGCCATTTTTCTTCGCCTTCGGCGCCTTCATCGGGCTTAATTTTCGTTCCGTTAGCATAACTCCAGTGATCATTCTTGATTAAAACAGCTTCTATCTGCAGCTTCCATGTATCGAAATTGTTTTTCGATAACTTTTCTATATTTAATATTTGCGACATATTTAATCAGCTATAATAGCTTCTTTATAAAAATAGAATCAAAAATACTTTCGATTTCAGCCCTTAGGCTTAACAGTAAGTCGCACTTTCGTTTTAACGAATGTTAATTTAAATTTTTAAAAAGTCCGCAGTGAGATGCGTGTCTCTGGGCCCATAACCATTGTTGGTATAAATGGGTCCACAGAGTGAAAAGCAGAGTCATTTGAACAATCACAACATTTAATAATATAGAAAAGTAGAATAACATAATGCGGGCATTTCTCGCCGCACGCTTAGCAAAGCTTTCTCGTACAGACTCATATAAACTTCTCTCTCAGAGAGACGAAGATGCGCTGTTGATTACGTAATACAGTTACGTCACATCTGACGTCATGACAGGTGGTGAGCTAGTTAACAGCTGATATGAGGAAACATGCATTGAAATCCTTCAATAATGAACTTTAAATCTTCATTTTAAATGCTTACTTGTTCTTTTTATTCTTATTCCATCAGTATTAAACTATGGCAATAATATTTAGAACACATTAGTTTTTAACTGAAATTTAACGTTGAACGTTCAGTGAGTCCTGTGTCACACTTGAACAACTCAATAAACAAATGATGGGGTTCTAGAATCCACTTATAGGGATTGTCTAGAGACACGCCATCACAAATTTGTTTTTCTATAGATTATGTGAAAGGTTCTTGAAAAAAATGTTCTTAAAAAAGTTTTGCTCTTTGAAGGAAAACATAAGTTTTGTTCGAAACATAATGAACATTAAATCTTCATTTTAAATGCTTACTCGTTCTTTTTATTCTTATTCCATCAGTATTAAACTATGGCAATAATATTTAGAACACATTATTTTTTAACTGAAGTTTAACGTTGAACGTTAAATGAGTCCCGTGTCACACTTGAACAAGTCAATAAACAGATGATGGTGTTCTAGAATCCACTTATAGGGATTGTCTAGAGACACGCCATCACAAATTTGTTCTTCTATAGATTATGTACACTGCAAAAAAAAAAAAAAAAGTTAAAAGTACAGGAAATATCTGGCATTTGGGGTGCCAGTATTTCTCCGTCAAATATTCAGTTTAAAACCGTAAAATTGTATCACTGACATATATTTTACACAGAAATCGTGTAAATCAAAGAAGTTTTTTTGTTAAAAGTACACTTTTGTCCTGTATATTTGACGGAGAAATACTGGCACCATAGCTGCCAGATTTTTCCTGTACTTTTAAAAGTCTATTTTATTTTATTTTATTTTATTTTATTTTTTTTACAGTGTACCCCCAACCCCCGCCTACCAATACATATTATTATTACGATACGTGAAGGACGTTTCTGTGTGAAAAGATCACAATTTCAACAGAAACATTATTTTTTTCGAAAGTCATTAACAGATCTGTAATACTTTAGATTACTAGCCTGCTGAATTATCAACTAGGCTATCATGTTTCCGTTTTTAAACTGAAAAACAATAGCTAAAACTAAAAATCGTTTTTTTTTTTTTTTTTTTTTTTTTTTATGGACATTATTTTCAGCTTTATTTATTTACTGCACTAAGAGATTATAATAATAGTTTTAAAATTTATATAGAAATATAATAATAATATTTTGCTATAATATTGATAAAACTAATTTTGAATATACAAGAACTCTTTGGTCATTTACATAGAGGCATGTTTCTAACGGCTAATACGCCTTCACATCCTTCCAGGCATGAGCCATTGTAATAATAATAATAATTAAAAAAAATAATAATATTGAACAATGCTCCTTTTATTAAAAAGAAAAAAAAACAATATACAATTATTAATTTGGAATTATCTATTTCAAGAACCACGACGCCAATTGGAACATTTTTTGTAATCTCATAAACTAGGTGAAAACCAGATATCGCTGTATCAGTGGACCAAGTCATTCAAAACATCATTTAATTTTTTTGCACAGTATAATAAATATGAATATCAAATGAATTAATAATTACATATATGAGGTTTCTGAAAATATATCCAGATTGAATTTATTATCATAAATTTTAATTATAATTTATTAAATAATTTATTTTTTTGAAATTAATTTTGCTCATTTTAAAAACTACTTTTAAGTTTTCGAAGGTTTTTTTTTTTTTTTTTTTTTTTTTTTTACATAAATATTTTAGGTTTATCACGAAGGCGATTTAAAGTTGAAAAATAATTAAATTAAGTTATATAGCTATGTGTTTGTTCTTGAACAGTAAAAACATCTATATCCTTTCCGAAATTTGTTTGCAATTTTTTTTTTAACGTACCTAAAATAACGATATTTTTGAAATGGTATGTTTTTAATCATGAAAATTGCATCTGTAGAATGGAAGCTTCTTAAAGTGTTACATGGGTTTCGAAGGCTTAAAAAAGGGTATTCTCTCTCTCTCTCTCTCTTTTTTTTTTTTTTTTTTTTTACAAAGAATATATATATATTAACTAAGCATATAAAAGAGCGACATTTAAACAACATTTTACAAAATATTATAAAGCATTTTGAAAATTCAACCGATGGGTCCTGGTTTTCAGGGATCTTTTGAAACAATCATAATATCGACCAGAAAAAGAAGATGTATCCTGTAATTGCAATAACCCTTTGCCTCCATTTGTTTTCGTTTAATTCAGAAACCCTCCACACCAACCTGCCAACAACTCCCCCCAACCTACTTAATCAAGCATCTTCCTCCTATCCTCCCCACCACACACATCCACCACATTATTTATTTATTTATTTATTATATATATTTTAAATAATACATTAAACATGTATAGTTTTTATTTATTTATTTATTTTTATGTTAGACAGTGAGATTCAATGATAGATTATTGAATCCAGTAGCAGCTTTGATTATACGGTTAATATTTTTGTCTTTGTCTCAGATGAACAAAGTTATGTATACGAAAAAGATGATTAAGTATAATATTTCTGTATATATATATATATGTGTGTGTGTGTGTGTGTGTGTGTGTGTGTGTGTGTGTGTGTGTGTGTGTGTGTGTGTGTGTGTGTGTGTGTGTGTGTGTGTGTGTATGTCTGTAACATTCTATTTTCGCATGTTACTTGAAATTAATAAAATTAAATAAATACAACTTAAAAATTTTCAGGAGCCACATATCGCAGTTCTTTATTGTTCAATGTCTGGACTTCAAAGAGACAGATGCAGAATATATAAACTAGAAGCTATAGATTACGTCTATATGATAGTATATGTACATTGTAGTTTTAATTTACTTTTCATAAACTTATATGGTAATGACATATGTACAAAGGATTGGTGATCTGACGCAATCATATATTTCGACACGTGATAAGGCTGATGCAATATCTAAACCCGAATGGAATATATAGTTAAAATTATAAATTCTTAATAAATAATATTGATTAAATTAAATTGCGTTACCCAGATTAATGATATATTAATTTTATCATTACGTATATATATATATATATATATATATATATATATATATATATATATATATATATATATATATATATATATATATATATATATATATATATATATATATATATATATATATATATATATATAATTTTAGCTTTAATCATAGTATAAGCAATCATCTACACTTTTAGTTCTGTCTTAAAAAATTAGGAAGTTTGGCGCAGGTTAAGTAGGATGAGAATTTTGACTAGAGTCATTGTCAAAGATTTAGCATTTGCAAAAGTTATTCTAAGCTTAGCTGCGTGTTAAAATATAGATAATGTATGGAACATTAGAAAAATTTGTAAAAAAGTAATAGTCTTATAATCTATTTATTTATTTTTTCAATATTTCTTACAAT